>CABFWO010000937.1:93970-151867 GCA_902155825.1 Timema genevievae | reverse complement strand
ACACACACACACACACACACACACACACACACACACACACACACACACACACACACACACATATACCATCTCAGAGATGAAGGAACTTTTTTTCCCTCAGAGAACGGTCTCTCTGGATTAAGACCATGTGTGAAGGATAAATCAAGCATTCGTGACTCGGAGACAAATAATACAACTTTCCCTTGGGGGTAGAGGGTGTAGGGGGTGAGGGTAAGGAAAGGTTAAAAGTAATTATAGCCCTAGTATTTCTATTTCGGCTCAAATATCGTTTACCACTTAGGTTTAAGACAGGAAACTCGAGCCACATCAGCCTTTGTTGGAAATGAAAATGGCAATTTGGTTGAATAAACGAATCTTACAGCTAAAAAAAAGATCACAATATCAATTTTTATGCATTTATACGTAAAGCCACGTGCTATACTTACCATCACTTTTGATGGGTTGTGTACAGTAATGTATAATTAAATATAGACCATGTTTTCTTTTGTCTAAAACAAAAATGGCAATTTTGGTCCAATTTGTATGAATTTGCTAATTCCTAGAGAACTCAACTCAGATCATCATAAGAATAAACTTGACTGACATTTAAAAATGGTCACAAGTTTTAATTTAATGTATTCATAGGTAGAACCATGTGTTATGCATCCAACCCCTTAGAAGGATAATATCTAAAAGTGTAAAATCAAAATTTACAGTTACTTTTAGTATATGTTGATTGCTTTAAATAACGTTTTTTCATCTTGTTTGATTTGATCCGCTGTACAGGGCAGATTCAAATTAATGAAATCAACAGTTTCAACATTTTACCAAATCAAAAATAATCACTAATTGACATTCACGATGAATTGGTTTGTAAGGCGATTTGGAGGTTTGTTACAGCTGATTACAGATGTTAAATGTGTGCACATTTAATAGTATGGCATATATCAAAGTAGTCATCGAATTCTTGTCAAACACGCGATAGCATGATTATCTTCACTAACTCCAGAAATATCACCACGTCTTACTACCTATTTAGGTTGTACGAATATTTGATAATTAATTTAATGGGATAGGGATGAGAAAGGAAGCATTTTAAAGGTAGTCAACCCGCATTTGCGTGGAAAGAAAGTGGGGAAACATTGAGAAAAACCCACCATAATTAGGCCTGATCGGTAATTCAACCCTGATCTCCTCATCATCAGCAGGCCAGAGTGGACGCCTAGACATATTCGACCACTGAAGCGGGTAACTCCAGCAATATATTTTGGGATACGTTTCAGATTAACAGCTATATGAGGGACAAAGACCTTATCTTTGACCTCCCCGCCCCCTTCCCCCCATAAAAAAAAGTCACAGGCTGCTAGATCAGAACTCCATGGTGGACCACATGTGAGTTAGCCTTTTGCACGGCCAATCCAGTGTCTTGGATAATTTTCATCGAGTTAATTTCTAACTTTCAGGATCCAGGAGGGAAGTGCTCCATCCTGTTGGAAAATGAAGTTGTCACACTGGCTTCGGGCAGTTTTAGTGAGTGTTTAATTTTCAGCGTTGATTCGACATTACAAATAAGTAGGAAAACAAACAAACACACACAAACAAAACATTATAATGTGTGTTCACCCCTTTTTTTTCCCAATAAAACACTGGAAAAGAAAGTTCCTATCTCAATATTATAGTTATTTGATTGACCTATGTCTGGTAGCAAAGGGTGCACACATCAAACAACTGTAAGCTGATGTAATAACAGAGTTTTTCTAGAATATATTGTAAAGTGAGTGTCAATATCCAAAATATAGTTTTGGTTTGGTAAAATGATTTACAATAGAACACAGTCATGTGGCATCACCACGATGTGGCGTCTGGTTTGAACTGTCTTACCTTTCTAAGCTAGGTGCTTCACGTGGGCTAGAAGGGCTTTTAAGAAGTGTGGTTCAAGCTGTATCACCAACCTAAACTAGGTGCTTCACGTGGTTAGAATGGGTCTTAAAAAGCCTAGTTTTAGCAATTTTAGCTAACTAAGGTTTTATGTGTGCTTTGAGATTGGCTGTGAAGACGTCTGGCTTGAGCTATACTAGCCACCTTAGTTAGCTATTGTTTGTGTGGTGAGACTGGTTCATAATTGGTTTGCTAGTTCCGTCTCGAAAAAAACCCTTAAAATGGCAATAAAAACTATTTTTTAAATTTTAACAATACCCTTAAAACAAAATAAATATTTGTGACTTCATAATATTTTCGTGTCTTTTTTCAATAAAATGCCATGTACACAACTTGAAATAAGAGATTAACTGTAAAATTTTATTTTCCCTCAAAAATAAACTTTATGAACTTAGTCTAGCTCGCCCGTTTGTTAGACCTAAGTCCAAGAGAACTTAAGCTTACCTTAAGCTTAAGATCTAATTTGGACAGTTGTATCCCTATTCCATTAAACATTATGTGTATATGGAGTCCGCAAATTGAATACTATAACCAGCTTTCGCGCGGGCGTTTCGAGGCATAAGGAAAGGAAATTGTCTGTCATCACCGTACGACTGTGAAACCATCCCCCCCTCCCAAAACCACCCCGTCAACCCCTTGATCCTCCCAACTACAGTACAGCACCCTTTAAGGCTTCGCATTATAATTCTAGAGATATAATAATTTCTTGTGACACCACGTCAACACAAAAAAGCACTTTATGATTCTCTCATCAAAAACAAGGCTTTAACTAGATGATCGTCGTTTGTTTCAATACAGGTAGTTTAATTTTGTGTATTTATTCAAATGACTTACTTGAATGTTTGAGTATTTGGTGGCGCAAGGACCGAACCGTCCATTTAGAGCCTCTTGCAACACTGTAAGTAAATCCATACAGATTTCGACCTTGTGCGCAGTTGTCAAGAAAGAGTGAAAGAATCATACTAATCGACACCATAGCAACACTCTAATAAATTACACACAGGTTTATAACTTGGATTCAGGTGTCAAAGGGGAGTAAACGGACCATATATATCGATAACATGGCAACACTGTAATCGAGTCAATACAGGTTTCATTCTTGTGTGCAGGTGTCAAAAGGGACTGAGCGGACTTTATCTATCGATAAAATGGCAACACTGTAATCAAGTCCACACAGGTTTCGAAATTGAGTGTAAGTGTTAAGGGAGAGTGTACAGGCCATCTCTGTTGATATCATGGCATTGTAATCAAGTCCGCACAGGTTTCACTTTTGTGCACAGGTGTCAAGAGAGAGGGGACGGACTTATCTCTAGATAACATGGCAACACTGCATTCAAGTCCACACAGGTTTCACTATTGGGCACAGGTGTCAAGAGAGATTGGAAGGACCGTATCTCTCAACTCCGCACCACTTGGCAATCCTCCGGTGGGGAGATGAGTATGGTTGGGTTTCAAATGGAGCTGCGAGTCTCTCCGTGAGGTTAAATACATACAGAGAGATTCAGAGCGCACACGGAAAGCACCCGTCGCTAGTATGGTGGGTTCCCAGTATTGATTAAATACACCCCCACCATCCCACCCACCCACTCACCCAAACAGTATTAAACAGTCTCTGGCACAATAGACGTCACCTGACTTTGTGAAATTCCTGCAATAAGATGAACTAAAGGGGTGAAAGAGGGGGGGGGGATTTTTTCTTTTCCTGAGATGAAATCTGTCTCACTTTTGGAAATTGGGAGAATTGCTTGTGACGTAATAATTTACACAGAGCAGACGTCAGGAATAATAAGTGTTTAGGGAAAGGGTAAAAGGGTGGGTTCTTTTCTTTAAAAAAAGGTCACGTCTTGTCGTTTTAGTTATTATTATTATTATTATTATCATTATCGTTATCATTATCATTATCATTATCATTATTATTATTATTATTATCATATTGATTGGATTTACAAAGAGTGGGGGTAAGGAGTGTTGCATTTGCAACATGTTCCAAGTCTGTGGTTTCGAACCGAAACAGTTGTAATGATTGTTTTATTTTAAAATTCAAACAAATAATATAAGTTAACACGTTTGAACTATAGCTATTTGTTCGGTGTGCAATATTAAGTAATATTGCTTCATTTTTAATTTCTTAGCATCACGTACTACTACCTGCTCAGGTTATACGCATATTTAATTACTATAATGGAGTAGGGATGAGAAAGAAAGACTTTTAGAGGTAATCTACTTGCATTTGCGTGGGAGGAGAGTGAGAAACCATATAGGATAAAACAACCTCAGTAAACCCTACCGGGATACGAACTCCGATATCCGCGTGTTAAGCAGTACAGTTTAACATGGGACCGATTTCTTTAGGCCTTTTGGCCACTAGAATTAAATTAATGATTTGTAAAGATTGCTACACTCCAATGTTTGTAAGAAGAACCTTATCTGACAGAAACGCTATTAGATATACTTTTACGTACTCATAAAAGTCATGGGGTCTACAGTTGTCCCTTTTGATAGGTGTTGTAAATACCTAAAAAATGAACACTAATAAAATAGTAAAATGCTACCAAAGCTAACTGCAAAAAAAAGTTTGTATTTTCTAAAAAGAGTTTTACTACCAAAAATCATACTTTAATTATATTGAGGACCCACCTCGGTGGCGTAGTTGGCTAACGCTCTTGTTTCGTGTTGAGCTTGACTGCCGAGGACGGGGAGATCGAGGTTTAAATCTCGGTCGGGTGAACTGGTGGTGGTTTTTCTTAAATAGTTTTCCACTCTCCCTCCACGCAATTGCGGCTTCACTTCCTCTAAATTCAACCTTCCCAATTCCTAATCCATTAGCGTAATTAGTACATAAGCGTATAACCCGAACGGGTAGTAAGACGTGGTATTAAATAAATAAATTATATAGAGATGGAGACGGAGGGTTTTGAAGAGAATTAGCTTATATAATATCTCTTTAATTAGTGAACAGACAAAAGTAGCCTGCTTCGGTATTCGTGTGATCTAACGTGCTAGCCTCCCAGTAGAATAGACTGCCGATGATGGGGAGATGGAGGTTTGAAACTAGGTCGAGTGCAATGAAAATGGTTTTTCCAAAATGAATTTCCACTCTTCCTCCACGCAAATGTTGGTACACTTTCTCTGAATGTAACCTTCCAAATCCCTAATATCAATTACCATTAACGTAATCAGTACATAAGCATATAACCAGAATGAGTGGTAAGATGCGGTACTAATAATAAATTTATTAAATAAAAGAATACTTTTTGAAAATTTGATTATTTCACCTTATCTCACAACCGTTTTGGGTTACACAAATACAGATGTATATTTTAATTTCGCTGATATCGTAGAAATTAAGAATACATAAATTATAGGAAATGTACCCGCATTTGTGGGGTGTGAGATTGGAATATCCTTCGGTAGAAAAACTTAGGTACACCCTAACGGGATTAGAACCCCACCCACTTTTGTACTGGCAAAACAGTGAGTGAGCTCTACATTTAGACATCATGGTCAGAGGTAGGTATTATTCACTATCAAACTTGTTACAATGTTATTACCGTAGCAATTATTTCGAAACAGTAAATATTTGCTATGGTCCCCTAGAAGTACTTAGTCTATTCACACATCATTAAAATGTCCAAACTGTCGTCCTCATCATTTGTAATGAGAGAAAATGTCAATATTAGGAACTCTCTACCCCACTTCCATTTCGAGAGGAAGAATATGGGAGAAAAAGAGGGGGAGGTGGCGGAACCTTGCATAAATATAAACAATATGTCCCGGAAGACACCGGAGGAGAGGAAAATACATTCCACGTGTTGTTTCAACCAAAATAGAAGCAAGGGGATGAAGGGTATCTTCTTTCACTCTGTACAGTCGGGGACAAGAAAAAAAAAACATTGATTGATTACACATACATGTGTTGTAAACTGTAGACCTCGCTCCATCCATGTTCTTATGGTTACTAATTTCTTACTAGTAGTTTTGTGAACAGTAAAACTCACTCCACCCATGATATTATAGTTACTACAATCGCACTAGTAGTTCTCTAAACAGTAGACCTTGCTCCATCTATGTTCTTACAGTTACTACAATCGCAATAGTAGTTCTCTGAACAGTAGACCTCACTCCCTCCATGTTCTTATCACTAACACAGTCTTAACATAACTCTTTGGATATAAACTTGAAATATTTTCTATAATTTCTCCTTCTCCTTCTGGATAGTTATATCATAAAACCATGTAATGTACGTGCGTCGTTTGGCCAAAGTTCAAAGAATGTCCCCGCCAATATTCGGTAAAATTGTTCCAATAATTTAGTAGTTAATGCAGAACGTACATCTGGTTGAACAGACATGCAAAATTACAAGAGGTAAAATTAAAACAGGGCTGATAGACACTTGGTCATATATTGAAAGTTATGGTTTTGTTAAACTGACAATTATTGATAATATTAATAGGTGTTCTGTTTTACGACAGGTCTAGTCCTTTTGTCAGTGAGCTTGGACCGTCATTGCGCTATGTCCTCTGCGTCCTCCTTCAGCTCCCAAAGTTTTCTTCCTTCCTTCAAGTCAGACAATATTTGAATACTCCTCCTTCCAAAGCTACTCTTTTCCTCAACCCTTCCTTCTATGATGTCCTGCAGAAGACAATTCCTCCTATGGATATGTTCGATCCAGTTTGCTTTGCATCTAAGAATCACATTCAAAATGGTTTTCTTACCACCCACTCTTCTTAGGACTTCTTCATTTGTCATCCTGTCTGCCCATCTAATCTTCTAAAGTTTTCTCTAGCATCACATTTCAAAGCTCTCCAAGATTTTTTTTTCACCATCTTCAAAGGAGTTCAAGAAACTGACTATACAGGAACCAAAAATACGACTTTTTAAAATATATATACAAGGGTAGTGGATAGGGATGAGAAAAAGGGCTCAAGTAAGATAATAGGTGCTAGAGAAGAGAAAAAAAAGAATGGGAGTAGAGTTGAAAACTGCAAGAGTAGCGGGTGAAGACGTCTTCATTATCACAAGGTTGANGTTGAAATAAGAGGGTGAAGGAGAGGTGACAACCTGAGATAGAAAGTGGAGGAATATGAGGGGGAGGAAGATTTCACTGAGATACTGGAAAGTGATCCATAGCTTCCGTTTGAAAAAAGTCAACAGATTGAGGTACAGTCCAATGTGTATAGAAAAAAAACCATGTCATCTAGAAAAGCTATTAGATCTGCTCTCACGTGTCTAAACGTCAAGTCATGTGATCTTCAACAATATCTTTGTATAGATATTATAATTTATTTTTTATTTTATTTGAGGTATCTAACGTACAATTTATGAATTACTGATTACTTAAGTACACGAGAATTTCTATGAGCGAGAGCGTATGTGCTTACCAATTTTGCCAGGAATGGTATTTTTACATACCTTCCAGGGTTCTTTTAAATGTCACAATCGAAGTGGGACCAACTTCCCTACTTCCCCCTCCGAAGGGAGTTGTGCTTCGTATTTTTATCGCTCGACCCCGGCTGGGTATGAACCAACAAATATCGGGTTCTGAGGCAAGAACTTTACCGCAAGACCACTGAGAACGACTAGATATTATCAATACCTATGAAAGAGCATTAGTTAAATATTTAAATGATATCAATTTTTGCTGTACAAAAATTTATTTTGTATTTTCTAAAAGGCTCTTTCTATGAAAATAGATTATATACTCTATAATAAATTGTTGTGGTTTTCGGTTACAAACTATTTAATTTTTCGTTCTTCATCCTGGATGTGTTGTAAATACTTTCTATATTTAGGAACCCATGAAAGATGGTCGGCTACACTTCCCTCCCCTTAATTCATAAAACTTCTTTTTCGGACATGTGGTAGTAACAGAGCGGGAAGAGGGGTTGGGGGGTGCGCCACACCAAGGTTACGTGGCTAGAGCTATAGACATAATTTTGGTCTATAGAGCTCGTTAACTTTATAAGAAATATTATTAAAATTGAAATAAATGGTACGCATGGACTTTTTCGCTATATTGTTTAAAAATTGAGATATTTACTCAAAACTTGTAATATATGTGAAACGAATTTATATACACTAGCAAACCCAAGCAAAAATTGCACTATACTTACGTAAAACATTTTTTGTGTCCTGGTTTTAAGTTTTATAATTTTATTTTTTAAAGAATTTAGTCCTCATTTGTATGTTTGGACCGATAAAAAAGATCGATATTGAGTCTACAAGGCTCAACACTTAATATTAAAATTTTAACTTCCGGTTAAAATTTTTTACTTTGATTAGGTGTTGTAAACCTTCAGGTCATCGCATTTCTATTAAATTCCCCATTTATAAATCTTGACCAATAAATAATGTAAATATTGACTATTGAGTCTAAAAAGAAAGCGATAGATCATTGTTGCACAAACATTTCCCCTAAGAGGTTAAGGAAAAAGAACATACACTTTTTGAGAGACTTATATTTAATTACTCCATGGCATTGGAGAATTATTGCATTAAACATAAGTAGTATCTCTTTACAACTAAAGCTCACAAAATTGTATTAATATATTTTCCAATATCTCAGAAATTATTGGTTTTAAAAACATTTATTTCAAATAAAAGTTTTTTTATTTCTAATAGTGCTACAATTTTACAATGATAAGTTATTTAGTATTTCCAATAGTTGCGGAGATATGGGAATTTCCGCTTCTGTAAAGTACCCTAAATGTCATTTTCATAGGAAAATGAAAATAATATTATTTATAATCTTAATCAACGCCTATGTACGCATTTTAATCAAAATTGTTAGAGCCGATTTAAAAAAAATCGATTTTTTTCTCTTTTCGCTTTTTATTAATCTGCTCTTAATTTTAGGGTTAAACTAACACACAGACAGACGGCCTTTCAAAGACCACTTTTTAGGGTTTGGGGTGTCATAAGACGTCGACAACCATCAACATTTCGGGTTTTATATTTTTTACGATTGCAATACTTTATCTTAAAATGTTCGAAAATTTAAAATATATATAGATTTGTGTATAGCTTTAAAGTTATTGGTCTTATAAAAATATATTTCAAATAAAAGATTTGTATTATAAATAGCCATACATATTTTTAATGATAATTAATTTCATATCTCAAAGAGTTACGGAGATATGATAAAAAAATTATAATTTACGCATCAGACCGGAACCCTTAAAGTAATTTTGCTGAAATATTAAAAGTATCCATTTAGTTGGGAATATTTATAAATGCTTAGAAATGAAATTTAATCAAAATCATTATAGCTGAATTTGAGAAAATAGATTTTTTCTCTCTTTGACCTTCAGTAAACAACTCTTCATCTTAGGGTTAGATATCAAATTCCAAAAACCCCTTGGGGAGACCCTGTACCTAGTTTTAGCCCGATCGGTAAAATATTTTAGACTATAATCCGAGGTAGAGATGGACAGAGAGACGGAAATTCAAAAAACACTTTTTTGGATTCGAGGGGTCATGAAACGTCAACAACATTCATCAAAATCTCGAGTTCGATATTTCTGATGATCACAATACTTTCTCTACCTGTAAGATAGCGAGAAATTAACAGGGAAGAGATCTTGTAATAGAGCCCAAACTATTGCTACTGTTGGATAAAAGCCTAACTTACCCCTAGAATACTGTATTTTTTTGGTAAATAGTCAGTATCGTACTTTGTAAATTAATTTATTCTGTCTCCGTAATTTACTGCTAACAAGTAAAACCCTGTGATTCCACAAGTCTTAGTGATTAGCGTTCACATTAACGTCGGAGGAGGCTTAGATTAGAACAGTCAACTATTCATTAAGTTTAAGTGAAACCAGAAGGTCGGAAATCAACCAATTAAGAGCAAAGTTACCGTAATCTATGTTTAAGCAAAGCAACAGCGGGCCTAAAGAGAATCCAACAGTTTGGTAGGTATAGTCGGTTTGTGGTATTTTGTAATTTAAAAGTAATACTTACATCCAGGCTGTATATCCGTTTAGATTGTACGCATATGTAATAATTACTAAAATGTGTTAGGGATAAATGAAGATGAATTTACAGTTGTTGTACCTGAATTTAAGTGGCGAGAGAGTTTTAAACCGTTTAAGAAAAACTGTCCTCATTTCACCCATTCAGGATTAGAATACTGATCTCATTAATGGCAGTAAAGTATATTCCGACCACCGAAGACGGTAAATTGAAACAAAAAAAATAGCACCGCGTCTAACTAACCATTTGTACTGATTACTTTAGTGGTTTTAGGGATTATGTAGGTTATATTTAGAAGAAGAGTGCCTACATTTGTGTGAAAAAACATTTACAGAAAACCACCCTCAGTACACCCAACCGAGATTCAAACCTCAATCTCCCCATCATCGGCGGTCTAGTTTACTGCGAGAGTATTGCGTTAGATCACGTGACCACCAAAGCGGGTAGCGTAGTTATTATTAAAAGTGCACTACAAACAGGGATCAATTAAGTTTCAAAGACCTCAACATAAAACGTTACTAAACTATATAGCTACTATTTCTGTGTAACGTTCAGATTATTAAATATTTTATTTTACACCTTGAGAATATTTTAGTGCTTAATTGCGTTCATTATGGTAGAAGTTTTCAAATAATTCTCTAAGTTTTACGTTTTCCCACCGCATTTATGAGTCGTATCGCGCAGTAATATTTGGATGTTACAACGCATTAATTTTTTTCTTTTTCAACACACAGCGTTAAGATAATATATACGCTTGATATAAAAAGGCTTTTTCTTTTTATAAAGATTTCAACGTAGTGACATACAGCTATACAGGGGTAAAAGCTCCTATTTTGGTTAATTAAGTCGATACGTCTGTCCTCATTTTATTTTTTATGACGCAAAAAAAAACACTAACACAGATGGCAATTTTCTAAAACACAATACAATGTTTTACGCTTAGCAACATTTTGAAACCAAACCTTCTACACCTTCCCCCTATACCCCTCTCTCAAACTACCCTCTGAAATTTTCACTCTCGCGTTGTTTTCAACACTTAAGTGCCCAATTAAAACTTGTGTGACAATGTTTTGCCAGTGAGCCCTCGAGGCCGGCCTCCGATGCGGGTTAATGTGGCAGTTTCCCGCATCAAGCCGGTAGAGCGCTCCGCCGTTACAGCGCGTCCATTGTCCGACTAAAATGGTTCGGGAAGAAGAAGAAGGAGAAATGGTAGGCCCTTTCTGGTTTAATGGTGGTATAAACGTCCGCAATACTAAAGACATTTACAAACACCAGTAGGAAACGTTACCGTATTTTAAGGGCTCATTTCGTTTCTTGCGAAAGGGCTAGAAAATGAGGTCACAGCGACGCTGATGATAGTAGAAAGATCACAATACTCCATGAAACGTTACTATGGACTTATTGTGTTATAAAATAAAGTTAGTTACACTTTTTTAAAAAATCTGAGGCTTCAGAATATCAAAGCTATGGATTTGGTGACGCTAATTATGTTGTGTAAACTATGGATACTTTAATCTTTATAAAATTCTAGTATCAAAAACATATTTTGATATTCTGGAGATCTAGATTTATAAAGTTTAAGAAGATTCTTGAGATTGCCTCAGACAATTAGGAATTGTACTTTTTCATCTAAAGCTACAATATGGTGTGTCAATCAAAATTATATCGACATATTGGTAGTTTACGATATATTAAATTGCATCTGCAAATGGTGCTGTTTTCTTAGCCGATTTTCCGTTTTAAATATTTTATTTAGCTGTTGAGCAAACAAATTTTATATATATCTTTTAAATTCGACTCGGATAATAAAAATAGAGAGAAAAAGTTTTTTAGTTGGTTTTGATTCTAAAGTCCTAAATCGTTGATCAATATAAGAATTGACAAAGTAATCAATATATATCTATTAGCTATTAGAATATATTTATTTTTTTGTAAATAACTCAAAACTTTTTTATAGTTAAATTGTTACCATCTCTATATACAATCAAATCGAGTGAATTTATCGATCTTGGAAAGATGATTGATTACCTTAACGATACTAAACCATCGTTAAATGCAAATGAGCTCATTAAAAAAAATATGGGGTGTGGCAAATATAATACGTGTATATTTTCAGATTAATATTAATTCAATTCAAATAAATAAATTGCTACTTCATTACATTCACTCGAGGTACTTAACGTGCACTTTCTGAACCGACTAATTATATCGATTTCTAAAACTAATTTAAATCTTGAACAGATACAACATCCAGGCCCTGGCAGTTAATTCATCAATATAAAAGGTGAAACTCATATTTCACCAATAATAAATTTCTTGGTCATGCCATCAATCTAACCCGCAACCCTTAGCGCAGTGGGTAGACACGCTACCGACTGAGCAAAGGTGTTTGACAATACTTTACCAATAGCTGATTAATAATCTACTATTTGGTTTTATATAATGTAGCATATTTCATCACATTCTATTACCTGTACGGCTCATACCCATATTGATTAGTTACTCTAATATAGTGTATATGATGAGGATAGAATTTAAGGTAAATGTAACCACTTTGCGTGATTGGAGAATGGGATAAAACTAAGGAATAATTCATCCTCATTATACCCGACCATGGTTCTAACCACGAGATGTTTGGTAGAGCTTACATCAATCCAATTCAGGCCTTAAATAATATTTAAATGTACAAATCCTTTCTTCAGGATTTGAGTGTCTGTTATAGAGTGTGTTTGTCGTAGATCTAGTTACTTTGTAAATTATATTATATCAAAGCCCTGAGATTGTAAAGAGCATGTAAATGCCCTGGATATTTATTTTAAAATATATATTTCCCGTGGGACATTCCCTATTGAAGCATCATGACGGTTAAGAATATTCCAGTAGTGGTTTTGAACTAATTTGGGAGATAAAGCTACTAGAGAGCATACCATCTATTTCTTAACTTATACGTAAGTAATTAACCCTACAATAGGGCACAAAAACGGCAGATTAAAGGATAAGGGTAGTCAAGTTATCAACACGGCATGGAGAAAAGGGATGGGTGGTTCTGAGCAATATGAAAGGGGTTAGAATACTTCTCCCTTTCACTACTTTTAATAAACAATTCTTCAGAACGTCAAATTTACTCTTCAGTTTTATCTTGAGAGTTGCAAGGGAATGTTCCCATATTTCGGGCTTTTATGATATGGCTATGTCACTATTTCTTTGTATTCAAGAATTATTTTACAAATAAATTAGGAACAAGCTTACAATACACTGCCTTGCCGAGGATCCTAGGTTGTGTCTTAAATAACTTACGTAAGTGTCCAGCACTCACGAAAGGAGGATCCAACTTCTCCTCCTGATGAAAGTCTGGCCAGGGTGGGGGGATTTACCCAGCTGTTACGACAGGGATAGGTGGCGGGCAAAGGATTATAATTCCCCACATTTCCTGCTGCACGCGTTTACTTGCGTGGCTACACTCGTAGAATACAGCCTTAATGGGTTAGAGGAGCGTCTAGAAAGGCATCTGTTCCCTGGGCACCGTCTGCCGGACCCTATACGGCAGTTGAAAGGTGGTTTTATAGTGACGTATTGCCAGGGATTTGGGAGAAGGAATGAGGGGTTTAAGGTTCAAATACAGACAAGATTGTTGTTTTTTGAAATGTGATTTATCACTGAAGATTTCCTATCTCCTCTCATTCCCAATAAGAAGGGGCTTAATTTAGACTCATCATTATTCCTTAGATTAGCACCATGACGTTAAACGTAATATTACTACAACTACTATTAGTGAAACATAAAACACGCAATAAATTTCTTCTATTTTTACTTATTAATCAAGAGAAAGTATTATAATCGTGATAAAAAAATTATCTCCAGTTTATGATGAATTTCTACGTTTATGTGAGCACGAAACCAAAAAAGTTTTTTTTACAATTATGTCCGTCCCCATGTTTGTCCATTTTTCTGTCTATCTATAATCACCGATCTCAAACAGTTGAATTGATTTTGCTTAAACTTGATAATTATATTTAATAGGCATATAGCTAGGGATATTTAAAAAAAAATTGACTAACCTCAAATTAAGAGTAGCTTACTGACCAAATTAATTTTGAAAATTGTGTTACATTATATGTATATGCAAATAAAGAAATAATGCCAACAAAACTTACCAAGCCAAAAATAAGTCTCTGAATTAACAACCATTCTTGTTTAAGTCAACATGCTACAATATTTTGACGTGTGATTATAACGCATTCATTACATTGTAGACATATATTATAATAACTTACTTAACTAGACGAGAAAGACAAAGTTGTTGCCAGGGTTACTTGAAAACCCAAAGTTGCCAAATTCAGAGACGAAAGAAAATAAGATTACCCGATTCTTGATACGAGTGGAGCATCAGTGTCAGCCATTAGCGTCTCGTGACCAAAATTTTTAGGCAAACTTAAAAGGGGAGGTCCCAAAATTTTTTAAAATTTATTTTAAATTATTTATGCTTCAAGAAGCTATTTGGAGTTTTTTTATGATAGTTGTGGCTTTGGGCGTCCTTCTGTTTTGTGATTTGCTTTATTGTGTTATTACTTACTATAGACATATACTTAAAAACTTTCTTTTGTTAGCTTTCACTGACACACATTAAAACAAAAGCACCTGCTACAATAAACTCCAAAAAACTCTAAAGCCCGGTACACACACCACAACTTCTTGTACAAATAGTTGTGCAAGAAAATGAACAATATCTTGGTCACATGGAGTGCATACAAATTTTAGCCAGTGACAGTTCACACGGCATTTTAAATATATGTAGCACGAGGTCAGTACCTTGACAATATTAATTTCCTCTTTCATGCCATACCATCGCTCTATGTTTAGAAAGGGGAGGAGACAGGTAGTGACTTTGGTTCTAGTCGTCACCTTTCGGGCAAAAAAAGTCGTAGCTCAGCTGCTTGCATTTTTACCTGACATCCGTGGTTTTTCCCCTTCTAGCCCCTACGTTATCTATGACGTCACAAATAAGAACTTCACTTGTTAGAGTAATGGAATGAAAGTCGGACAAATACCGTCTTTCAACCACCATTAGATGGACTAGTGCACGTCTTGTTACGGTCACTGCCATGTATGGGATTTTTTTTTCAAACCCACTGATGCCTGAATTACATTTAAATGATTGCAAACATTAAATTAACATATCTTCAATTAAAGGCAAGCAGTGGAGCTGCGACATGGATCCTAAGGAAACGGGAGAATACATATTTTCAGGATGTGTTTTGGGAAACTTAATTCTTGTCGTTTCATAGGAAAAGGAACAGGAGCTTCACTTTTTGTACAAAACTAAGACATGTACTTTAAGGAAAAAGGAGGAGCAATATTTGAGAACCCTTGCGATGTAGTGCTGGAGAAGAATAAAGAGGGCAAAGGGGACCGTAAGAACTACTAATAAAGAAGTTATAAGAGAATTAATTTAAATAAGAACTATTGTGCAGGAGATTATAAGAATAAAGGCCAACTGGATGATGAGATTAAATAGCATATTGAATGACGTATTATAAAATAAGGTTGAAAGGGAATCAGAAAGACGATGAGTGCAACTGACTTATGACCTCAAACAAGTAAAAAAATACAAAGTTTCAAGATCTAAAAAAGAAGCAGCTAATGGGACATATTTGAAGATTCAATTTTGGACAACCAACGTAACTGTCGAAAGAGAGAACATCTAATAATAATAATCATCATACGTTTGACAAAAGGGTTCTTAGATAATTAAGTATAGGGTTAATGAAAGTTTCTACAGTTAGTATACCCACATTAGCGTGGAGAGAGGGATAGAAAAACACAGTGATAGATCATATGAAGAAGTACTTCCTTTAAGATTGCCACACACCAAATCGGATTGGAACAGATCGGAACAGATTGGAACAGATTGGAATTGTTGGAATCAGAACCCTATGAACAGAAACGAGTTTTGTCTGCACACTGGTTCGGGGTCCAAATCCTGTCAGTCGGAAGACAGCAACCAAAAATGTACAGTACTTCAATTTGAGTTATTTGGTGATAGTGAGTGATAACAGCAGTGAAGCGCAGGTAATGGTGGTTGTGTGCATTGTTGGCAATGAAGAGAAATAAGAAGTGGCTTCAAAAATACTTTGAAGCATTTCCCTTTTAAACACAGTCATACTAATGTTGGTTCGCAATGTTATAAACTAGATGGTACTGTTGAACTAAATTGATTATCTCTTCGTCCAAACACATTTTTTAAAATGACTAGAAATTGTTGAGGAACAGGAAATGAACATCACCAAGTGTAAATTTAGCACGAGTGTAGAAGATGCTAAAAACGTATTTTTATATTCTTCGATGTTCAAATGGTCAAAGGCATTATCCTCGCAAAATAATAGGCCAACGATGACTGGAATATTGGGGTTAGAATCCCGGTCAGGTGTGCTAAGAGAGGTTATTCTAAAATAGTTATACACTCTACCTTCACGCAAATGGTGCTACACTTTCTATAAAATCAACTTTCCTCCGCCTAATACATCAGCGTAGTTAGTTAAAATGTGACCCGCTTGGGTGACCGCGTGGTCTAGCCCACTAATCTCGCGTTAGACTAGACTAGATGGGGAGACCTGAGTTTGATCCCGGTTGGTTACACTGAGGGTGATTTTTCCCTAAAAGGTTCTCCACTTTTCCTCCAGGCAAATGCGGGTACACTTCCTATAAATATAGACTCCCAAATCCCTAACACACTATTGTAATAAGTACATAGGTGTATAACCGAAACGGGTAGTAGGCCTAATACGTGTTGCTAAATAAATATTAAAAATGAGAGCCCAAACGGGTAAAAAAAAGTATTTATTAGGTGTCTGCTGTTATTACGCAAGTTAGGTAACATATATGATCGAGTGTTTTCGTTTTATGTAATAGGCCTACGAACAACTCAACCGTCACCAAAAAATCTCCATTAAATTCATACCTATTTATAAATTTTTTTTTTCAAACGATTAATAAGCGAATATTAATTTTTAAAATAAGTTTTGGAACCTATTTTTATAAAAACCAAGCTACTCCGTTTTACTTAGAATAATAATCTTTTAGATCTTCTTAAATATATTTAGATTAAATTTTATATTGGACACCTTCATCGTATAAAAATTAGATAATCGTGATTCACACCTTTCATATCTTTTTAATCATCTATGTATACTTTGAAAGATAAGTTATTATCTCAGAAGATACAGATAGTTATGATTCATACCTTTCAGATATTACTAACAGTCTATTGATAAAATATAAGATAGGTCGTCATTCCAGAATATCAAGATAATTGTAGTCCATATCTTCCAGAAATTACTAACCATCCATTGATAAAATATAAGATAGGTCGTCATTACAGAAGAGCAATATAAGTATAGTTCATACCTTCCAGAAATTACTAACCATCTATTGATAAAATATAAGATTGTCCATCCCCTCAGAAGATAAAAATTATCGTGATGTATATTAACAAAATCATATTAGTCGTCCGTTTATAAATTGTTTGCTGCGATGACTCCTTTGATGACTGCTCCATGGAACAACCATCAAGTTTAATATAATACAAGAGATGTGTTATCCAAGTAGACAGAGCTGTCTGGCTGGAGGGCAAGGGTGTTTAGAAACTGTGAAGGGAGTTTTGGGGAGTATGTGTGGTGTGGTGCGTAGGTTGAGGGCTTGGGTTTTGAGGGATGAAGCGAGCGCAGTCGGAAAAGTTATTACTTTGTTTTCCAAAGATCTAATTACATGGACTTTACAACTCCCTCCCCGTTCCTCTTTCCACCCCGATTTACCACTCGTACCAATCTCTTTGTCTTTCTGTTTTTCTCTCTTTTTTATGCGTTCCGTTCTATTATTCATTGTCCTCATTCTGACAAGTTTTATTTCCGTTAATTCTAATATTATTAGATTTTTTATTCTTATTTTATTGTATCTATTTATGTTTTTAAATAATACTATTTTTTATCTGTCATTCTATTTTTTATAACAGATCATGAAATTATTTTAATGACTTTATCCTGGCAATTATAACTATTAAGTATGGCTATATACTCATCTACATGTTATCATATTCTTTAAATTTAAAAATGACACCTGAACACATGAATCGAACCCGGGATCTTTGGATTAATAAGCCAATGCTCTTAGTACTGAGCTACCCAGTGCCATCGCGCATCCAAATTCATGATGGGGCTGGGGTTTTGACCCTGGGTCATGAGATGTATCACTCTTATTTAGTTCAGTGGTAAGAGTATTGACGCACTAAACCAAAGGTCCCAGGTTCGATTCCTATGTCCAGGTGTCATTTTTTCATTTAAAGGGGAAAAGGTTTTAACCTGTGGAGATGACATTTATATTTTAGGCATATACAATACTTCCTAGCTCTGACCGCAAACACGTTTAGTGAAAATAATTCATAATCATAACTCTTGATTTTAAAATCAATATTATGATACATTAAGTTTTGTTGTATAAAATGAAAGATTATTTGCTCTCTCTATCGGAAATATATTTACCATTGCAAAATCAAAAATGATAAAACAATTTTCAATTTTCAAAACTTAACCATCAATCAAACTATACGTAAGTTAATACTACTCATCTAAACAAGTATACAGTAGTTATTTAATTAGCAAGACAAACATTCCCCAGATTATAATTTTGAATAAAATTTGTTTTAATCATGTGGCACATTAATTGACCGGGAGGGACTTTGACATCCAGGTTCGGTCCCCTTGCATTTTGACTTTTAGCCATTCTGGTGGCACAGAGCATTGCTCGAGGAACACCATAGGAGGTTGTCTACACGTCATACCTGTAATGAGATGATGTGAGGATAGTTATTATAATGTTGTGGAGCCAGGGGTGAGTCTTAACCTAGCTTAAGCCTAACTAACCAAACCCTGATGACAATTGGGATTATTCCCTTAAAGGGAAAATACCAAAGGTAACAACTGGGAATCAAACCTGAGACCCCCTAGACTCGTAGCCAGCTGCACTGACCACTACACAACGGGGCTGGTTAATCAAGTCGTTAAAGCTATTTTTTTTAAATCCAGACCTTAAAAAAATCGTTCATTAATAGCCCCAAGCTACCCTTATATTTAGAGCTTGAATTAAAATCACATTCTCACCCTTTTTATCAAACCGTTTAGCATATAGTCACAGGTAGACTAATGACATGCATAAACAGTTAGGATATTAAAAAAACAAAAAAGCTTCAGTGGCCGAATGGTCTAAGGCGTCACTCGAGGGTTTAACTGACTTGTTTATTTAGCGACACGTCTTAGTACCCATTCGGGTTGCACGCTTATGTATTAATTACGCTAATGATACTAGGGATGAGAAAGGTTATATTCAGAGGAGGTGAACCCTCATTTGCAAGGAAGGAGAGTGAAAAACTATTTTTGGAAGACCACCCTCAATACATCTGACTGAGATTCGAATCTCAATCTCCCCATCATCGGCAGTCTAGTCTACTTAAAGAGTAACGTGTTAGACCACGTGGCCACTGAAGCGGGTTACTGGTCTGTTTATGTCAGGGTAGATTGGGGTTTGAATCTTATTCAGGGTTACCGAGGGTGGTTTTCTCTAAATGGTTTCCCAATTTCCTTCCACGCAAATGCTGATAGATTATCTTAAAATGCTTTCTTCCTCACTTACCCTATTAGAGAAGTTATCATATATGCGTATAACCTAACCAGGTAATAATACGTGAAGAAAAAGAAATATTTTAAAAAAACTTTTTGATTTTGGAGGAGTATTATCCATTACAATCTAGAGGCAGAAAATTTCACACGATTACAAAACTTTCTTTACATGATAAAGTAAATTAAATTACAAAAGGGGGAAAACTACCTAAACAAACTTTCGATCAGCTTTAAAAAAAAGTTATTATTAATACACCTATACTGTGACTTTTTTTAAGACTTCCAAATCACCTGAAACAGCTTTTTATTGTTTTTGTTACATAGGTATTGTCTAGTAACCGCATAGGTTGTCGTAAGCGCACCCGGTTAATGGTGTTATTATTTTTACGAGCGTTCCTCCCCTCACCTCCCCTGCTTCCATATTTTTTTTAACGATTTATTTATTGTTATTTTAACGACATCAGTAGCGATACGGCTTGACTGTATCGGAGCCTAAATGACACAAAGCTGTGTTCGATGGCTCGAGCGCTGAGAGAACCAGATTAAAAAAGTGACAGAGAAAGATTATGACGTCACTCAACAAAACCGTCACTTAAAACGACTGGAACAGTAAAACCTTCTAGGAGACATAAAATGTTTTCCCTCTTCCTTCCCCTTTCCCCTAACAGCATCTCCTCCCTTGATCTCATCATTTTTTATGAGACAAAAAAAAACATGAATATCATTGACTAGTGTACGACTTTTTTTCTTTCTCTATTATTTGACCACTGTAAATGAAAAAAATATATATATTAGTGTGAAAATGGAGGTCGTGTTTTAACGAAAAGTTTTTGAACAAGTTAATTTCTGAGAGTAGATTTTTTTAATACTATAACTTTATCTAATATTCTTGTAATATTATAATAACAAGATGTGTTTGATAGGGAAAATATTAGTTTGTTTGTAGAAACAAAATAAATCGTAAAAAGAACATGTTAATTTTATGAGTCCATAAACTCTTTAAGAGTCGAAGCTATTTTAAATGACAGAAATATTTGACGGATTATAAACAGCCCCGTATTTAATTTGAGAGTCTCTCGTTTACTGTGATTTATTTTAAACAAATTATACTAGATGACTAGAGGAAATCAATTTTACTTTGTGTAAAGCACAGTTCAAAGGTAGACCTTATAACCCATGAAGCAGATATTTGTAAATCACTGTTCTATTTAGCTGAATGCAAGAGCTTAGTAGATAAAGGCTTTTCATTGCATGGATATTTTTTAGTTCCCCTTTAAATTTATTGTTTGATTTAATCGTGGGTATTTATTTTCAATAAAATTTTAAGGTAATTTTTTTCAAAATGTGTTTGAAATTTTATAATTTTGGGTAGTTTTAAAGGTATTTTTTAAAAATAAATTTTAGCTCATAAATTCCGGACTATGATTATTACAAATTATTAAACTTTTAGATATATTTTGAAAGAACTAGCTAACATAAGATTAAAAGAACGTTACCTTCATGTGACGTAATGGCAGATCAAGATAGGACTGCTCATATTGACGAATGAACGTTTTATGCAACGAACTTAAAGATATAAAGATGAAACAAAGACCATATATTTTTTAATAATTCTAAAAATAGTCTTATAGTGTCACAATTTTTTTATTTTTATCTTGAAGTAGTTCATTGTAAAGGTACTTTTTTTTGACAAATCATCTACAACTTAAGCTTTTTGTCCTTGTCACGAAAATAGCCTGTAGGAATCTCCATGTCAGGATGTAGATTAAAACAATCTGTGGTATCAAATGTATGTATAGAAAATAAAACAAGAAAAAGGTATTTTTAAAACCAAATAAACGTTTTCAAGGCGCAAATAGTGTATAGAGTGTGTGAGCTCGTCAAAGGAAGAGAGGAAGTGTTATCAGCACATGAACAAGAGGCCTCGCAGGGTGAACTATGTCCAAGGGCCAGTCTTATGACTACTAGATAAATACTGCTATCGGGAGGTTAAAGTTAGCTACCAGATAAAGGTTATCAGCCACTTTAATATTTTACGCGTATTATGAACTGAATTTATCTGCCGGATAGCTATCTGAAGAATAAATATATTTTTATGCAGAAAACGTAAGGTTGGTACTGTTTTTACTGGTGCGCGCATGCGTATAAGCCCTACTGCTACCACTACTACCTGAAAAGTTACTACAACGGTCAATATTTTTTAAATAATGGCGGCTAAACGAGTGCGAGTAAACAGATAGCGTCATGTGGGCGCAGAAGCTAAGATGTATTGCAAGTACTAATTTCAGTGTCTTCCAAAATGTGGTCAATAGTTGGGTACAACGTTTACAAAATTTCATTTATTATGCTCACATTCTGATTATAATTTGTTCTTATATAAATATAACTCTACAAATAGCTTGTTAGTTTATATAAAAGTGTGAATAAAATGTTCTAACTTTATATAGTTAGAGCCTGGGCCTGTGCTTACTAAAGACGTGAGATTTTAGCTTAAAAACAGATTCTGACAGACGAAACCTCATTAAAAACAACGCGTCACTATAGCAACAACAATTTTAACTTTCAGATACAAGTTATCAGGTACTTAAGCCTCCCGATAAAAATGTGATGAATACATTTTATCAGACAGATAAATGCTATCTGTCAGTCATAAGACGCACTTTTAACTTATCGACCAGATATAAATATTTGTCTGACAAATTAATATTTTTCCGGTCCTAAGTTCTTAGAGTGCTTAGGTGGGTCAGGTAAATATAGAAATCCGCTTTGCAAAATAGCTTTAAAATCTCCAAGTAGGCAAGGTCGATGAATTGTTTCTTCTTGCCCACTACTCTTTACCTCTCGTCCGGGCTCTCCGCATATCCATACTTATGCGTTAGTAATGAGGAATTGTACCCGCATTTACGTGAAGACTGACTGTGAAACAATTTAAAACAATGTTTCAGAGAACTAGGGTAAGCCGACTCTCACTAAAAATGAAGAAATCCCTCGTGCTGAAAATCTCATTTATTGATCAAGTTTTAACGTAGGCTGAAGTAAAAAAAAAATTTGTCAACTAGTAGCGCATCTGCTGATCTAAGGCTCCAAGTTTTATTTCCAAAATAACTTGGAGCAGACATTTTTAAACTTTTATTTATTTCACTAAAAAAATAAATAATTGATCTGAAACTACCGTTTACACTTTTTTATTAACTATATTAATTTGGAACAAAATGTTCAAAGATTGATTGTTGTTAAACAACCCTAAAATTCATTCTATCTGCCCCCTACCGCCCCAAAAGTTTTACAGTGCAATTTATAAAGTAATAAACTCTCTAACTATCCATTTTTGACCAAGTAGGAATAACCATTTTCAAAATATCTCCCCTTTTCAATAATCAGTCGTTATTGAATATTCGTTAATCTTAAAAGCTATTATCAAATTAAAAATTTCACCATATTACACTAGAACATTTAAATATAAAAATACCCACTACGATGGCCACATGGTCTAAGGCGCTACTCTCGCAGTATATTATACTTCCAATGATGGGGGAATCGAAGTTCAAATAAATCTCAGTCATGTGTACTGAAGGTCATTTTTCAAAAATTGTATCTACTCTCCATCCACACAAATGCCGGTACACTTCTTCCAAATTTGAAAGAAATTTAACATTTTCGGCTGTAGATCTAGGGATAGTGAAACAGAGGGATACATAAACAGAGCTAAGAGCACTCATACACATATACACACATACAGAGAGACATACACACACACATACAGAGAGACATACACACACACATACAGAGAGACATACACACACACATACAGAGAGACATACACACACACACATCATACACACATACACACATACACACATACACACATACACACATACACACATACACACATACACACATACACACATACACACATACAGGCAGAAAGACATACAGACATACAGACAAACACAGACACACACAAAGGGTCAGATAAAATCTTAAGACCAACATTTTTGACTTCATAGGCACACAAAAAGACAATGTTCATTTTATTTGTATTGGAAGATCATTCAAGATTACAATACTTTATCTATATGAGAAAATAAGATAAGTAAACTGCTGTCCTCTTTGGCTGCTAGGCCCTACGCCTCGAGTTAATTAGTATAAAGTCGCTAATAGTCAGTAGGAAAGATGTTAGGACATAGTCCCTTCTTCCACCTGCAATCCTCACGATAACACCTGCTGCGAATAGACCACCACGAGTACTTTAATAAAAAAACACACACACACACACACTCGTTTAGGCTCGAGCACGCCCTGAAAGCCAACTTACACGGTGTAGAGTACATACCTACCCCCCTCAGTAGCGGCGGATACCGTACCGCAAAGCGCCATTACAGCACGGGTTGGTGTGGAAAGTGTTTGCTTTCTGGTAACATTAGTCGCCCGGTGCAAGGTTTCATCATCGGAATACCATCTGAAAACAAGCTCGCAATGGATTGTGGGGAGGTGGGGGGTGGAGAGGGATCAGGGGGTTGAGGACTACATTGGGCACCTATGTATACCGCATTTTGGGGAAAGTTTCACATAGAGTGGTGGAGAATTGTTAGCCGTGAAACAAATCGGAAGGGTTTCAGTGGTGTTATTCCAGAGGTGAATATGTGTGTGTTTGGGGGGGGGGCTTATTAAGGAAATAGGGCGGAATATATAGCCCCCATCTACAGAGTCCGTAGGCTCCGTATCCTTATAGTCCTTAAATCTTGAATAGTCCTTATAAATGAATATAACGTCTACACAGTCCATATACGTATCCGTAACTAGGCGACCATGCAAACCAATGAGAAATCTGGAAAAAACGTCCAGTTAAACTCTTAGAAAAAGAAAATTTTCCAGCACCAAGCGCAATTAGTTGGGAAGTTATGAGTGAAGCATTCTTCACGTCATTTATTTTCCCTATTAAAAACTAAAAAATTAAAAAATATATTTGAAACAAAGTGACACATTTCCTTTTATTATTGTATTTAACTAAAATATCACCATAGATTACTGATCTCACTTCTATGTAAAAATGAATAACTAATATTACTTTTACCAGTTACCACAACTTTACTAGAATCAACACATCAACTAGTAAAAGATGACCCTAAATACGAGACTAACCAGAATGACCAGATATTAGAGCAGTGGTGCGCGAAGCCAAAATCCCTGCGTTTGATTCTTGTAAATTGTAATTTTTCATATATTTTTAAAACCAAATCTTACCACCGGTTTGGTTTAAAATCATATAAACAATTTTCGCAAATGTGTTAGGAATGAGGAAAGTTGAATTTAGAGGGAGTGTTTCAGCATTTTTGTAGGGGGGAGTGGGGGTGTTAAACCATTTAGCAAAAAAACCACCTCACTAAATCCAACCAGAACGTGTACCCCAATCATCTTGTCATTGGCAGTCTAGTCTATTGCGAAAGTGACACCTAGACCATTCAACTACCTAAACAGGTTTTGTTGAGGGAACTTTATATTAATTTATTCAAAGCATGTGATGTCAAAAGAAAAGTTGAAAAACATATTGTAAATTCATTATTTTACAAAATTGTTTCATTTATTTGTTGTATGCATTATATTCTAATATTTTAAATCACATCCCGTTTGGATAGCACCCATTATTCGACATTTAACTACCCGCTTCGGTGGCCGTGGCGTCTAACGCGATAGTCTCGGATTGTTTTTACAAAATTGTTTTCCACTCAGCCTCCACGCAAATGCGGGTGCATTCCATCTCAAATAAGTCTTCCTAGTCCCTAACCCGTTAGTGTAATTAGTACATAGTTGTAAAGCCTGAATATGTAGTAAAACGCGGCGCTAAAATAATTAATCAACTAATTAATTTGGTTATTGTATGTAACAAAAATTTACAATTTGGTTAAGTGTAATGTGTCATTTCAAAAGTCGAAAAATCCGCTCCATTGGCCGATTGATCTAGGGCGTCACTCTTGTGGCAGTCTGGCTTACTGATGACGGGGAGATTGGGGTTCGAATTCGGGTCAGGTCTACTGAGAATGGGGATTTTCCTAATTGTTTCCCAATTTCCTTCTGTAACCCTGTTACAACACTTAGAAGAAAAAGAGATTGTTTGGCTCACTACTACACCCCTAGTTGACCTCGTCTCGGCCACGCTTCACGCTGCTCCACTCTACCAACACCTCTCGGCACTATCAACATCAAACTAACTCGGAAGTCCTGGCTTCATTCCCAACAACGTAAAAAAAAAAAGAAGAGAGGCGATATGCGCAGCTCGGATGCACGTCACCGGCAGTGTTCAAAGACTATCAGAACTATTGTTGGGCGCGCCGTTTAAAATAAGCATAGACTAGTGGAATATGTTCTGGAAGGTTGCTACCCGTTACCCCTTTCCCCCTCCTCTGGTTCCACGCCTTGAGAGCACATGGTTCATTTGTGTAGTATATATAGAGCATCGTTCTGTAATGCCGTTACACATTGCACTGCGATCACAAGGTGAGAGACCTTGTTGCTAGAATAAGTTTACGTCTGTACTCTCAAAATTCCGTCTGGCCGTGATAATTCATAATTACCGTTCAGAATGTCATACTTAAATATATCATTAATTATCTGTACCTGGTCTCCTTTAAATTGCTTGCTGACCATGTATAATATGTATATATATGTTTTCACGGTTTGACCGAATGATTTATTTAACGTCACTTTATGATCTAATAAGAGAACTCTATAATTTATTAAATGTACTTTCTGCTTCTTCCGCTTCACAGATGGTCTTATACCTTGAAGTGTCACCATCCTAGGTCCATTATCGACTCTTGTGGCGTTATACTTTATTATGCCGTTTTCATGCATTGAAATGATTATTTGTTAGTTATTGGAAGTTAATTTATTAGTTTTCTATTTGTAGGATTATATGATGTTGGTTAAATGTGGGGCCACGAGTCGGCAGGTTTGCTCACTAATATGGGCTTTATATTTAACGTAAATGCAGCCAGTTATGTCATTTGTTTCTAAACTAAATTCTTGTTGTTTGTTTCTATTATTCTCAATTACGGATGGGGAGATATATGTTGTTAGTAACTCTTTATTCACTGTTTGAGAACAACCGGTTGTGGCGAGTAAATGCCTTCCGCATAACAGTGCTTTTAGGCTATTTATTATTACTACTTTCATAAGATATGTATGGAGGAGGTCAATTTAACTTCTTATTGTAAGAGTTATTTCAAGTTGCTATTTAAGAGCATGGGAAAGAGTCCCGCATGTTCAATGAATTATGATTCATTGATTGTTGTTTTCTGATCCAGCGCCTAACTCTGTTCCTGTCTCATTCCCTCTTAGAGCTTATTTATTGTTATATTGTTTTTGAATAAAATAAACTCTCTGGTGACCAACCTGATTGTTATTATTGGGTGATAATCAGGGGGCGGATTACACTTCAATGCAAATGTGGATAAACTACTTCTAAAAGGCTTCCTTCCTCCCTACCTCATTGGAGTAAAAAGATGCGGTGATATATATATATATATATAATTTCCTTCAAACGACTAAAATTAAAATAATTACAAAGTTCAACATTCTCTTATTTCGTGTGTGAGTGTTCTGAAAAGTGGCAACAGCGCTTGAGTTATTCTGTAATAGTGTTGTTGTTGCCTATTGTGAGTAGTGGACGTCCTTCCCAGGAATAGGTGGTGGATGGTACAGAGGGTATATGAGTGAATACAAGTTTTCTGAACATTGATCTGACTAGAATTTAAAGTATTCGAGTGAAAGGCATTTAACTCCCACCTTAATTACAATCACAAATAATTTATTTAACACATGAGTTAGTGTAATTGCTATGAAAATACCATTGGTGCGTTCATTTCGATGTGCTCACACCCTTACTTTGCTGTATTTGGTAGTCCTTAGTAGTCCGTATTGACTAGTCTTAAGAAAGTTAAAGTTGAGTCTACTTCTGTGAAGTGATAAGGATTAAGGAATTACGGGTAAGGACTCTAAATACATCGCAACCTGTTATTGTGGAGTCGATCTCCTAAGGAGTTATACGTAGCTTACGGATATGGGGTCTGTTGTTAGGGCTTATCTCAACGCTAACGTTTCCAACTGGTAATAACGAGTTCGAAACCAAGCCGAAGGGTTTAGTGTTTTTTGGGTGGAGGAGAATAATTTGGTTCTATTTCTACCCCCTTCTCTCTCCAAAAGAATACGGGTGCAATTATTAATCGTTAACTTTCAACTACTCTCTTTATACCTACTGTATTATTTTGTTTTGATGCAATTTAATAAAATTATTATAAACGTCTCAATTAAATATAGCAGAAAAAAAATATTCAAGAATAGGACAGACACTTAAAATAAAGAGAAAAGCAAGGATTTTTGTATTTATATTACAAGAAAAACTTTATTCAGAGTTCAATTTTCATAGAAAAAGCTTTCATCTGATAACCATAAAAGTGACTATATCTACTTTCAATTAGTCATACGCCAAGTCATGTGTCGTGTAGCTTTCACTTTTGGTAGATATTATCAATATATTTTAAATAATATTAGTTTTTTAATCACTGCGTCTTACTACCTGTTATTTTGTGCGCATATATGATAATTACTCTAATAGAGTAGAGATGAGGATGGACGCACTTAAGAGGTAATTTATCCGCATTTTCGTGGAAAAAGTGTGGTAAACAATTTGAGAAAATCCACCCTTATCAGGTCTGAACCTCGATCTCCCCATCATCAGCAGGCAATTATAATACAAAAGTGACGCCTTAAACCATTCGGCCACTGAAGCGGGTGATGATATATTTAAATATTTTCAATATTAGCCACGATAAAATATACTTGATTTATCTAAATGGCTTCTCATATTAAAATTGGACTCTATTGTAATAAATAGCTCTCCCTCGCCTTCAATTTATAGGACTGAGCTTTGATCCGTCATCGGCAGAATAAATGCAAACACAAAAGAAACCAAAAAAGAATACATGCCTGTCAAGTTTGTATGAAAGGCACCACGTGGTCTGATATGATTACCATTGGTGAAGGGGGGGTAACAATCGTCCAGTATAGGTACTTGAACCCGACAATAGTTATAGCAGGAGGAGGGGGGTTTTGGTTAACACTGACTTGATTATTCTTAACCTTAAAGAGGAAACAATGAACCTTTCAAATTAAGATTGTACGATTAAAAGATATTCTCGAAGAACATTAAAAATGACAACGAAGGATCAATGACAAGGAGAAGGAGTGGGGTTAGATTAAGAAAGGGGAAGGGGGTCACTAATATAAAAATGTGCTTTGAGATATTCCGACTTTTGATTCCTACAGTCTGATTTTAATATAAAACCCTTTGTATGGTGGTCAGCGCACCTGGTTACTAACCTAGCAGTCCCGGGTTTGATTTCCGGCAGATATTATAGATATTTTTCTGGAAAGGGGAACCACCCCAATGGTCTTTAGGGTTTGGTTAGTTAGGCTTTAGGTTTGAGTGTTTCCACTGGTTCTACACCTTCATACTCACTATCATCCTCATACTCAATATCATTATGATTACTAGCACCACGTCTTACTACCCGTTCAAGTTATACGCACTTACATACTAACTATCACAATCACCTCATCTCATCGTGACATGGAAAGAACCTCCACGGAATGGACGTACGGTTAATACATCCGGACTTCCCCTGAGCGACGGTACCTTAGTAGTGACAAATCATTCAACTACTGGGCTACAAATTGATTTAGCCCAGACACGTATGGAACGAGACTTATTTTCACAGTTAAAAATTTCATAAAATAAATCTCTCTCTCTCTCTCTCTCTCTATATATATATATATATACACACACACATCAAGTAATGCTGGTTGCAAGTTCCACTTTTGCTAGATGTTATCAATAAATATAACCAGGGCTGTGATTTTTTTATTAAAAATTATTTAAAATTCACCTATAAAATGACCTAAATATTCTAGAAAATGACTTAAATTTTTTCAAAAAATGACCTAAAAATATTAACAAAAACCCTTAATAAATTCACATAACTAGATCAAACACGCACTTTACCAAATGTAAACAGTAAGTCACTCATAAATTACTTAGATATTATTAAAAATGAACCAAAAATGATGCAAACCAATTAGACTTAATTCAAAAATGAAAAATGACAAAATAACACCATTAAAATAAGTTTAAATTCTTTAAGAGTTTCTTCCTACCAGAAGTTTACTATAGTTAATATCAGTGAAATTATTTTGAAAATCTATTTTCTTTTGGTTTTCGTAGTATGCTACTACCTATCCAATATATCAGCATATTTTCACTCAAAGGAAGTGAGGATGAGGAAGTTAGAGCTTAGCGTTTCTAAATTAGGATTTATATGGAAAATAGAGTGTATAAGCGTTTAAAAACTATCTCAGGATACATTTAGCTTGGATTCGAACCCTGACTTTAGTAAACTTGATAAAACTTGACTCTTTTATCCATATCTACCTAGTGTTGAGGGTGAGAATTTATTTGATCGACTACTATTCTTACTAAATATATCTAATGGCTTCTTCTAAATCCTAACAATGTTTGGATCATCATGTTTCTTAAGAGAAACAAAATATGAAATGTTTTATTTAATTAAGATTTCTCATTAGTCACCATAATTTAGTAGTTCTGTTCAAACCAGTTTTATTTACAAAATACATATAAAATAAATAGCGATAGTTTGAATCCTATATTTCTGGAATCCGAATATTAAATCTTCTATCAAATCTCAAATCGAATTTCGAATTCTTGAATTGACAAAAATATAGAATTATAATATAATCAAAATATTTAAAATTAAAGTTTAAAAAAGTTAATAATGTCTTTTTATCACTGACAAACACTATTTTATTTATCAAATCTGTTACGTCAAAAACAACAAAGTGATCCCCTTTTTAGTAAATATATTATATCAATACAATTCTAGCCATTTTTAAAATGAATAATTTCTTTTCCAATCACACAAGCCTAAGAAATTACGGCTACCAATTTATTAAAATTGATGATTCAAGTCAAAACCTTAATAAAATTGTATATTTGTTATCTTTTTGAGATTTTAACAAATCTTGAATCTCTTCAATACCATTGAATTCAAGCGTCTCATATCTTAGAAACGATAGATGTAAAGGAATCTAGCATCGAGAAGTAAGTTAGTAGGCCCCAGATTTTAATAAAATGTAATTTCTCTCTTGTTTTCGTTTTGTGTTTTGTGTATCACCGACAATATTCATGTGTACACGATCTAAAATGAGAAAATTTTTGTAGGACATGTCGAAAGACAAAACATCTAATAGAACATGAAATTATGACCATCAATACCACATAATCTTAATATAAGCAATCAATGAAATGTATATTTAAAATAACAAAATATTTGGCATGGATTACTTACGTGTACAAACTCTTCAGATTAAAAATATGACTTGCGTTGTCTTGAAAAAAATTAATATATTAAAGGTACAAGGGGGGGAAAAAGGGGGGTAGTCACATAACACATATTTTCCAGGACAGCAACTTTTATACCTCAAACCCCTAAAGGACCCCAGCAAATACTTTTATTTGTTAATTTTAATATGAGAGACACCTCTTTTAATCTTCATCTAAAGTGCATTGAAAAGATAACATGATCGTCTAACAGATACCAGCTCTAACTTAATTTTAGTAAAAATTGTACATTCATCCTTTTTCTCCCGTACAATATATATTTTTATGTATATACATATATAAAGCCCTCAAATGCCTAGTTATTCTTTCCACCTCACATCTCTACTCCTACTCGGCCTCCATCCAAAAAGCATTTTTCCTTCCGGAACGAGAACTTGAAGAGTAAAGAGAGTTTGTATAGTCGTAGGTGTAGATTGTATGAGGAGAACCCCCTCCACCCCTCCTTATACATTCGATATCCCCCTGAGAGCCAACCCCTAACACTAATGAGGTATGGAAAGGAGAGGGGGGGGGGATGGTACTTGACACAGAACCCCGGNTTCATATTTAGGCGCCAGAAAAGAGTTTCGTGAAAAATATTGAATATGAGATTCTTTTTTATATACAACTTTTTTATCGCCTTTTTTTTTTTTTTTGTTCCTAAGAGGTATCAGTTGCCCTCTCTCTCTCTTTTATATCCCTTCTCTTTGTGTGCTTTACAGAAATAATACAAATAACAGTCTCTTGTGAGTTTCCATAGGTATTTTAATATATATGATGGTACCTAGTTAAAATATAAGATGGAATGAAGATAAAACTTGAAAGTGAATATTTACGAATTAAAAAAAACTCTTTGGAGAGTGAAAAAAATACTAGTTAGATCAAAGTTATTCCCCAAAAAAACTTTAAGAATGATTCTTTTCACAAATTATTATTTGTGAAAGTCTTATAAACTATAAATATAAAATACAAGCCAATAAACTTAAATTGTAAAAGAACATATGACCTTCACGATTCTATGTACACTCAATTTACTCCTAAAACTAATGAGCTCTATGGACAACGCTACGGAGCCATCTTTATAATCTGAATTAGGGTGGGTCAAAGTTTTTTCATCCCAGGGACCAAATCTAGCTATCATTTTGCATCATGGACCGAAAATATCTTTAGAAATTCCATCAACTTAATAAAAGCCTACAAACAAAACTTAAATAATTATTTTCAATGCTTATATAAAAATTGTATTTTTGGTTGGTAGAATATATCTAATTTTACTGCCAAAAATAAGTTCACTCCCAAAAAATATACTATGGAATATCTACACGCGCGCGCGCACACACACGCACACACACACACACACACACAAACACTCTTTCATAAAAAAATTAGCACTACAAGTACATATATGTGTGTATATATATATATATACATATATATATTTGTACCTTAGTCAAATAAATTCATAATAAAACGAAACCATTACCATTTTAAATAAAATATGTTTATTCTAATCATCAGTTATTTCAGATCTTCCGTCGAAAGTTTCGCTTTGATTTTCCTCCTGGATACTGTGAGGGCCACATTCTCAGTGAGCGTGGGCTGCATTTGACCCGCGGACCACTAGTTGGCCCACACTGATCTATATCATAGTAGAGACCAACAAGGTAAGTTTGCTATGTTACCAGATAGATCAAGGGTATAACTTGATTTTTTTGGAAGGCCCTATTTCTTACCAAAATAACTTTGGATTTTTGTACGAAATAAGACCGTAAAGAATGGACTTCCTACTGAAATCAAGGTATAACCTAGGGGATAAACGAAGATTAAATTATAACTTTAAATATCTTAATTAATTCGTGTCCAAGATGATTCGTAAATAAATAAAAGGAAGAGTCAATTAAGTGAAAAATGACAACTTGTACAGGGGTATCAAACCCAGGACCTTTAACTTTGCATGCTGATGCTCTACAACTGAGCCATCCTGGTACTTCTCGTGTTAAGGACCAGCATTTACCAGTTTTTGGTATACTGAGTCTATATGTGGTAGAACAGTGGTTCTCAAACTTCTTAGTCACGTGGACCCCCTAGCCAGGGAAAAGCTGATTCGTGTACAAATTTATGTAGAATAAATTATAAATAAAATAATAATAATAAATGTCTAGTATGTTATAGGGATAAATTAGTCAAAATATATTTTAGGGTAAATATAGTTACAATAAAAAATAAAATAAATTAATGCAGGTATTATTTTGTACAATTTTTTATATAATATATTTTTAAATAGAAGTAAAAAGAATTAAAATAAAAATTAAAAGAAAATACAATATGTACAGTAGCCCCATGGATTCTTTGGTGCTAGCTGACAGCTGACGGCTTTGAAAAGCTACCAGACCAAATTATGTATCCCTACGTCGAACCATATGATCTGCAAAAAATATGTGTTTAGCAGCTGTCACTTCTGACAGTCGAAATTTAGGTATATACTTAAATGTTTACTGTCAGAAGTCAGCTGTGAACTGTCAGTCAGCACCAAAGAAGTAATGGGGCTACTGTATTATAGTTGTACTTTTATAATGTCTGACAATTTATGTGAGGAAGATAAACGTTTGTTTGACTTTAAATATCATTGAAATATGTATCAATTTCAGTGACGATCTCCTTAAGTCTCATTCCACACTAAGACGATTTCATTAATTTACATTTTTTCACACCACAAAGAGCAAAAAGAGGTTTTCTCGGACAAATAAGTTGTTGGAAACGCATCAAATATTTTAGTGCTTTTTTTCTGACAGTTTTTTTATACTGGCTGACGAGAAAACTTATATAAAAGGCTCCTAGCTAAAATGTAGCCACAAGGGATGTGGCCAAACACCCACTTGTACGCCTCTTTATCTCGCCAGGCTTTAATATGGGTAGACATCTCCATTGTTTTTAGTATATATTAGCGATTTATTCTTTATATATAATTTTATAATATCTAAAAAATATATAAAGGTATGTCACGGATTCCCTGGACGATCTGGTGGTCCCCCTGGAAGAGCCTTGGGGACCTCTGGGGGTCCATGGACCCCACTTTGAAAATCTCTATTGTAAAGCATTGGCATACTAAGCCAAAGGTCCCGGGTTCGATTCCCGTGTCCATGTGTTCAATTTAAATTAATTTGATCCAGCTATCAGGACTGATCCTGTGGATGACCTTCACGTACCGATTTGTGATACATATGGATTCAAAAGATAAGTTTTTTTTTTCTAAACGTTTTCTTTCTAGCAGAATCTAACTTCAAACATCATAAAGTTTAGGCCTGGAAAAAGTTTCTAGTGAAAAATTTAGAATGAGAACTTATTAGGTTGAGATACCATAATTTTACAAAGAGATTCATGACAATATCATCCACCCTCATTTCTGGATATTAAGGGTGGTTGATCCCTTGGTCCAGGGGAAGTCTAGTTTTATTCCGAGGGGAGCTGATAAAGGTATTCTACTATTGTATTTGCTAACGAGATCTTCTTCTTCCTAAGGTTAGATGGAATTAAACATGAATTATCTTTTAAGCTCCATATTTTTACAGTTTTTGGCAAAAATATTAGAATATTGCTTCAATAGATACGTTTAGTTTAATTTCTTACACACAGTAATCTCAGAGTCTTGGAATATTTGTAACCGGATTTCGATCACCAAAATATGATTATAAACCAAAAATACCTGAAAATTCTAAATATTACTTCAAATTTTAAAATTTGACCTAAACATATTAACACAAACTCGTAATAAATGCACACGATTAAATCAAACAAGCACTTTACAAAATGTAGAATTTAATGAATAACCTCTTACAACTAAACTCTTGCATTCGGCTGGATATAGTATTAATCTAAAATATTATGTGATTTAGATATAATAGCTACCCCCTCCCAATGCAACCCTCTTTAGCCTAGTTGCAGTTTCACCAGGAATGTATCTTACAGCCATACAGGCAAAGAGGATACAAATTCAAGGCATACACTATTTCCTCATTTAGAAAATTGTGATACAAATTTCATGGCCAAAATTATCTTCTCATTCCGACAACTGTGACACAAAGTTTATGGCCTACATCATCTTCTCGTTCCGACAGCCTTGATACAAATTTCATTGCTTACATTATCTTCTCATTCCGACAACTGTAGAACAAATTTCATGGCCTACATTATCTTCTCATTCAGACAACTCTGATACAAAGTTCATGGCCTAGATTATCTTCTCATTCTGTCAACTGTGATATAAATTTCATGGCTTACATTATATTCTCATTCCAACAACTGCGATACAAATTTCACGGCCTACATAACTTCTCATTCTGAAAACTGTTATACAAAGTTCATGGCCTACATTATATTATCATTCCGACAACTGCGATACAAATTTCACGGCCTACATAACTTCTCATTCTGAAAACTGTGATACAAAGTTCATGGCCTACATTATCTTATCGTTCCGAGAACAGTTTGTTGAAAAAAATTCAAAATTTATACCTTTTTAAAATACGGTGGTATTTAAAATTATAAATACTCAAAATAATTGCCTTAAAACTTTTTCAAAAGTGGATAAAAATGACTATAAAATTCATAAACCAAGAAACTTAACATTACATTCCAAAAATTGTCCTATATAATATATATTTCTGCAACCAAACGATCATGAACAGAGTTAATGTACTCATTCGTAATGTAGGCCTATGTCATGAAAAAAATTTACTAGCCCTCGTCTGCGGCTTCGGAGGTAACTGGTTGATGTCTCGAAGATGTGTCGTTTATGGGCGACACTGTGTTCAGACACGTGTGGGTAGGGGTAGGAAAAAGGTCATCGAGTGTGTTTCGGCAACGTTAGTCACGTTGGGACAGAAGGATGTCTCGTCAACGTGAGTCGTGGTGGAGCGTGAAGAAGTCCCGGCACCGAGAGTTGCGGTGGGAAGGTTGGGTGACAGTCCCAGCAACGTGAGTTGCAGTGGGAGGTATGGTAATTGTCCCGGCAACGTCACAGTGGGAGGTAGGGACACGGTGGAAAAAGAGAGGGTTATGAAAAAATTGCTCCTTCATACAATAATACAATTTATTAGCTTTTTCAAACCGGTGACCTACCAAGGTTGTGTAGCCACTCTCCGACTGCTTTGGAGGGATGAACCACCATGTTAAATACCCTCCACTGTTATCTCGCCTTGTCCAATGGATGAAATGGGAGTTCTCTTTGGCGCGTAGGAACGTGAGAGACAGTGGCGACCAAGCAAGCCAATAGAAAGAGGAGTTCACGGAGTGGCAGTTGAAGTCGCATATATGCATGCTCTGATGCACCCTGAATGGGAGCACGAGAGCAAATTCCAACACGTACCGACAATTGGTCACACCGTTTGGTTTTAGATACAAAGACAAACGGATTTTCGCATTTCGTGAAGGTTCTGAAACAAATATAAAAAATATTATTAATATTAGTGAGGGAAAAAAAGTATATTGGGAGACCAAATAAGGATTTCTAGAGTTACATGTGGAGACAGTACTCTATTGGGGGCTGGGTTAGAGCCTCCCAAACCACTGTTCGACACTTCTCATTTATCCTAGCAGGGCTTTGGGACATCGGTGGCACCCTCTCAGGGCCAATGACGTAATTTCCAAGCCCCTAGTTAAGAAGATTGTTGGCACCGAGAAGTCCGTCGTAGAAGGACTGCGCCAGCTTCCATAAGTGTCCCTTGATGGTAGGCATCTCCAGGTTACGATGCAGAGTCACATTCCGAACGTATCAAGGCGCGTCCATAATGATACTCAGACAGCTGCTCTGGAATGCCTGCATCCTACTCATATACGTGTCCGCTAGGTGGCCCAAAGCAGGACACGCATAATCGAGGATAGACCTGAGCAACTGCTTGTACAGTGTCAGACCATTCCTTGTAGACAGGGCAATCTGCTTGCTAAGCATTGTGCTTAGGATTCCCAGCCTTTGCCTCGCCTTGTAAAGTCTCTCAGTGAAGTGTAGTAGCCAGGTCAGTTTGGTGTCCAGTGTAAATCCCAGGTACTTATCACTGTTCACCCATCTGATCTTCTCTCCAAACAGCTGGAGTTGGGCTGGCCTGTAGAACTCTCTTTTACATGTGAAAAGCTCTGTGGTGCTCTTCTCCACGTTAATACTTGTCCTCCAGGTGATCAACCACCCCTCCAACTCTGTCAAATGTGTCTGGATTTTCCTCTCCACCAGCTGCCCTCGTCATGACTCTGCTACTAGAGCCATGTCATCCACATACAGTGCCAACTTGGTGTCTGTGGATTTGGGAATATCGTTCACATAGAGACTGAAGAGCACCGAGCCCACAAGGGAACCCTTGGGCACCCCAGCCCAGATACTTCTAACTTGGGAAATTGCGTTCCCAAAGGTAATGGAGAAGGTGCGGTGGGAAAGATAAGATTTTACAACCTTAACTAGGTAAAAGGTTAGGTTCAAGAAGAGGAGTTTGGAAAGGAGGCCTTCGTGCCAAACGTGGTCGAAGGCTTTCACCACGTCAAGGACAGCACCAGTCAGCTTGTTGATGTTGAAGTTCCTCGTGACCTGCTCCACGAGCCGGACAAGTTGATAAGACGTTTCGTTTCCCACCTGAAAGCCAAACAGCTCGTCCACCAAGATGCCAGTCTCACGAACATATCAGGTCAGTCTCACCAGTTTAAGTCTCTCAAACAACTTGCCCAAACAGTCGAGCAAACTTATCGGTTGGTAAGACGAAGCTAGGGCCGGGTCCTTACCCGGTTTATGAAAACAGAGGAGGTTGGTGTGCTTCCAGAGCTCGGAGAATTGACTCATGAGTAGGGCGGCGTTAAATAACTCCACGAGGAAGTTAATCGCCTCCAAGGGCAGCTTTCTGACGACCACTTTATTAATACCGTCACGTCCGGGGGCCTTGTTTAGTCTTAAAGTGGCTAACGCCCGTGACATGTCTGTCGCCTCCATGGGTTCCGGTTCATTCAAAGGTCTGTACGAGACCACGCCGATGACCTGAGCCACGTGCGCAATGTGCACCGGGTCTGATGGGTCGTCAGTCAGTACAAATTGTGCTTCTAAGTGCTCAGCGAAAGCATCGGCCTTCTCCTGGTTGGAGTTGGCCACCCCGCTACGACATATATTAGGCGGCCTTGGTGTCGGGACCCACATGAAGCTCCTCATCATGTGCTACAGGGACCTGTCCTATACACACAGACTCTCAATCTTATCCTCCCAGACATTGTTCCGGTATTCTTGGACCCTCTTACGAACCACATGGACTTTGCGGCTCCATTTGGCGTTATCTATCAGGTCCCTCGAGATTTTCCAAGCCTTCCTCAGCCGTTTTTTCTCCTGGACGTGCCTGAGGATAGAATTGGGCAAAGAAGGCTGTGGTGCCCTCTTAGGACGGTGCCTCGGCGTCGAAGCTTCGAACGACCCTTTGATGGTGAAAGTTATGAACTCCACACCGAAATCGATTTCTGCCAATGTTCTAAAGGTAGGGGTGGGTCCCAACCTCTCTCTCAACACATTCACAAACCTGTCCCAGTCAGTGCGCTTAAGGTCGGGTTTTTCGGGGGTTCTATGAAGGACACTACGCGTCCCAGGTTCACAAGAACGAGATTTTGATCTGAGTCTAGCTCAGCTAGAGACTTCAGCACTAACCGCCTTCTGATCCCTCTGAAGACAACAAAGTCAAGGACGTCCAGCAAATTAAAGGGATTATGAGGGAAGTAGGTGAAGTTGGGAGGGCTGGATGGCACCAAGCCATGTAGATCTATGATGTCGTGGAGCGATCCGCTACGAGCACACATAATCCTAGAGCCCCATGAAGGATATTTAGCATTGAAGTCATCACCGATTAAAACAGGCGTGCTACCTCGAAACAGCACCTCCATGTCAGCCCTCGTAGCTTAGTCGAAATGGTGGAGTTCTCTTAGACGTTTAGTACAGTGGGGAACTCGTCACGGATGACTCAGAGAACATGAAGTGTGGAGCGGCCCAGGCAGTAGAGAGGGTGGTTTACACGGTCAGTGCAAGTGCGGGGAAAGGGTGCAAGGGCCGAACAATGAGGCACAACAATTTCATTCAAAATCCGTGTCTTGATCATAATCTTCACGGAATTAGAATAGTACTTTTTCTGTTCATTTAAAAAGTTTCTCATCAAATGCTAATATATCCATGACCAATATAAAGAAACGATGAGTTCACTGTGTGTAGAAAATTAGACCACACGTGTATGCTGAAGCCATATATTATAGATTTGGACCAAAAATGTTATTTTTATAGAAAATTGTTAAAACGTTCTATCAATCGCTATCTTTAACTTAAACTTGATATCTATATTTTAAGGTGAAGTTGGAATATATCTATTTCTGCAGTTTTTATAGCAAAACATTATTTTGGTCAAAATAAATAAAATATTTCTCCAGTATAAAGTTTCATTTTCTTCGTGTAGTGATACCAACAGTTGTTGAATATCTGCATAGCGGCATTAGTTGAGAAACTTTTTAAATGAAGAGAAAGAGTTGTCATTAAATTCTAGGACACCCTTGACAGAGATTTAACAACTGTTGATATCACCATGTGAATAAAATTAAAATGTGTGTTTCTACTAGAAAATTTTAATTATTTTAACCAATAACAGTTTTGCTATAAAAACTTCAAAAACACTACACATTTTTGGCATTCCCTACACTCCTACCTTAAACACCTTAGTAATAACTTTACGTCCAACTTTATTTAAATGGGTCTTGAGAGTATTAACATAAGTAGAACGTAACATTAATTATTTCTTGCCAACTATTTTTCTAATATTCATCCTAAAGTGAAAGTCCCTTTCAATTTGAGCGTTTCGCATTCAGTCTTCTGTTCCGAAGTTCTCGCCACCCCTTCGCAGGACGCGCGTATTCATCAATAATGAACCAGACTCCAGGGTTTCCGGGAGCTATGAAAGAGAAACGGTGGGTGAAGGAGGGGAGGAGGCATAGAGGGAGGCTGTAAATCGTGATTCAAGAGCTGCTGCTGTGTTTTGAATACACGTGTGAATGTGTCCGTGTGTGTGTATGTGTGTGCGTGTGCCGTACAGTCTTTACTCTCCGTGCATGGGGGGCACTTGAAAACTGTGCGCCCAAGGAAAAACGTACTTCTCCAGTCCAAAGACCTTTCTTCGCTCTCATTGATAGCAGAGATGGAGATTGGAAGTGACTAGTGGTGGGGGTAAAACGACAAATATACTCACAGATCTTGGTAAGATAAGACTGACCTTTCTACCCAAAGGATAACACCTGACTTACGTTGGTAATACAGCTGGAACCAGACGTCTTAAGAGCCCGTTTAACCCCACGGACAGTACCTAAGTTTTAGTTAATACAGCTCGAACCAGACTCCTTAAGAGCCCATCTAACATCACGGATAACACATATCTTTGTAAGCTCAAACCAGACGTCTTAAGAGTTCCTTTGACCCCATGGAAAACACAACTTTGGAAGCTCGAAACAGACGTATTGAGATTCATCTCATCCCACGGACTGCACCTGACTTTGGTAGGTAATGCCATTCAAACGAAACGTCAGTCACAAAGTGATTCATTGTTTTGTATTATATAAGTATAACTTTATTTTACCATATTTTTAAAAATACATCAAACTAAAAAAAAATCATTTTAATTAAAAAACCATCAAACTGATCCAGATATACTTGTTATGCTAATAATGCTAACCAAAACTCATTTGTATGTGATTTATTGTTCTAGCATCTAGAGCATTGATGTAACTAATTTCATGATTAGAATATATATATTTTTAGTTACGTCTAATTTTCAGTTTGTATCACTCACAATACGTATAGCTCAGGTAGTGATATACAATGACATACACCTGGTTGATCAAACATTAGGATTTCCAGATTCTTAATCCGGGTGTGCGTTACAAACAATCTTTCATTACTCAGAACTCAAATTTCAAGCAAGATCCCATCAGAAATCCGAACAAACCATTCCTCATTTCGTGCATCGTATCAAATATTTATACTGCACTTCCCAGTCGCCCTGGCTATATAGGAGGGGGGATTCCCAGAGTTGTCCCGGTCTCACTCTGTGGGGAAATCTAAGGGGAAAGAACCCGATCCTTGACGTGTCACTTCAAACAGTGGCGTGACCTGGATGAGTTCTACGGGAGGCTGTAGTTTATACCAGCCTTACACAATTCGTTTGTCCCAGAATAAGAAACTATTGTAATGAGATCAAACTGAATCTCAGGGGACTTAAGTTCAGTTTCAGGCTGTGCCAAAATAGTCATGTCTTTATATGAGAGCTTTTCATATGGCTCTAAAGTTTCCCATCCTTCGGTCAATTCATAAATGAGTATCGTCTTCCTCAAACTATTTTTGTCTTTCAGTGAGATTTAGATAAAAGCGATTTGACAAAACTATAACTTTTCACTATTTTAACTTTCTCGGGAACCCTTGAAAGTATTATGGATATGAAAATGTATATATATATTTATATATAGATTTAATGCCCCCCTGAAGATATAAAAAAGTTGTTTTTGCAATGTTGTCTGGTTGTGTGTATATTTCTAGAGTCTAGAGCTGAAACAATTTTACCATACGGGATGAAACTTGGTTTCTAGCGTTTTCAAAAGGTTCCTCTGGGGAATATTTGGAACTAAACTAACCCTAATATTAAGGTTAGCTTACTAAAGGGCAAAAGGAAAATAAAATAAAAATTATCAAAGTATTCTTGAACGATCTTGATTAAAAGTCGTATTCAGGCTTTAACATTTCAAAGAAAATGGCGATTCTCACTTACCCATGAAAATATACTTTGAGGGAACTTCACAGGGGCAGAAATTTTCTATTTGGATTTTAAATAAAGTTTCCAAGCTTTAATTAAATATTTTTTCATACAGCTCTTTGAAATGATAAACTGATACCTCTTATAAAATGTTATAGAAATATTGAGATATTATTTTATGTATGCTCTTTGGTATAATGTGATGCTCTATTTTCCATAATGTTTCTGCAACATTGTTAATATTTTGTTTAAAATATTTTACGAATTTTAAACAAATGCCTCAAGTAAATGATAAAGAAAGTCTGTGCAGGGAACCTTAGACCAACATTTTTTTACGGTCAGTAATATTAGACTATTATTTTACTATTCAGGTTGTCCATAGATTATACAAAGCATTCATTATAAGCCTTAGTAAATTTTCTATTTAAGGAGATATTTTGTTTACTTTAGTATTGACCAAACTGTGATAGTCACCAGCTTTTCAGTGGCCGCATGATCTAAAGCTTCACTCGTGTTATACTGGACTGATGATGACCGAGATATTGGGGTTCAAATCCCGATCGAATATAATGAGGGTAGTTTTCCAAAATGGTTTTCCGCTCTCCCTCTACGCCAATTCGTATACGCTTCTTCTAAATTTATAGCTTCCTCATTTCTAACTCACTAGCGTAAATAGTACATATACATATAACCTGAACAGGTTCTAAGACGTGATTCTAAAAAAGAATCTGTGGTAGTCTTCTCAACTAAACCCAACATTTCTTGAGTTTTATTAATAATTAGAGCAAACATTTCTAAGATAGCTCAAAACTATAGCGAATTTGTTCAGGTTGATAATGGGGAGATATATAAATTGATGCCCTATTTTTTTGGTGCTATTCTTTAGGTATTGATACAATTTGTCAAAAGTGACCGTTTCAGAGCACAAGACTTGAAGTATGAACACATTAAAATAGTCTTAATACATTTTGTAGCTTGTCAATAAAGTTTCCGATTCTAAGTGGAACTCTCTTAAGGCTTCAACTCCCCCAACCATATAAAATATACGAGCTGACGAGCTATAAATCAATATACTCAGACGTCAAATAGATAGCAGCCCTCGTTATGATGAGACTTAAAAAGCAGAAAATGAGAATTTTTATAATATCCTAATTCTCAAATACCCCAAGACCTATAAAAGTTGGTAATTTCTCATTTGATTTTCTCTTACTTTGCCAACTCATTTGTAACACTTTTGTCACCTATTATGCTAGCATTGAGACGTGGAGATTTAAATACCCTTCCCCCTTTTCTAATAAAACGAGCGCCCCCCCCCCTTCTTACCCTCTCTCCAAATCCCCAACACCATTATTGCCACAAACAAGTTTATTGGGGAAGAAATATTTTAATACGTCACCTGCTTATATCAAGGTGGCATGCTATTGCTAAATACTTCATTCACGGTAGGAATTACTCTCTGAAAGGTCTTTTTTCCTACCAAACTCCTACTATATTATAGATTTCTGGTAGGGAAAAAGGCCTTTCAGAAAACAATTCCCACGCTGAACAGACTTTATATAGATACATACTGTTTCTTGACGGCAGTGTTTAAGAACTTACGGGCCGCGGGTTGCATCCAGCCTGCTTGTCTACAATATTTTAATATTAAGACCTGACCTGCTATACTCACCCAGGGTGGGCAGCACTGCCACCAATCGCCACAATTGCCAGCTCTCACAGTGAAATAAATTTTCCCTGGCGGCGTATGTAGTCTATAGCTTGATATGTCCTGCATATTATTGAAAATATTCCGCAAGTTCATTGAGTTGAGATATCCAGCCAATATTTCTACAACTTGTCAAATAAAAGTAGTGTCAAATTTCGCAATAAATTGTCTTACATTTTCATTTCAAACCATTTTCATAATTTGCTTCTGTGGTAGTTGTAGCTGAGTAGTCAAAGTGCACATGTTTTGAATAAACTTGTTCAAAAAGCGTTGTTTTAAATGTTCGATTGAACAAATTAATTTCGCAATCTTTACCTTATGTGGCAAATTTCACTTCTCATTCGCCACATCTGTAGCTACATTGAAGAATATGTTGTCCTCTTCTGTGTTATAACATAGAAAATAATAATAAAGTAAAGTGTTGATAACTAGGACTAATTAGGGATTGACACATTCCAGATTATAGATTTGTCCAGATTTTTGAAAATACATTAACTATGCAAAAATAAATTCTAGTCGCGATAGTTAGAAATATTTTTACCTTATTTAAAAAATGACCTTTTTTGTGTGCTGAATATCACTAATTCTGAAGGAATATAATAAGGCCAAAATCTAACAACGATAAGACTCAATTTTTTTTTTAACAACGGTTGAGGTGCATTTTTTGGCAGCCATGTCTGATGGTATTGATACCACTGTGATTATTTTTATAAATAATTTTTTTTCTTGGCGATCAGAATTATTGACGATCTGTAATTTTGACATCCGAATTATCGACGCTCTACTTAGGCTACTATAGTTTGATTTTAGTGTGCACATAATTTTTAGCGGCAAAAAAAAACCACTAAACTATTCAAACTTCACTATATATTTTTATAATTTGAAATACCTTGATTGTAGGAACTATTATTAACACTATTTAATAAATACTGAACCGTTTCAGTGATAGAATGGTCTAAAGCGTCAAGCTCGTGTTAGACTAGATTGTCAGTGATGGGTAGTAAAAGGTTCAAATCCCGGTCAGGTATACTAAAGCTGCGCTTTCATAAATAGTTTTCCACCTTTCCTTCACAAAAATTTGGGCTCATTTCTATTAAGCTTACCTTCTTCATCCCTAGCCGTCAAGTTTGATTTTTTTTAGTATCGCGTCTTACTACCCATTCGGGTTGTACACTTATGTACAAATTACGCTAGTGGTTTTAGCTATTAGGAAGGTTTATTTAGAGAAAGTGTACCCTCATTTTCATGCAGGTAGAGTGGAAAACTATTTTGTAAGAACCTCCATAAGTACACTCTACTGAGATTTGAACCTAGATCTCCACGTCATCAGCAGTCTAGTTTACTGCGAGAGTAGCACTTTAGACCACGCGGCCACTGTTGTGGGTCTGGCGTAGTTAATGTATGTTTTAAGCCCAATTAGGTACTAACACACGGTTAAAAATAACTTTTTTATTGAAAATTATTATAATGCCAATATTATTTCATAGTTACTGATAATATCATAATTGACAACTACAGATAACATTACTTGACGTAAGAGTTTTTGAAAATATGTTTAGTTATTTTATTACTATTTTAATATATACTTCCTATTTAATTTTGACTGTGAATGTTTAGTAAGTTTCTAAAACAAAAAAAACCTTATTTTACAGTTTCAAATCTACCAAAACTATTTTCATGTATTCATACGTCAAGTAATGTGATTTTCATATATCAGTTTTTATACCTAGTTTCACAGCCCGATCGGGTAGTAAGCAATAATACTAGTACTTCTAATGAGTTATGAATGAAAAACGTTGAATTTATAAGAAGTGTTAACGCATTTCGTGGGGATAGATTGGAAAACCATTTAGTAAAACCAACCACAATATATTCTACTTAGATTTGAACCCTACCTCTCATTGGCAGACTAATCTATTGCAAGGTTGATGTTTTAGACCAGTTAAACAACGAATTTGCTGACGGATAATATTAATACTTATAAAATAGTACAAGTTGTATTAAATTGAAGTCAGTAAAATATGTTTTTATTTTATAAACCGTCCTTCTTATAAGAATCTCACCATAGTATTCAGGGACGCACGCACGAGTCAAATGCTTTTATTCACGTACAAATGATACTATCTCAGTACACTGTAGGGTTTTCCATTGTCTTTATGTATTTATTTTAGTTCCCTCTGTATGACGTCATGAAGCTCTTTTTCTCTTGTTATCTCTTAGTTAAGAGGTCTGTACAGAAGCTTGACTAGTCCAAGACAAGAATCTCTGAAAAGGATCCAATGAATAAAACAGAAGAAGGTAACAGAAGAAAGCCGACTTTTGAAAATGTATTTTAAGTAGTGTTAGTAATATAAGAATAATTCTTTAACTAAGACTTGAATTTAACATGTTTGTATTTTTTCCTAACAAAACTTTTAAATATAAATGTTAAGTTAAGATTGTACCTGTTTTTTAATATATAAATTTAAGTTTTTTAAAAATAGTTCATCATTGAACGAACCCTAAATAAATTTTCCTAAAAAAAAAGTATACATTGCTATTGATCATGTTTTTTTAAATTTATTTAGCACCATGTCTTACTTCCCGTTCGGGCTATACGCTTAAATACTAATTACGCTGGGCTAGGATCGGGGAAGGTTAAATTTAGAGGAAGTGAACCCATATTGGCGTGGAGGGAGAGTGGAAAACTATTTAGGGAAAACCACCCCTATTTCACCCGGCCAAGATTCGAAACTTGATCTCCCTGTCCTCAGTAGTCTAGCTCAACACGTTTCTAGTGCGTTAGCTGACTACCACAGAGTTGGGTTATTATTTATAATGCTAAACACTCGGGCAATACGCATATGTTTACGCTTATGAGCTAGGAATGAGGAAGGTAGGTTTTGAATTAAGGGTCTCCACATATGCGTGGAGGGAGGGTTGGAAAACCATTTAGAATACCTCTCAGTTCACCCAACTGGGATTCGAACCTTGACCACCCTGTCATCGGCAGTCTATCCTATTGTGAGAGTGATGCCTTAGACCATTTGGCCACCGAAGCATGTCCCCAGATATTATATTTTAACAAAATGGCTAGTGCTATTTTCATTGCATTTTCATTAATAAGTCTTCAGGGAAGTACACTTAAACTAATATAACATTGAGAGGTGACATAACATCTAAATTTAAAGTTTCAAATGAATCCATTTAACCGTTTGGCTTTATATCCCGTGATAAAAGGCAGTAAAAAATGCACCTTGGCCAAACATGAAAACAAATCAAAACTATTCACAAAATATTAACTATAGATTTAATGAACTAACGTTTATAAGTTTAAAATAGTTAGTGATGTATTATTAATATTTAAGACATAACTCTATGCTTAACATTACAAGAAATCACAATACAATAGTAGGATAGCCTGGGATATAAACACAAATTCAATCTGACAAATCTTTGAGACTAGCTTCTTCTAGAGGTTTATTGATATTATCCTTGAGTATGGAGAGAGGAGAGTTTTTTATTTTATATAAAGTAAAGTAAGTATCAATAGAGATAGTTTAAGGGAAATGTAGTTTCTTCGTGCAAGAATGAGTTATGTCATTTTTATTTTCAAACCAAAACAGTACATAAACCGATGGTATTATATTTCTAATTGTCTAGTAGAGATTTGGGGGAAGCTTGAGTCTTGTAGTTTCATACCAGAAGAAGAAATGTTAGTTATGGAACCAAGACATCGATCCTAAAAATAAAGGATGATAAATATTTGGAAATTCTTTAGATGTTGTGGTGGAAAAGAATATTTAAATTATTATTTTATGTATTTATTTAACGTAGGCTTTCTGAACTGACTGATTATATAAGAACACGAGGGTTTCTATGAATGAAAGCGAATTGTTTGACTAATTTTGCAGTTAAAGGTGATTCCACATACCTTTATAGGTTCTTTTACAGGCCACAATTGACATGGAACCGAACGCTTTACTTACCCACCGAAGGAAGTTGTGCTACGTATTTTTATCTCACAAGAGAAATCCGTCAACCCTAACTGGGTTTGAACCCACGATAATTGGGTCCTGAGGCAAGCATTTTAACCCCAAAGCCACCGAGGTTTACTGGAGGAGAATAGAAAGGATAAATATGATTCGTATGGTGACTAATGAAGAAGTTCAAAGAAGATTCAAATAAAAGAGAACTATTTCGCAGATGATACTACGAAGAAAGACCAATTGGAAAGGTCACATTATAAGCAGAAATGTATTTTTTTAGTGACGACATATAAGGCAGTGGAAAGAACAAGGGGACGAGGAAGACCACGAATACAACTGATGGATGACCCTAAACAAGGAAAGAATATGAAGTTTCAGGATGTAAAAAAGGAAGATTCTCATAGTAAATGCTGAAGTAATTAATTTGGACAATAAAACGACTGTTGAAACACTGAACACCCAATAATAATAATAATAATAATAATAATAATAATAGATCCAATAGTCTACCCTGACATTACGCTCCTGATAAATAAAGTGCTACATCATAATACCATGTAATTGTACGTTGAATTCCTCCTATTGGTACATCGTGTATATTTTACACTCTCACACTGAATTGTTAATGTGTATTTAATGGTTTTTGGGTTGAAAACTAGAACACGGAGCATGACATTGCGTGTTTTATATTTTTTAACAAAGCAGGCAACAAACTAGTGTGAAATAGCTATAATGGATTTGGGTAGTTCAACAAAACGTTCAAAATAAATTAGCTGAAATTTATTCCGCTTATATCGTTGCCCTCGACTAAACATAATTTAGGTCAGTTGATTTTATTTTTGTGTTACAATATTACACTTTGTTTCAGTGGTATGTTATAACAATATTTAATCTTATCATGTGTGCTTTAACCTATTAATGATGCATATCGTCCGTTACATGTAGAGTATAACATGAATAAAACATTACTCAATAATATTTTATGTAGAAAACAATACATTTAAAAGTTGTATGAGATATAAGAGATAATTTATACAAAATCGTTTATCTATTAATAGTTTAAATTTATACTATATTTATAATATACTAAATTTGATGTAAAAATTGTTTTATTTTATAAGGTATTATATTACTTATGAACAGTATTATAACAATGTGTTAATCAATTATCAAATATATTACGTACAAACCCATGATATTAAAATTAAATATAATAATTACCTTTTGCTAAATAGGACTTATTTCTATGGTGTACAACCATTTAATAAATATACACACACCAGCTCAAATATTTTACCTTACTATATTCGTAACCAAACTCATATAATTTTTCTAAACATCAAGCAGCTTCTTAATCCTAGCACGAAATATTCATGTTATTAAAATAATTATATATGTTCGCATGGTTAATAAAGATAAAATGTACTCGCATTTTCATAAATGAATGAATGGTGGTAAGCCCTTAAAGATTATGTACCCTTATTACACTTGGCCGGTATTTGAACCAAAACTTTCCATTGTAGGCAAACTAGACTGGTTGATCCTGAAATTTTGGTCGCAGTCCAAGACGTCACGCTTACAATGGACTGGATTAATGGTGAGGAAGAGTTCTAGGCTTCGAATCTTAGTTGAGTGTATTGGAAAGGGATTTATTCGTATGATGTATCTGTGTGATTTTCTCACCCTTCCTCTGTTCAAATGTTGATGCAATAATTTTAAATTTTCCGCTCATTTCTATTTAAAGTAAGTTTTAAAATCAGAATTATATTTACGTAAGTTATTTATACAAATACATTTTTACTGGTTAACTCAATCATATTGTATGTAAATATACTCACGTAGAATATCTTGCACTGATTGGCTACTTAACAATAAAAAAAATAACTCTCAGCCAATTTGTACACATTTTAAATGAATCATATTACAAGTTAACAACTGAACGAACAAAAGATCTTCAACAAAAATGAAACGTCACCTGCTTCAATATAATATATAGCTGTGTAATTCGTCTTTAAAAGAAATATTTTACACTACATAAAAAAAAAGTTCCGGTAGCAATGTAGCTGGAAAGAAAGACAAACCATTTTACACGCTGCGAAACAAAAAAGATGAAAAAAAAACACATTTCCTTGTAACAATGAAAGTCTTTTGACAATCAAATTGCTTGAATATTAGATACAAAAGAAAATAGGTTGGTCCTACTATTAAGAAGCATCCATGTTTAGTAAGATTTTTCTCCCCAGATATTTTCTTTCTTTTTGATACATTTTTTTGGTAAAATAAAATTATCTTGTATAAAAGTTTAGTTCTGTTAAAATCTTCAAAGCAGTACTGCGGGTTGCTACACAATGAAAAATCATGTTTTCGTAGAAGATGGTACAAAAGGATCAAGTGATTTGAAATTTTTGGTCCTATTAATGGTAATATAACCCCCCCCCCCCTCCCCGGCCCATTTTTAATAGAGAAATGATTACACCAAGAGACTTCTTTTATAAAAGTACTCCATAATAATATTTTTAATGGCAAGTGATTTTATTCGTCGAAACAAAATATATGCTATGGAAGAATGTTTTAAAATTTATATTTGTCAAATATTAGGATTCAGGAAATTGTAAATTAAATTTTACAATAGACATTTAATCTTATTTTACTCAATAAGCAAGAAAATGGCTTAGCTAAATTAATTTATGAATTAAATAGGCCCCAACATTTCTAGGCCTCAAATAAAATTTAAAATGTATTATTAAAATTATTTATCTTCTTTTCAATATATACAACTTATTAAGGAAAGAATGTTGGGGATACGAGGAAATTAAAGTATTTTCACAGTTTTTTAATCAAAACATTTTCTTTGTCTAAGGATGTCAAATACGTCTCCAGTAGAAATAGAGTTTAATTTTCTTCATATGCTGATATCAACAATTATTGTTAAATAACTTTCAAGAGTGTCCAAAAATTAAGACAACTTTTACTCTTCATTTAAAAACTTTCTCATCTTGTGCTGCTATGCTCATGACAGATATTCAACCACTGTTTATATCACCCACCATGCAAACTAAAAATAAAAAAAAAACACTTTGTACTTCTAACTGAGCAATATTTTATTTATTTTGGCCAAAAAATGTTATGCTTTAAAAACGACAAAAACGCTGACCTTTTCTCACGTTTCCTACATCCCTACCCTAATATCTTCAGTTGCCATCAATAAATCTTAGTATAAAATTGTCTAACCAAAACTTATCTCTGTTCCAGAATAGAATAAAAATATATTAGTAGTAAATAGTTTGATAGTAAGGTTGTATCGTCTTTTTTATTCCCTTCTCCTTAATTTATTTACTACTTTTCTTCTAAGATGAAGATATGTTTCGGTGATTTTCAACATCTTCAAGTCTTATTTGTATTAAATTATCATTATTTTTATTATTTTTATTATTATTATTATTATTTTTATTATTTAGCACCACGTCTTACTACCCGTTCGGGTTATACGCCTAAGTACTAATTACACTAATAGATTTGGAATTGGAAAGGTTGATTTAAAGGAAGTGAACCCACATTTGCGTGGAGGGAGAATGGAAAACCATTTAGGAAAAACCACCCCAGTTCACCCGACCGAGATTTGAACCTTGATCTCCCCGTCCTCGGCAGTTGAGCTCAACACGACTTGCGTGTTAGCCAACTACGCCACTGAGGCAGGTTATTTGTATTAAAGATGATTGATTTTATATCATACTATTGGAAAGTTTGTGAACTCTTATCTAGTGAGATGGTCAACACGATTTATTGATCATCTCACTAGATAAAATTTTCACAAACTTTCCAGTGGTATGAAGTAAGATCAATCATCATTAATACAAATATAACTTGAAGATGGTGAAAAATCACCGAAACATGGCTTCATCATACAAGAAAAGTAGACTATAAAATAAGGAGAAGATAATAAAAATTAAGATACAACCTTACTATAATTACTATTATTCCTTACAAATAAACATGAACATTATTAGAGACAAAAAGTGTCTATATTATTTGAAAATATCTTATGTAAGCGATTCTTTAAAGTGATAAATTCCCGATAAATTTCAACATGTAAAAAAATGGGTTCAGTGTCATTTTTGCTATTTGTGTGTGTGCTTGTGCATATATGGGGGGGGGGGATTATTAAAGGTGTTGGGGTGTGGTAGGTTTTAGACGATTTGTCAAATTATTAAGTGGGTCAAAAAATTGTTAACAATTCCCAGCCCGATATATAAAAAAAACTTTCTTTTTACAGTGACAATCTAGTCATAGACTAACCGTCTCATCACCAATCCCATCCCCACACGTGAATCAATCTACCCCTTACCTCCCTAACTCCCCTAAATTTCAACCCTTATAATATGCAAGCCAATGTATGCGCTCACTCAACTGTTGACCTACCCCTATAGCATGATGGGATAGGCACCAAGGTGTACAGACTCTTCAATATGGTAGCTTGGCGCTTGAGCTAGCCCAATTTGTAGCTTTTCCACATTATGTTAAATTTATTCCTATAGACGTTAACACCGGAAATATTTTAAAATGAGTTCCAATAGAGCAATAACAACGATTCCTGTTCTCTTCTCCCACTCACGTATATACTACAGCGCTTGGTGGTTGAATATGTCACTAACGTCGGTGGACCAGATATGTTATTACTCAATATTTCTTGATAATTTGTGTATCTTATTTCCCGATTAGTCGTGTATATAAGTTTTCAATTAATTATGTATTAAAATGTCTCAATATATTGAGTATATAACTTCCAGCTTAAATATTATGTATTCAATTCCTGGATTAAATATGTACCGTATTTAATTTCCCAGTTAAGTCTGTATGTAATTTCCTGATTAACCATTGATCTAATTTTCACATTAATCGTGTATATATATATTTTAATCGTGTATGTAATTTCCCTGTTAATCGTATACTTATATAGTTTTCCTGCTAGCTGTGTATCAAACTTCCCGGTTGATCTTATATTTAATATCCCGGTTAATCGTGTATATAATTTCCTGGTTAATCATAGATATATATATATATCCTGTAAATCGTGCATGGTATTTAAATTTTTATAATTTCTCGTTAAGCAATGTATTTAGTTCCCCGATTAGTCGCGTATATAATTTCCTGCTAAATAATTTATGTAATGCTTCCCGGTTAATCGTATATAATTCCCGGGTTAGTCACGTATATGATTTCCTGATTTTCGAGTATATAATTTCCCGGTTAATAATGTATATATTTAACCAGTTAATAGTATGTTTGGTAGTGAGATGTGCTCTTAAAAAGTAGCTGTTTAGTCTTTATTTCTTTATATTTCATTATTTTAATATAAATTTCATTATTGTTTACTTTATTAAATATTTCTCATATTAATTAAATATTAATTCACTCTTAATTCATATAATTATCACATTTTTCTGTTTACCGCCCTTTTTCAGTAATTTATTTTTGTAAGGGTGGTACATTTTGTCTCTCGTTCTTTTACGCGCGTTTTTTCTTTAGTCCGCAAAGGGTTCCTCTAACAGGTAGACGTGTGTCACCGCGCGGCTCACAATTAATAACTTATTTTAGTGATCATAGTAACCCATCTTTCTCGGAGTGTGTGCGTGAAGTGAATATCAAATAGACGTACGAGTCTTCCAGATCATCATCGCAACCCCAGGTAGGCCTACTTGGGTCACAAACAACGGATCGTCAGCAGCAGGTGGGATCCAATTACATCTACTCATGCACACACCAAAATAAATAACTCTCTCTCTCTCAATCAAGTATAAAACAGTAGCGATAGCAAAATATTGTCCAAAAGCATGATTCATCTTTGCCAGGTTCTCTAACCCTTGACAGACAATGATCTGTTGACCTTCCGGAGTGACATTGTTTCCTGGTCTGGCGTCGTCCTCATCCGCCGCCGTCGTGATGCCTGATGCGTGTGAGAGCGACGCTCTGTCGCCAGTTGCAAGTGTACGGCTCGTTATGCGTTCATTCGACCAGAAGAAGAGTTTTGGGTTTTTAGTTTCGTGTGTGAGCGCTTTTGGAATATATTGATTGAAATACGGTGTGAAAAGAGGTCTGGTTAAGGCGGAATGGAAGGGGCACGAGGAAAAGACAGTGTTTTTCCAGTTTTTATGGCAAAATATTTTTTTTTGGGCCAAAATAAATAAAATATCGCTTCAGTGCAAATATAGAATTTAATTTTCTTCACATGGTGACCTCATCATTTTTCGATAACTGTCAAGCGTGTTCTGGAATTTACCGACAACTTTTTCTCTTCATTTAAAAAGTTTGTTAGATGATGCCATCATGCTCTTGACAGATATTCATGAACGTTTGACGTAAACATGTGAAGAAAATTAAACTCTATGTAACACTTGAGCAATATTTTATTTATTTTGGCCAAAAAAAAATATTTTGCCATAAAAACTCAAAAAACAATGGTGTTTTCTCACGTCTAATTCCATTCCAGCTTAAGTGGTGTGGGAAGTTATAAAGTAAGGTGACTCAGCTACCAAGTTTAACAAACCTGTGGGGAGAACGTACTACAGCTTGAGTCACTGTTGTGTACGGCGGAGCCGTAGGGATGTGGTATCTAAAGAAAAGTATCGATACTGTACTCATTTAAGGTATCGGAAGAAAAATATCGATACCGTACTAGTATTGAAATAAAAGTATTGATATCAATAACTATCGGTATGAAATTTTAATCTAGAAAATTGTTTTTTAATCAAGCAATAATTACAACTTTGGCATCTTAATAATGGTATATTTTATTTTCATATTTATTTTAACATTGAAAATTACAAGGATTTAAACAAATTATAGTATTTTTAGGTCTATCGCGTCCATGCTAAGTATTGGAACTTCAAATATATGATAGATAGTACAATTGAACATGACTAATTCAAACTTACGTGATTAGAAATCGTCTTTAATTCGAATTTTTCGTCTGGTCCCGTGAATTGTGTATTACAAAGATAACTTTTCGTTAGTTGTAATGTACTGTCCAGTCTTGTTTTCCTACTTCTAGTTGAGGTGCCATGTTGTTCTGATTTTGGAAACAGGTGAGGTAACGTTGGAATAAGGTCAGTACCCTTTTTCACGCCACTCTCCCTCCCCTGCTCACCCATACATCTTTGTTTTCACGTACAGTTCTGTACTCCTTTAATCAAGGCCAAACTTCTTGAGTGGCTACGTGCACTGTTCTTAATGATTCGGTCGTAGCGATATTCTTGTGACGTGCAAGCTTATTTTGTTTTGTTCTTTAGTTTTTGTTTAGTTTTAGTTTTGTTTAGTACATACAGTACAGTAGTGTTTGTATGTGTGTATCGTGATGTCACTGTCCAAGCCACGGTCCTATAAATGAATAAATCATTAACTTTGGACAAAAAAGTAGTGGTGATAGAGGAAGTAGAAAAGGGAATTCTTTTTAAGAAATTTATTTAATTCAAATTTTCTGATATTTCGAATTATTTCCTGTTCCCTTCTAGTTAAATTTATCCAGGTTCCACTGTATTGTATAATGGATATTATAAGAGGTTTTAACATACCAGCTTTCAAAATGTTTATGAAAATGAAGCTGATGGAAAGTTATTAATAGCTAAATATGATTAGTAATATATTTTTTGCGATATATTTTGTACCCTTCTTTAACCATAGTAAAAATTTAATCCTCGCATGAGTAAAGATAGGAAAAAATGTGTTTATTTCGATACCGTGAATACTAATATCAGTAAGAGTATCGAGAAAATAGTATCGAGTTAAAAAAAATACTAGTATCGAAAGGAAAATATAAATATTTGTAAAGTATCGATACTTTTTTCACATCCCTAGGTGGAAGACGGCCCAACCCATCTTAGAAGTCAGAGTTAGGTAACAGCAGTGCAGCGCTGGACGGATGGGTTTTTGATACCGGTTAGGGTTACAGCATTGAAGATAAATCAAAGCACGGACTGCTGAGCTGGGACATTGACAGAACCAGTACCTTTATACAAACTCTTTGATTTAGTTCTAAATCCTGCATCACATTATACACTAGTAGTTTAAGTAATCTTTTACAATAAGCCCAATTGAATGAACCCCACAGTTATTATCCACTACCTATCCATATTACCAAGCCCATCATGCAAAGAGAGGCCCAAGGGACGAGGTAGTGACCATATATGGAATTATTTGTAATGTAAAAATGTTTTCAAAGATATTCATTTTGAACCAAAGAAAATGTTGACCTAAATATAGTTTTTAGTATTCTCTATTTTACTGTAGGCCTACTTCAAATTTGTAATATTAGATAAAAATAAAAGATCCAAAATGGATTGTTTCAAAAAAATATTTCAGAACGTACACGGTTGTGTTCCCTTTTCATGATTATCTAATGTTTAATTTCTAGTGTTTATGTTTAGGCGGGTATGTAGGGAACGCGAGAAAAGGCCAGTGTTTTGACAGTTTTTAAAGAAAAACGTTTTTATCCACAAAAAATAAAATATTGTTCCAGCAAAAACATAGAGTTTAATTTTCTTCACATAGCGATATCAACGGTTGTTGAATATCTGTCATGAGTATAGCAGCATTAGATGAGAAACTTTTTAAATTAAGAGAAAAAGTTGTCATTAAATTCCAGGACACCCTTGACAGATATTAAAGAAATTTTGACACACAATGTGAATAAAACTAAACTATGTTTGTAGTGAAGCAATGTTTGACTTATTTTGACCAAAAACCATTTTGCCATAAAAACTGCAAAAACAACTTTTCTCGAGTCCCCTCCATCCCCCCCTATATATAGTTCTCAATGTCACGCTTTACTCCAAACCCACTCTCCCAATTCATAATTTCCTCCCTCTTTCCTATTTCTCAATTTCATAATCCCAGCTCCCGTCACACACCCCAACTAAAAAAAAAAAAGTCCGCGTCCTTGCTCCATAAAGAATCACTCAAAACAACAAGCGATTAAATATCTGTCACCAGCAGTATGTTTCGCATGCTCTTCCGCCATCTTGAAACAAATGATCAAACAATAGCGCATCGCTCATGGAATAGAAGAAGAGAGTAAAGATGTCGATGAATATCAATATTTCGCTTTGAAAGTATAGCTCTTGAATAATAATTTAAAAAAAAAGTAATATGAAACTTATGTATGAAATGATACTGTATTGTCCAATGTTGAAAGCACGATGGGAAAATAGCAATATGGCTAATCTAAATGACTTCAAATAACATATTTTCTATTATTCAGTAATAATAATAATACTTACCACCACGTCTTACTATCCGATCTGGTTATATGTATATTCTTAGGTACTAGTGGGTTAAGAATTGTGAAGGTTGAATATAGAGGAAGTGAAAACATTTGCGTGGAGGGAGAATGGAAAACAATTTAGTAAAAGCCACCCCCCAGTTCACCTGGGCGAGATTCGAACCTTGAGCTTCCCGTCCTCGGCAGTCCCGCTCAACTTGAAACTAGCGCGTTAGCTAGCTACGCCACCGAGACGGGTTATCCTTTAGTAATAGAGGGTGAATTGTAAAGTATGAGATTAGTGAAGAATACAATAGTTGAATATTTTTTTAAATATAAAAACAATACAAAATATAAAACATTAGAAGTGAAAATAAAATATCTCCGGTTCGTTGTTTTGCTCAAAATTGTGGAACACTGGGGCTACAGATTACAATAGAGTTGTGTGTAGAATTTGTCACTATGAAAGCCTATAAAATATACAATGTTAATTCAATTAGTAGTCACTTAGTTTGTAGTCCTGCCTTAGAATATTTTAGTAACCAGTAAGTTGGTAGTCCTTTAGATTAATCAGTAACAGTTCAGTTGGTAACTGTTTGTACGCCAAGTCATGTGATCTTTAACTGTCTCTTGAAGAATAGCACAATTACCTATAAAATAACAATAAATACATAGAAAATTAGGTCAATTTTGGCCGCGAAAATATATGTTGGTATTTTCTTAAGGGAACGTCTTATGAATATTGGACTGATTAGTATTAATAAATATCCAAGTGGCTTAGGCCTACTAATATCACTTCAACTATATATCATTATTATTATATTATAAAAAAAATTCCCACCCATTAAAACTGTAAGGTATCAACGCAAATTTAATGTTTACATTTTTTAAGAATGGAAATAAAAACGATAAAAAATAATAGAACTGGAAGCCGGTTATTATTTATTAAAAAAAATAAGCCAATATCAATAATTCATCACTACTTCTGAATGTTCAAATTGGCCTTTTCAATTTAATATTAAAATAAAAATTGACAGGATTACCCAGTAATGTCAAACACGCCGCAACTTTCTCGCTTAGCACCATAATAGCTGTATAAAGCCATGCTACTAACAATTACATTCTTCTACAAGCCTCCTTGTTCGGTACCTTTGAAAATGTTGGTGA
>CABFWO010000937.1:72588-93904 GCA_902155825.1 Timema genevievae | reverse complement strand
GGGGGGGGGGGGAGGAATGAGTGAGTGTGAGAGAGAAATATATTAGATTCACTTCTGCACGTATAAAACAATGTATTGTTCACATGTTCCACCATTGTCTTCAGTTAATCGTGTCGCATTGTCTTTCATCAGTGTCGGGGGGTGGGGGGGTGGAGTTGGGTGGTACTGTAGCCCCCCTAATCCCTCCCAGTCACGTGTAACCCAACTACTTGCTGTAGTAGCATCTTTGTGTCATTTCCTTTCAGCTGTCAACGTACTTTACACACATTCATGAAATAGCTTGGCATACATACACCCCTTACCCCCTTTTCAAAGACAATTTGAACTACTCAATACGTCACGCTCACAAAAGAAATCCTTCTCCCCCCCCCTTCCCCCCCAAAAAAAACTCCGCCTCTATTTCCAAAATTATGTTCAAGTTAAAAAGGGACTCCCCCTTCCCCTTCATCTTACGTTGGTGGAATTGCTTTACATCACACGTAAAATAAATTTGAACTAAAGTCTAGGCTTCTAGAAAACGGAAGAACTAGTACGTAATATCGTCATTTTCTGGAGCCAAACATTCTAGCAAGAACAATATGAGATAGTTGTAACCACCCTTATTGACCAGCTCAGTAGCTTATTGTTGATAATTCCATTCCATGTGAGGTTGAAAAATTTATCAATTAATTGTCAAGGTTCGTTCTGCCATTCAATTATTAATAAATGTAACTACACAATCGTGCACAGTTTCTATGCATGCTACTTAAGTTTTGGACAGAATTTTCAAAAATCAGCAATCAGTTAGCTGGATAAGTTTACTCTAGAAGACCAACATTATTTGGATAAGCAAATGAAAAACTCTTCAAAAATTAATTGTAAACTAAATTGCAATAACAATTTAATTTTTTTTAGATTACATATTTTCAAAAATTAGAATTTAGTAAACTGCCCTAATTATATATATATATATATATTAGTACAATATTTTAAGTATTTATTGTAAAATAGTTCATATACATTAGTTTTGAACAAAAAACTGTGAAACTGTTTTTGAAAAATTTCAATTTTTTCCAAAACTATTAATTGGTAAACTAACCCTGATTTTATGCCTAAGATCATTTATTTGTTTAAATCACTAAGGTATGACCATATAAAATATAAAAATCAGATTAGAAAGAAATCCATCAAACCGTTTCGGCTTTAGCCCCTGGAATAGAGAAACAGAATGAAATATAAAACCTAATATTTTTAGGTCTGAGGTCACATTAAAAGAAAAATATTCCTTATAATCCCAGGGTAGAAAATTTTCACGATCACAAAATGGTTTCTACATAGATCAGGATTTTACCAATGGCAACCCATGATGCAATTTTTTTTTCACCCTCCAGCAAGGTTTTTTGGAAAAGTAATCTACTGTAGTATAATTGATATCTTTAGCCGAGAAACAGAAAGTTTTGATTTGCGCGGGAAGATATCCACGAAGGCTCCAAATGAGGTTAATTCAGTAATAAATTTAAATGTGCTCTACTTTAATAATAATTTGTGATCAACCTTGATGGTTTAGAGGTAAGGTGCTCACCTGAGCTGGGTTAAAATCTAGTCGGGGTAGATACATTTTTTTTAGTGATGAAAATCCATAGTATATTTTCCTTCGGAGGGAAAGTAAAGCCGTCGGTCTGTTGTCGATTATGTCATGTAAAATAACCCTGGAAGGTATGTGAAAATACCTTTCCCGGCAGAATTGATAGGTCCTTTCATTTCAGTGCATTTAAATTATCGTTTACTGATATAACCGGTTGTTTCAGAAAGTGCACGTTAAATAATTCAAATAAATGAAAAAATAATAAATTGTAAATGCGCGCGAATAATATTTCCCTAAGCCAGCTAGTCGATTATGATGCAGCCCGCCATTAGACTCGTGGATTCAATTGTAGTCCTCTCGGGCACTTTTAAGTTTAGAACCCTTGACATAGATGATAAAAATAAATCTCAATAAATGTACCCCTCTGTTAAACGTATTTTGTGCCACCCACCCCCTCAGAATCGTGGGAACATCGACACAGTTTGAACGGGCCATTATGGACGAGTCTGGTCCAACAACGAGTCCATCATGCGTGCTTGACAATCTTTGAATAGCCCTCAACGTCGCTTGTTAATGGGACTGGAGGTGTTCGTTTGTAGCGGACTCGAAAAATAAACACATTTTACGAGTACATCTACCGGGAAAGTAAAATTGGACACATCGATGAAATGGAACGAACGAGGACGTGCGTTTGGTAGATTAAAAAAAAAATATTGTTAGGTGCAAAATATACATTTTCTAAGAACTCTTAAGGTTTGTGAAACGAGATAATATACACTGTTACAGAACCTTTGAGAAAAGCGTAAAATTCCACTAAACCAAAAAGCATAGCAATCAAATAACATTTCAAAGACAGGGATAAATAAGTATATGTATTTGCTTATTGTTCTGAAGCTTTTGTTTTATAAAAACGTATTTAAAATTAATTATTTTAATTTTTAATAGAATTAAAACTTCCCAAAGATAAGTTATATCTTGTCTCAAATTGCTGCGGAGATATGATCAAAATTGGAAATGTCTACTTATATTAAGTACCTTCAAAGTCATTTTCATGGGAAAATAAAAATTGCCATTTCTCTGCAATATTAAACAGTCCCTAGATAAATAATGTAACTATGTAAATAACTATGTAAATAAAACTATGATTGAAATTTTTTATTCTAGTTCAGATGATCAAGAATTTCATCCCCACTTCGTTGGTCAAATGATTATAGACGTCATTCTTGCAATATTCCGGACTGCCGATTTTGGGGAGCTCAGGTTTCACATCCTATTTAGATGTATTGGGGATTTTTTTTTTTAATTCCTACCCTCTCTCCACGTTAACTTGAGTACACCTCCTCAAAATTCAACCTTCCTCATCTCTAACACACCATCGTAACTAAAACATAAGAATATAATCAGAACGGGCAGTGAGACGTGGTGCTAAAAAAAATAAATTATTTATTTTTAATCCGATACATTCCACGTAATGTTTACAACTCCCCTTTCCGCTTCTACATATAGTTATAGTTATAGTTATATAGTTATGTAAAAGCAATATAAAATATTAAATTCAATTTCTAGAGGATCCCTCTAAAATAATTAGCTTTCTACGTCTATGACTCCAATATATCAAACCTGTCTTTTTTTTCTATTTTTGTAAAGTGACCACTGCTTAGGGTCCTATTAATGTTTTCTAAAAGGAAAGACAAACAGAAAAAAAAAGAAGCATCCAGTGCTGCAAGACTCTTTGTCTAATCCACCCTTAGAGCCTGACATTGTACTCTTAGTTCAAACAAAGAACGTTTTCCATAATCTCGCAATTACAGCTCGTCTCGCAATAATTATTTCGGTAACGGTGCCAGAAGCCTTAGTTATAATTCCGTCTATTTTAGAGCCCTTTATTTTCATTCTATCAAACTCTAATCTTGATAACCACCTGTGAGACAAAGGAAGGCGGCAATGGTTTCATAATAATTTCACTAATTACGCTATATTTTCATCATTATTTCAACTGAATAGCATGCCATGGGTCCTGTGGCCTTGTTTGTATATATGACTTTTATTCTGTTATAAAAGTTGAAATATACCATGAATACTTTTGTGAACATTTTCAAAAAGGGTATAAAATTGTGAAACAAACAATATTACGGAAAGATACCTACCTACACACACACACACACACACACACACACACACACACACACATTCATACATACATTCATACACACATACATACACACATACATACATACATACACACACACATACACACATATATACATACATACACACACATGCGTACATACATACATTTTGATATGTAATATATATATATATAATTATATACACACACACAAAGTAGCAATTGGAATTCGTAAAACTTTTTCTAATCGAGGCCATATATCCTTTGAGGGGTACACGGTAAAAGGGGAAAAGTCAATTTTAACTCAAATTGAGTTAAAGCTGTCATCTGTTAGACAATCACAATACCTTTTTAATGTAGTTTAGACTATGAGGTATCACTCATATTTAAAATAATTATATTTATATAATATATTTCCTTGGTTTACAATTCGCTGTCCCATAAAATATATGTAATGTGACCTTCCCCCTTCTCCCTGTGTCCTTAATCTAAACTTCAATCAAAATGTAAATCCATATTTTGATCCAGTATCACAATAGTTACTTTACACCACGTACACATGAGGAAATAATAAGACGTAGCATATATTCATCTCGTCCGTTCCATTGCATCCATGTTGGTTTGTTAATCCTCCCCCAGTTCTGAATATAACGCTTTGTTCCTTCTTCGTCCTCTGGAAAACAGACAGAAACATTAATACACACAGCCAGGAAATGTCCGTTAATTACGTATCACAATTAAATTACCTTGTAATTGTTCCTGAGTCGAAGGAAAAGAGCTCGTCCCAAGAGCTCTGGGGAAATTGTATTTGTTATAATTTGGACCGATTTAACAATTTACCGTGGAAGAGGGACATGGCAGATGAAAGCAGCCGGGGAGGTCGGAAATATGGGGTTGGGGGGGAGTTGAAAGACACGAGAATTAATAATAATAATAATAATAATAATAATAATAGAATTAGGGAAATGAGCTGGAAATAGGGAGAACGAATATGAATCAGGAAAACAATATGAGGAAACGAAGATTCTTCTAGAAACCTCCCCTCAAGCACCCCTCTCCCTTCTCTCTCTCTATATATATAAATTTGTAGGTATATTAGTAATTTTGTAACGGAATCAAATATCTTTCGAAAAGAGATATTAAAATTAGAAAAGCTCTTGAGGTTTTTGAGTAATCTTTTGAGCTCTGAACTAGGGGAAAAATGAAGAGACTTATTTAACAATGGTTGATCTATATCTTGACTTTATTATGAATGGAATTTGTAGAGTTGTTTAGAAACTACACAAAAAAAATGCTGTCAGACTTGATAATATTTTACCATATTATTGGCGTGATTTTTAAGGTACTGATAATATCTATCAAAAGTTACAGTTGCAGATAACATGACTTGACGTATGAATACTTAAAGATCGCTCTAAATTAACTGTTAGAGATGGTCTTTCATACCATAATCCGACTAAATATGTTGGTTGGTTCCATAAAAAGTTATTATAATGCTCCTTTATTTCTGCAATCTTATATTCAGTTAGCTTGTAATTTGCGTGTTCATATAGCCTTTTGTTTGGAAAAAAAATTATTCACTATATAAATTAGAAAAGTGATATGATTTTAAATTGACTCCAACCTTAACTATCTCCACGAATATATTATTTTAAAAGATGTACAAATGCACATATTCGAAGTCCTATATCCCGCCAAATTAACTTTTCCAAAAGGCAAAAGATTTAAAAAGTGTCATAGGGAATTCAAATTTCTTAGAATTTTATTTACCATATAATCGCTAATACATCATTCCTTTAACCCTCAAAAACTCAAAAAGCTATCAAAGTGTATGATTTTTTCTACTTAAGAACATTTTGTATGTGTAAAAAATATAATCATATACTTCAAGTAAAAATCCCCCCTTTACGGAATAATAGAACCTTGAAAAAGTGAAGACTGATCTCTTTTTTTTTTTTTAAGAAGAAGTCTTTTGAATGCTTATCTTACCAGAACCACCTTAACGACTACCTCCCCATATTGCATATCCCAACCAACTTCACCCTAACCCCCCTTAAGAAACCCCTCTTCTTAACGCTCAATTCAACATAGCCTATCCTATCACACGCCGTAAGGGTAGCTTAAAGGGTTGCAAGGTATTTATTAAACTAGAACCACCTGCTTAGAAATATTCTCAAGCATCCTTTTTTTTTATCAGCCTTTTTTTTTTATTGTATGCAAGTACTATTAGTAGTCATAAGTAATATCTTAAGTTAATTTAGGATATTAGTGATGCCGACTAGATAGATTTAGGAAAAAACAGGGTAGATTTTATGAAACCCGCCTGAAATTATAGCCTTACGTTGAATCAGTTTTTGTCATCATAATTATATTAGAATAAACATAATCTTTAAGTTTAAAAAATAATAAAATAATCAGGTCAATACATACCCGCATTTGTGATTGCGTCGACTATTTGTCAGGCCCTAATAGTCTGCACATCTAGTAGCAGAGATTTTGGGGTTCTAAGCCCGCATGATCGTATTAAAGTTGTATTTTCCTAAATTATTTTTTCACTCTTTCTTAATTAAACCGATTGTATATTTTCTCTAAATTCTACCTTAATCATCGCTACCTAATTAGTGAAATAAAAATGCATCCAGCCCAATCGAATGGTAAGACTCAGATGAGTGATATTTGTTTGGTCAGGAAAGATGTGAAGATATGAAATAAAAAATTAATTGGATTAAACATTTTTTTATTAAGATGGGGATGTAGGGAACGCGAGAAAAGGCACGTGATTTTGCAGATTTTATAGCTAAAAAATTTTTCCGCCAAAATAAATAAATTAAAGCTTCAGTTCAAATATAAGAGCTTAATTTTTTTCACGCGATTGTTGAATATCTGTCATGAGCATAGAGACAATATATGATCAACTTTTCAAATAAAGAGAAAATATTATCATTAAATTTCAGGAAATCTTTGACAGATATTCAACAACTGTTGGTATCACCATGCGAAGAAAATTTAATAATTTTTGTACTGAAGCAAATTTTTTATTATTTTGAAGAAAAAAATTGAAATAAAAACTGCAAAAATATTGACCTTTTATCACGTACCCACGTGTATATCCCCACCTTAAAGTGGGGTAAGATGACCGAAAACTATGGGGCATATTTGTACAGTTTTTAAGATAAAAAACCTTTAGGGAAAAACCAATAAAATATTGCTTAAGTTAATGTGTTTAGTTAAATTTTCTACATAGCAATGCATTAACAATATGGTATGAACATTTATTATATATAAAAGGTTGCTCATTAAAAGTAAGAAGTAAACTTCTTTGATAAAACAAGTTTAAATAATATTGAAATTTTTAGTTCAATTTAAATATATTGGTTTTCAATTAATTGTGAAAGACATAATACAAGTTTATTAAACACTAATTTGTCAAACTTGTCAATATTATATTTTCTTGAGGCTCTAAATTACCTAATTTTATAGTTTATAGAAACTCCATTAAGTTTTCAATGAGCTATAATTTAAAATAGTATTACTCTTTTAGTAAACTCATGAAGATGTTAAAATCATTAAAACATTTTTTTTAATTTTAAAGAAAAATAATGAAAAGGAAAAAATTTTAAATGAGCTGAATGAGTATTTGTTCCATAAAAAAAATGCTCAACACTTTTATTTAGTTATTTTGTTTTAAGTAAAAAGTGATTTTAACACATGCACAGCTTAAGATTTTTTAGCATAAAGCTAAATATAAACAAAAATACTCGCACAAAAATAATTTTGAATTAAATAAAATTTTAGATTCATTTTTCACTTGTATTTTCATAAAAATATTTAGTGAAAATGTAATTTAATCTCAAAAATATTCGTTCAAACTTATCTTATCGATAATAAGTTATGTACTGTACATTTCCTAGATAATTCATAAAAAACATGTTTTTAAAATTAATACTTATTAATAAAATGCCAGTTTTTAACATGAAGCCCATCTATAAATCAACACTCAAGAATTAAGACCAAAATGGCAGTTCTACAACCCCCTTTAGCAAACATTAACTCTCCATCTAGTTAAACCTCTAGTTTTCATTGAAGACAATAACACCTAGCATCAAACTGATGTCAATATGTTTAACAAACAAGGCATGGTTGAGTGCTGGTATTGTTGTTTAAATTATTATCTTTTTTTTTCCCACTGTGCCACTACGATTTTTTTAAGGGTATGTGAATACTTGAAAATTTAAGTTCGAATCTTGTTTTAGTAGCTGCGTGAACATGACTCAAAGATTTTTACTGAACCAATATTTCGATATTTTTCTCGAGAATTTCTAGTTTAATTAATTTTATTCAATTTTAAGGTATAATCCCATAGCAAATGGAGTTCCTCAATATTTCTTTTGATCTAATTTAAAGGAAGTATACAATTATATTAGATTTTAAGGATTTTATCATGGGCGATTTTTTTTTCGAAAAAAAATAGATTTTTACTTATTTTATGGTTTATGCTTGGATCTATTACAAAAATTGAACTAGAAATACTTTTTGTATAAATATTGCTCTATATAACTGGACCTCAAAAATAAACTAGCTTTCGTGCAAACCCAGCTCGAAGTGAAGAATACCTACTCACACACCCTTTTTTTATGATAAATTATTTTCAATAAGAAGAGAAAGAGTTTGTTAACCTTCTTTGATTTATTTTACGCGTAGCTATTAATTAAGCCACACCATTGTTTGCGGTAGGCCTATATTGCATAAGGCTCGCAAAAAGGTTAGATAGCCAATGATCGGTTGCCTTTGTGGTTGATTTTCACATCTGACTATTTATTGCTCTCCCATCTCTCTTACACAAAAATTCGGATGTTTTCATCTTGTATACGAGTTAAATAAATTTAAGGGTTTGATCTGAATAATGATATATCTCCCACCCCTTAATATTTTCATACTACAAAGAGGATAATGTATTCTTTTTAGACCTGTTAGTTTTATTTAGAAGTCCATCACAGAGAGACTCTGATAGTCAGAATCAAGGTTTTGGTTTATAGGAAATTTTAAAAAGGCGAGTCAACAAATAATACCTGTGGATACCATTTGTATAATTTTGATTTTAAGTATTATGTGAGCACTTTTTGAACAGTTTGATTAAATCAAGAAAGGACTTAAAAACTAACTAGAATCTAAAACAGACACAACGCCCACTCTCCGGCTGTTAGCTAGTCAAATTTAACCAATTAAACATTTTCTGACTGTTTCAGAAATCGATCCACGGTACTTTAGTTCAATAGGTGGAAACGCTACTGACTAAACTTAAAGTGTTGGACCCTAAGGTAGATAAGAGCTGCTTATACTAAGGCCTAATTTTATTTTTAAAAGATGTCTCCTTCCTAGTTCAATAAATTTGGACTTTTTATCTTAACCCTCTCTTTTATTAATTATTTCTCCAGTCACCCTGATTTCTTAGAACTGCACATTCTGTGTTAAGGTGGGGATATTGGGAGTGCGATGGAGGATCATTGTTTTTGCAGTAATTATATTTATCAAAACTTTTTTTGGTCAAAATTAAATCAAATATTGCTTCAACAGAACGATAGAGTTTAATTTTCTTTACATGATGATATTAACAGTTCTGGAATATTTATCCTGGAAATTAATGACAACTTTTTCTCTTCATTTAAAAAGTTTGAAATCTAATGATGCCATGCTCAAGTAATGATAGATCGTCAAGAACTGTCGATATTACCTATCTAAGAAAATTAAACTCTACGTTTGTACTTGAGCAATATTTTATTTATTTAGGCCACTAAAATATTTTGTTTTATATACCGTTAAAATATTGAACTTTTCTTGCGTTCCCTACATGTCCACCCTCAATAATCCAGGGATACCACCTCTCCAAGGGTACTATTTCTTTAAATTCCTCCATCCTCGTCCGTACCTTTTTAGGTTAAGTACAGCCTCACACTGTATTCAACCCAGTAGCTCCTGCTTATATGGGCAATATTGTAGCCATGTCTTGCTTGAGATCTATTTCAGAGAAAGTATCTTTTATCCATGGTGCTTTAAAGACCAAGAATAGAACTCAAAGAGAATATTCAGAAGCGAAACTTCTTTCAGAATGACATCTATTTTAGTCCTGTATTTGCTTTTAGATGCACATAGAGATGTATAAAATAATAAAGAATTGGTTCCATATGTTTTCGACATCTCTTGAAGAAAACGTTGGTAAGTCTATATACACACATTTTCTTACAGGGATCTTGAAAACATATATAGACTAATTCTGAAAATTGAAAAATGAAACCTGGACACGGGAATCAAACCCGGGACCGTGTCCAGATGTCATTTTTCAATTTTCAGAATATGATATATAACTGAAGTAATTACCATTAATATAGCTCTGGCTATTTACTCTTAATATATATAGACTAAGGTTAAGTGCTTGCCTCAGGACCTGATATTCGTGGGTTAGAGTCCAGCCGAGGTCAACGGATTTTTACTGAGCGATTAAATATGTTTCACAACTACCCTCAGAGCGGAGGTAAAGCCGGCAGTCTTTTGTCAATTGTGTGCTGTAAAATAACTCTGTACGTTGTGTGAAAATACCTTTTCAGCCAAATTGGTAGGCCCTTTAACGCTCGCTCATATACATTCAGTGTGGAAGGCAACGGGGAACCACCACACTTTATAGCTCTCCTAAGTATCTGTGATTCCTACCAGATGTAGCAGGCAGCACTAGCCAGATGAAGGGTTGAGTGCATTCCCAACACCGGATTGATAGAAATAATATCAAACCAACCTTATGGCTGTTGTCTTGAGAAGAAGATATCTACACTAGTGGATCATTGTTGAGGTGGCTAGAAAATATTACGCTAAATTGTATTAATAACTTTTTATTGGGGAAAGTTCTATAGAATGAGGCCTCATTTGACTTTCTAATGAAAGGTTTAAATCGTCAGAGTACGTCAACCATACATATATTTTAAGGTTTCAGTGTTTTAAGTTTAAGAAAAATATATAATTTTTCCCCTTTCACCCTACCATGAGAAATTTAAAGCTACCCATCTTCCAGCTCTCTTAACTATTTGTTGCAATTTACCACCCAAATAAGAGTTTAATTTTTTTTTTAATGATCTCAAAGCTACCCACTTCGGTGGGCGCATGGTCTAAGGCACTACTCTCTCAATAGACTAGACTGCCGATGACGGAGATTTTTAGGTTCGAATCTTGGCCGGGTGAAACCAGGGTGGTTTTTTCCAAAATGCTTTTCCACTCTGCCTCAACGCAAATGCAAGTACATTCCCTCTAAATATAACCTTCCTAATTCATAGAAATATTAGCGTGATTATTACATAAGCGTTTAATTCGAACAGGTAGTATGATGCGGTGCTAAAAAAATGATCTCAAGTAAATACGGTTATTTTATTTACCGATTAGAATCAAACACAAATCAGGGTTTCCATGGTAATGTAAAAAAAGACTGACTGTAGGCTTTCACTGCGTACACAGCAGAAAAGTTGTAAATTTGTCAAGAAAATCGTGTTGTCTTCAAACAATAGTAATGTTGACAACATCCTAGACCCCTAAAAAATAAAACAAGTGCTCATTTGACCAGATTGGACAAGGCTCTGTCTGGTAGTATCAATTATTTCCACCGGCATTTTCAGCAACGCTGCTGACGCAGCTGAATTAGCCGCTGCTGCACTGCCAACATTGTAATAAAAAAATACAACCTCTACCAAACCCGTATTTTCTTCAAATATTTCAGTAATAAAATGGACTTAAAGGATGAAGTACAACAATTCTAGAAAGAGGACAGTTCTATGCGTTATTTAACGAAATAAAAAAAAGACGAAAGCAAATTTTTCAAGTATTTTTGAATGTCAATGAAATCTTTTGATGAATTGTTACATTTTAGTTACGAGATGAATTTTCAGGATTGGACACAAACATGAGAAAATGTGTTCCTCCAGAAAACTAAGGTAAGGAAACACACACTTTTTAAGTTAATAGTAAAGAGGTACCATCGGGGCGTTAAAGTATTACGTGAGAACATTTTTGACCATTTTGGACCCCTCCCCTTGACCCCCCTCTCTGCGTCTCCCCGTCTTTATGACTGGTAGCATCTCTATCTCAATAATACACATTTCAACATCTAAACTCTCAAAGGATTGTTGGGATGACGTTTTATAGTAATAAATAATACCGTTATTGTAAGCCTGGCACAACACCACGTGGTTCTGTTTTGAAGAATCGCGCGTATTTCCACCGCCCGTGAGAACAGGACCATTAAATTTAATGTATCTACACTGGCAGCGCTGCTAGGAAACGCCGCGGCTAGTCGCGAGGACGGGCGATCGTGCGCGGCATCAGCGCTGCTAGTTCAACCGCGCACGCTCGTGGAAAAACAACCATTTAAAACAAGGTATCGTCAATCAGAGCTGCTAACAGCCGTGCGGCAGTAGCGCTGCTAAATGCGCTCATGGAAATGGGCTCTTACTATCCTGTATTTAGTAGCTTTACTTCTAAAGTCTGTTCAGCGTAGGAATTGTTTTCTGAAAGGCCTTTTTCCCCTACCAGAAATCTATTATATAGTAGGATATTGGTACGAAAATACCTTTTAGAGAGTAATTCCTACCGTGAATGGAGTTTACCTGGAATTGAGCCAGGAGTCCTTAAACCCGAAGCCAACAACCTCTTCAATAGTTTGTTCCATGCGGACATATATATCTATCTATCTTATCTAATGGAACAGGCTAATAAGAACGGATTTATACAAACATACAAGCATCAGTCTGTATAAGGTATATAAAATAACATTACCTACCAAACAAAATCATCCTTATTACCTCCAGCCAGGACATCAACCACGGCTTTACGGGTCATTATAATCAGTACGCTGACGCTTAGTTCATTATGATGTTGCCAGGTGGCATTTTTTTTTAACCTAATTCTAAACAATCTCCCAGCTCTCTAAATGTACCCACAAAGCTCTCGCACCGAAATATAGACAAACGGAAAAGCTACTTCAAATAAACTCTATTACTTTGTTAAGCGGTTCTACTAATATACTACTTCAATAGCTTGGCGCACGCCCATTCCACATCGTTTTATAATGTGTTTTTTTTACGTGAAAGCGTGAATTATAGAGTCAAGCTGTTGTTTTTTTCCATCCCTCTCTGTAAAGTGAAAAGAATCCCTGCCTCCTATTAGACACCACGGGGTCCTCATCAACATGGGGACGAAGCGTTTCGATGGAGGATGAAGTGGGAGGGGGGAGTGTTGGGGGCTTGGTATGTCCCCGTAATGGATGGTCCAGTTGTGCATCCAGATACGTGGACAACGGCATGCAAAAGATAACGACACTCCGATATGGAGGGCCCTGCTCTTTCAATTACCGTCCTGTGTTCTGAGTGGAAGAACCAGGAGGTAAGTATGTTCCAGGTGGATGAACCAGGAGGTAAATATGTTTTGGGTAGAAAAATCAAGTTATATATGCTCAAGATGGAATAACCAAACGCATCTTATATGTTTATGGGTGGAATAACTAGGAGATATGTATTTTCTGGGTGGAATAAACAGGATATATTAATGTTATTGGCTGAATAACTAGGAGGTAGATGTGTTCTTGATGGAATAACCAGGAGGTGTATATGATCTGGTAGGAATACCCAAAAAATTATATATATATAGTCCGAAAGGGGTAGCCAAAAACTATATATATAGTTCAAGTGGAAGAACTCTGAAGTATCTATGTTTTGGGTGGAAGAACCAGGAGGTATCTACGCTATGGGAGGACAAACCAAGATATATATGCTCTGGGGGAAAAACTACGAGGTATCTATGTTCTGAGTAGAAGAACAGAAGGGCTGGTTTCATCACAGCGTATTAGGGAAAATAACATATTGTCTTAGAATAATATAACTTAAGTACCACTCTCTGCTTTAGATGTAAGAATCATGAGGTAATTATACAATTGTATGGGCCTCTAATTACCATCACTGGTTCTGGGTAGAAAAACTAATAAGTATAAGTTCTTTATTGACAACAACCTGGGATTCACTTTGTTTTCAATTGCTGTCACTTGCTCTATGTAGAAAAAAACAAGACGTAAAAGTAGCTTCTGAACAACAAAATAGGGGGAAAATCACAAATAACCTCAGGGTTATTTTGTTCTTAACTGTCATCATTTTCTATTGTTATGAAAATAAAGGGTGAAAGTTTCTTTTAATAACGTCATAGAATAAAATGTTATGTCCTAACTACCGTCCCTTGCTCTTGGTGGAAGAACATGTACTTGTTATTTCTACACATCATTATACTCACTAAGCTATTGTTTACAATAACGTGCTCTGAATGTATAAGCCAGTACTAAATGGGTTTTGATGCAGCAACACGAAAAATATATTGTTTAGTTTTGTTTGTTTTAGGTTGATTAATCATGAGCTTTGTAAAACAGCCACAACATTATTAACTATAAAAAAGCAAACCAGTAAGAACTTATAAGGTTCAGAAATAATGTTTATCAATGTGACTGACAAACCTCTATATTAAAAATTTACGAAAATATATATATAAACCCTACATACTAGTTTATTAGTGCGTAGCTTATGAAAAAATAAGAAATATTCTTGATTCGTAATTTGTCTATTGAAATATTAAGACTGAAAATAAATCATATAGAAAATATTAAGTAATAAAAAATAGGCAGTGGTATTTATAATGAAGTTAAAAGTAAATGCTTTTTGTTGTCTGCTATGTTTCAAGTTTTTTCTTTAAATTTTATAGAAGTTTAGTGAAAGTTCTACATTTTAGTTCGCATATTTAGTGCCATTGTCAATTTTTTTTTCTATAATAGGTTTGTTTATAATATAGTCCTGTATATTTTTTCAAGTATGCCTAGCACAAAGTTACGTTCTTTATCTGTAGACACAATTAAATGCTTTACAATGTGTTTACTACAAGCCTTGATGGCCACATGGTCTAAGACGCTACTCTCGCAGTAGACTAGACTAACGATTACAGGGGTATATAGGTTCAAGTTTAAGCCAGTTGTATCGAGGGGGCTTTTACAAAACTGGTTTTACAGTCTCCCTCTAAGCATATGCGAGTACACTTCCTCTAAATAAAACCTTCATAATCTCTAAATCAACTGACGTAATTAGTACATACGCGTATAACCCGAACGGGTAGTAAGATACGGTGCCAAAATAAAATATGGTTGAATATTTACACCTGAACATGGGAATAAAACCCAGAACATTTGGCAAACTAGGCCAATACCTTACCATTGATCTATCCAGTATTAATAGTGTAATCAGGGTCTTTATTATCTCATGGCTTAAAGAAGTCTTTGTAATCTACGTGTGGGACAGTCAGGTAAGTTATATTATGATTTTGGTATTTAGAAAATAAAAACTTTTTTTCTAGTTAACATTGACATTTTGTTTTATAGCTATTGTAGCCTATCATAAGAGAATTTTTTCTGTAACATGACTTGACGTGTGAGTGAATTTATGAACATTGTTTTAGTTAGTTTTTGAACTGTCTAAAAATAATTATCCTACTATAAAAATAAAAGTGTGGTAACCATGCATTCCCATGTAAAGGTGTCAAATTTCAACTACATTCCTATATGAATAAGAAGAAACTTTGTTAATAGTTAAAGAAGTTACCTTAACAAGTAATTTCATGTGATTTTCAGCTGCCACTTTTGATAGATAACATCAATTCATATAAATAAATATTAAAATAACAATTTAATGTTACGAATGATGACCAAAATGATAAATGTTTTAATAAAAAAAACTTCTTAACAAAGTCCTAACGTACATTTAAATGGCTACCAAGTAAATGTCCATTATTTAAACTAAATTATCATATCAATGTCCTGTGTAACATATACAGTATTCATATGTACGAAGAATTTTTTTTAAAAGGATAATATAGTGAGTAAATAAAATCACATTTTACCATACACACAAAAACACACACAAACAAACGTTACCGTCAGTAGGTCCATATTACATACTCCACAAGATGTATGCAACAATCTACTTACCCAGATATGGGTTTACAATTACAAAATATACAAAGGGATGAAGGGGGATGAAGGGGGATGCAGGAGGGGAAAGTAGTGAAAGCCGTTGAAATTTACAGATCTGAAAGGGTATATTCAAGGGAGGAAAAAAAAAATTGCGGCGATGGTTCTAAGGGTAGAAGGGACGAAAGGAGGAGTGTGTTAAAAAAAATTGCATAAATCTGTAGTCGCAGAGGAAATATTTGTAAATTGTATCCACGCTTTTTTTTTCTCTCCCTCTTTTTTTTTGTGTGTATGTTTGTTACTTTCACACTACAAGTTCTTTAACATTTTATATCCCCATTCTTTTGTAGATGTTATTTAAAAAGGGAGGGGAAGGGTTTTCAATGTAAGGCAAAAAGAAAAAAAAAAAGGGGGGAAAAAACACTTTTTATTATTTCATTTATCAGCCTTTCGCTAAACAACTTTATTTCTAGTTGCGATAAAAATGGAGGGGGAAGAATACTGCTTACTGCTCTGTTTAGTAAAATGAAGTAAAAAACATATTTTTTTAAGTAACTTCTTGATGCACAGCTATTAACTATAAATAGCCCATTCATTTTCCCTCTTACTTATTTAATACGTTCATTTACAAAAAAAAATTTAAAAAATGCGGTAGTCAAGATGACATTATTATTATTATTACTAGCACCGTGTCTTACTACCCGTTCGGGTTATAAACACTTACGATAATGTGCAATGGTAGGGTGATTGTGAGATGAAATGGAGGACCTACAGTTTAACGTGGGATCCGAACCACGGTGGAGGCCTGGCAATCCACACATTCACAAGTTGTGATTAATACACGTCTTGTCAGAGGTGAAGGAAGGGTTTGGCAATCAGATAAATATGTGCCGGGACCGAGATTTGAACCCCGGACTCTCAGCACAGAAGTCTGACACCTTACCCCTAGACCACCAGGTCACCTAAGATGCCAATAAAAGGGGGGAAAGGCATTATTTCAACCTTAAAAATGTGAAGTTATTTTTTAAACTATCTTTACATCAACAAGTGAGTTTAACCACGGAGGTGGCCAAACAGTTCTAAGGAATTCGAAAAGTGATGCTCTTGTTTGCCATTGATGGGGTCAGAACCCAGGCCTGTTTCCGTTGCAGGTGGCTAGAAATAATGTGATCGCTTCCTTATAATAATAATAATAATAATAATAATAATAATAATAATAATAAAAATAATATTTAGCACCACGTCTTACTACCCGTTCGGGTTCTTCCTTATAAATGCCCTTCTTGCAACCATGAGTATTTAAACACATCGTACGGATAAAGTTCGTTACTTAACGACGTTGGCTTCTTGGTAATTTTAAATATATTTTGCGAAGCGGATTGCATCATAATTTTAGGCATTTAAGTATTCTAAGAAGTAGAAATCAATGTAAAAAAATATAATGAGAGGAACTAAAATGATTCATTCTCCGTACGATACTTATCGTACCTACATGTGCCAATTTAATCTTCCCGCTTATGACGAGTATACACACTCATCATAATATTTGCGTCTTACCAGCATTTATTTGCATTTCAAAATTACCTTTTATTTTTATAGTTTGTTTAACCATGATGGGGCCCCATTAGAAATAAGTAAGTGTTCCCTATACTAGATAACCATATGTTTCCAAGGCAGGAATATTCCTCAAGACCATTTTGCGAAATAAACCAAATTACTTAACTGGTAGAAAATTAATAAAAAAAACTACATAAATATCACAAATAAATTTTTGGACAGTGTAAGACTACTGTGTTTTTCAGAAAAATTTAAGAAATATATTTTATTTTGTCTCAATTTCTTTCAAATCCTCCAAATAAAACATAAGTACATTAATATAGGGAATATTATATTGACTTACTGACATCACAAGTCTCTTACTCTTTGGACACCAATGCTTAATGTATACGGCTCTTTTATTTAAATACAGTATACATAACTCTAGCTATGATTAAGTGTTCCCAGATAAGTGTCAAGCACGCTAACCATGGGGCCAACAGTACTGCAGGTGACACTGACCTGTTATCAGCCATACAAAAAAAAATGCATATATATAAACATACAATTCAATTTAGAATGTCCTCAGGTGCACTCAACAAAGAGCACCAGCCGCAGCAAATAATCCTGCCGTATATAATGAAACCCAACCGACCGTAACGGTAGAAAACGCATGGTTTACCCCCTTACCCCTCTGGCTACACGCCGGACAATATGAGTGAGGTCACAATTTCTAGGGTTTGAGTTGGAAAAAGAGGGGGGGGGTGGGGGGAGAGTTCAGGCCCAGGGGCACACATCCCCAACTCATCCCCTCACGACCACACATGTACCCCTCCTCTTTTACAACACTGCACTCGTATACGCTTTACTTCCTTCTCCATTTTGGAAATGTCACCGGCAGGCAAAGTGTGCAAGCGTGCGGCCCCCCACCCCCATTTAACAGCCCCCTCGTACCCCCCAAAGGTTAGGGAGTGAGGGAGAGGACAACGTGAAAATAAGCAGAGATAGTGAAAAAGAGGGTTGGGGGGGTCAGGGAAGGGAGAACACCAACCCATCAACATAGCTTGTCACCCACCAGTGGTCTGTGTATGATGTAACATTGAGAGAGTGATATAAAACTAAAGAGAAGGTATAAGAATATTATGAAAAAGAACGAGAATAAAAATAACTAAAAAGGTTAATGGAAGAGAGAGAGAAGGAACTTATTATGATAACTAGACCAAAAAAGAAATTTAAAAAAATACTGAAAACTTGATGATGAAAGCAAGTTGTATTTGTAATGCTGGATTAAGTAGCGACTCTACTATATTATTATTAGCACCGCGTCTTACTACCCGTTCGGGCTACACTCAATTACGCTAATGTGTAATGGTAGGGTGATTGTGAGATGAAATGGATGGACCTACAGTTTAACGTGGAATCCGAACCACGGTGGAGGCCTGGCATTCCTCACATTCACAAGTTGTGATTGATACACGTCTTGTAAGAGGTGAAGGAAGGGTTTGGCAATCAAATAAATCTGTGCCGGGACCGAGGATTGAACCTCTTTTTCTCAAACCCACTTTCTCTCTCAAAACTCGCTCTCTTAATTCATCTCTTTAACTCTTTAACTAACTCTCTCTCAATCTAATTTTCTCTCTCTAAACTAATCTCTTCCTCTCTAACTTTTTCTCTCAAACACGCCTTCACATTTTCTCTCTTTTTCACACAATATATCTTCCAAAATTTTACACTCTCTCTTTCTTTCTTTCTCTCTATCTCTCTTTCACACACACACACACACACACACACACACCTCATCACGCTTTCTCCCTTGTATATTCTCCTCTCTCTCACAAACTCTCTCTCCTCCTACACACACATTCTTTTTATCTTCTTCCTGTATTTCTCTCTCTAACACATACTCATACTCTCACTATCACTGGCTCACACTCACTCGATCTCTCTAAATTGTTCATTCTCAATCTCTTACGCTCACTTTCTCACACTCACACTCACACACTCATTTTTACACTCGCCCACACACACTTATACAATCACAGATTCAAACACATTCTCATTTTCACTATCACATTTTATCACTCTCACTATCATATATCTTATTTATTATTTCATAAGCCCGTTTCAAGTAATAGAAATTACTAGGAAATAACTTAACATATTTTAACAAACGAACACTTATTTTAAGGATTAGGGAATCAGGATGCCGGTAAAATTGGTGGCCCAAAACTAAAATCCATTCATCCAACGAGTTTTCATCTTTTTCTTCTGTGTGGACAGTGGTTCATCTGAACAATAAATTTTTGTTAACATCACCACAGAAATCATGATTTGTTTATATTGGTAAATAAAATATTTGTCTTTTTAAAAAAAATAATATCAGCTCAATCGTTACTTGAGTGGTTTGATGCAACTAATAGATATAGATCTGGGAGAGGGGTCATTTTAAAGTTTCCATCGGGGCGTGAAGGAGGAAAATAAACGTTTTTATCCAAATTACACACCGAAAAATAAATATCTAAGTAAAGTTGATAGCCATTGACGAGTAAACTTTTGACTCAAAAGTGAGTGAGGGCTTATTATATAGATCCTTACCCAATAAAAATTTTAAAATACATTTTAGTGCAATAATCTGCAGCCATCACTGCAACGTCCGACTGGTTAGAATATAAACAAATAAACAACGAGCATTACGAAAATAGATAAACACGATAAGGATAAACTTTGAGTATAAAAACCAAGTTAGGAAGAAAAAAAACTTATGAAAAACCAAAATGGAAAATTAGGGGAATATATATATGTGTATTTTTTAACTGTAAATTGAAAGCTATGAGGGATGAGATAATGAAGAATAACTTAAAATAAAAATATGTATCGAATACAATTTTTTTATTATAAATAGATCTACATAATTGTAAAGATAAGTAATTTCATATCTCAAATAGTTTCGGAGATAGAATAAAAATTGATAGTTTATGCATCATACTGGAGCCCTTAAAGTCATTTTATCGAAATATTGAGAGTAGCCATTTTGTTTGGAATATTTATAAATGTATAGAAATGAAATTTAATTAAAATCTTTGGAGACGATTTTGAGAAAACTGACTTTTTCTCTTTTTGTCCTTCAGTAAACTACGCTTAGTTTTAGGGTTAAATATCCTATTCCGAAAATCCCTCGGGGCAACCCTATGAAAACCCTAGATACTAAGTCTTAGCCCAATCGGTAAAATAGTTTAGGTTCTAGTTGGAGGTACAGACAAACAGACGGAAATTGCAAAAACAACTTTTTCGCATTCGGGGGGTCATGAAACGTCGAGATTCATCAAAATCTCGAGTTCGATTTTTTTCGACGATCACAATACTTTATCTATCTGTAAGATAGAGAGAAAGTAAAAAGAAACAACACTTTCAACAAGAGTAAAAGCTGATAAACATGTGGAATATAATGAGGAAAGAAAAATAAAACGTACAACACAGAAAATTAAAGAATAATATAATTAAAACAGCAAATATTGTGGAACAGAAAGAAAAGTTGATACTGATGGTTAGAGATGCTTTGAAATTGTTGGCTATAATAAAGGGCAAGTTGGCAAATTGATTATTAAATGAGAGGGAAATATCTGCTTGGAAAAAACCCACAAGCCAAGCCCCACGTATTGATATGTTCTTGAAATATCTCCTCCCTTCATTAAAGAAAAGAGTTCTAGTGCCAAATTTTCATGCACGATAATCACGAGAACAAAATCCAAGGCTGTTATATAAATGATACAGTGCAAAAGGTTTAATTAGATACATCCCATTATACACCCTACGTCCAGACCATGTCGTCGTGTTGGCCAAATTATATGGCTTTTTTCCGAAGCCGAGAGGGGCCGTTGTTTTCATTCACTTGCCGTGGCAACGCGTTTGAGAAATGGTGCTTTAATGTGGCGAGACGAGTGCGCTCTACAGGAGAAATACGGAATTAGAAGACGTCCGTGTGTAAGATTCTTGACACTGTGAGGGGGAAAAGGTAAGGAGTAGGGGAATGACGATTAAGTAAAAAAAAAAAAAAAAA
>CABFWO010000937.1:61587-72537 GCA_902155825.1 Timema genevievae | reverse complement strand
GTGCAATCCTTCGAGAAACTTTTTTATTTATCTCAAAGTTGGCACAACCTTCTAGAATCTATTTTATAAAAGTTATGTTGAAACATTCTGTTTGCTCCAAATAGTTGCGTGACCTAAACATTTTATTTTACAGGTTTTCTAATAATAATATACAGTATTATTATAATAAATAATATATTATCTTATTACAGATGGCAAGTTATTACAAATTGCAAATTTATACTAAGTATGTTGATAATTATTACAAAGCCATCAGAATATCATTATTATTATTATTATTATTATTAATTTTGTAACCGAAACGTCAAGAATATCTTGTAAATAATATTGATTTAAATTTGTGTCTTAGTAAATACAAAAATCTCGTTTTAACAAGTTAAAGATTTTAGGTATACTTCAAAGAAATCTTGATTTTTTAAAATAGATACTGCTAGCTTTTGGCGTAATTCGTATTATTAGTGAATGTGTTTAGTGTTATACCTAAAAAGCGATCATAAAAACTAAAAACACAAAACAATGTATGAACTTATTAATGATGTGCGGGGCATGGACAGGCTAAAAATTGAAAACAAACCCGATCTTATTTTTTAAATACAAAATATAACCATAACTATTCTAGAATTTTTTTTTAAACTACTAAGGCATCCTTGCAGTAATTTATTAGTTAGTGATGATTTTAGTCTCAGTTTTGTGACAAATGTAAGCACCTATCCTTTCGATAGATGAATTTCCCACTCCCTTTTAAGCAGATATTGCAATTAAATAAAGACCTCCAGTGCTAGTATAGGGGTTCATCATACTTATGATTGACCGGGGAGGTCAATATATATTTTTATCACCAAGTCTTACTATTTGCTCAGGTTATACGAAAATATGATAATTACTATGATGGAGTAGGGATTAGGAAGCAAGCATTTGAGAGAGGATCCACCTGCATTTAGGAGTACGATAAACCATTTAGGAAAGAACAACCTCAGAGCCTCGAACCCTGATCTCTCCTCTTTGAGCAAGCCATTCTAGCACGGGAGTGATACCTTAGAACGTCCTGGCAACGAGGCGGGTTGACTTAATATTGGTCATCATCATCATCATCATCATCAACTGTTTTCAGCCTGTGGCTGGGTCAGTTTAGTAAAAATTCCTCCATCTTCCTCTATCATTCCACCATTCTTCCCCCCTTAATTTCTTCCATTCTTCTCCTCTCAATTGCATAATTTGTGTTATCTGCTCCTCCTATCTCTTTCTTGGCCTTCCTTGGAGGCATTTTCCTAGATACTTCATTTCAATCATTTTCTTTGGAAACTTCTCCTTCTCTATCCTCATTAAATGCCAAATCAACCTTGCTTCCTCTACTACCTCATATGATCCATCATCCTCATTACATGTCAAGACCATCTCAGCCTTTCTTACTCTACTATCTCATGTATTCCAACATCCTCTTCAGATTACCACACCATTTCACCCTTGCTTCTTCCTCTGCTATCTCATGTACTTCCTGTACCCCAAATCTTTCACAGATAACGTCATTAATAATCCTCTTTCTCCTCGTGACAACTAACATGATCTTCACAAACTTCATTCTCATGGCCTCCACTTTCCTTGTCTCTCTTACATTCACTGTCCAAGTTTCTGCTGCGTATGTGACAATGGGAACAAAGTACGTCATGTACAACACTTTTGTACATTTTTAAGCCCACTCCTCTTCTCCATAGCAGGTCTCTCACACACCAGAGACCATATTTAGGAATATATTTATCTCTATTTAGATCCAATGAAATGTGATGGTGGAATACAGGAACTAGTTAATACTGGCTTCAGTTTAATTCAGTTGTAGACTTGCGAATCATATTGAAGCGTCCTTTTATTGAGTTAACTTTTATCATAAACTTAAATATAAATCAAACGTACGAGGATTGGAAAATAATTCGACGAAATACCTGATAAGATTCTTTTTGTTATAAAATAAAGAACAGAAAATTAACTTTCTTGAAGATAAAAATTGTAATTATCTTACAAAAAAATAAATAAAAAATAAGGACGACACTGAAAAAGTTATATCATTAACAAGACAATCAACTTTAAAACCGGAAGTGAGCGGACAAAACAAGGAGGTAACGTAAAACAATTAGATCGCAGATGTTAAAGAAATCTTTCTAGTAGTCATGGTCAGACGAGTCTACCGGAAGTGACAGCTTCCTCCTCGGTCAGGATTGGCTGCGTCTAACAGCCAATCAAAGAACAAAGTGATGGTAATTTGTTGCCTCCTTTTTTAAAAGAACTATTCCGGTTTCCATGTTATATTCGCTGTAATTTTATAGAGAGGGGGGAGAGAAGGGGAAGATTAGTGCTTAAAACAATTAAAACTAATTTCGAGAAATAAAAAGATTAAATCAAAATTAAAGTTGCTTGACATTTAAATGAAATACTTCACATATATTACAAATAATAGATCAACATTTTTTTTAAGGGAAGAAATCTCCAAAACCGTGAATAGCATTTTGATATATTTTAAACAATTTTTCTGTTTTACTTGTGTAATGATAAAAAAAATTAAGCTATGTATTTTTTGTAAACGTAATTAATGACTCCACAAAACAACTATTCCATATATTTGATTTGATTTTACAATGTCTACTATAAGTAGGGTGACCATACTTTTTTTAGGACAATACTTTTTTTAGGGTGATGTCCTGTTGTCCAAAAGAACAGACGGTAGTTCACCCAAAAATACTGGTTCTTAAACGATTACTCCCAAAAGTACTGGTTTTTGTAGTTAGAGACAATTATATTTTAACAAAGTTAACTGAAGGAACTCCAATCTTGAGTTCTATTTTCTTCCATAAAGTTTATTTACAAGTTATGAGATCCTAAAGTTATTTTGTTTTAAATGTTTTTTATCATCACTTACTATACGTTCGGGTTGTACACTATATACTAGTTAAGCTAATGATTTTATGAATGAGAAAGATTATAACTATATAAAGTATACCCATATTTTCGTGGAGGAAGAGTGGATAAAGATTAAACACTCTCAGTACACCCAACCGGGATTTGAAACCTGACATCTCCATAAATAGCCACTCCGACAAGATGAGCCTGACAATATATATGAGTAACACCCTTATAAGTATAAAAATGATTGGTCTATAATGAATTATTATAATGAACACGCTTGAGTTTAAACCTACATTCTAGACGTGTTCTTATTTTACTCATCTCTTTCAACTTGAACGCACTTGTGACTTTACGACTGGCATTGGAATTTATACTCATCATCATCATCATCATCATCAGGAATTGTTTCGAGCCTGTGCCTGGGCCCATTTGGTAACATTCCTCCATCTCCCTCTATCCTTCTTCCACCCTTCTTCCTCCTGCACTCCCTTCCATTCTCCTCCTTTCACTTGCACACTTCCTGCTATCTGTACCTCCCATCTCTTCCTCGGTCTCTTCCCTAAATACTTCATCTATATTAATCTTATTGTAATACTCTCCTCTTAGATCCTCATTACATCCCCATACCATTTCAGCCTTGCTTCCTCTACAACCTCATGTACTCCAAGTAATAATAATAATAATAATAATAATAATATTTCTATTATTATTATATTATTATATTATTATCATTTATCATTATCATTATCATTATCATTATCATTATCATTATCATTATCATTATCATTATCATTATCATTATCATTATTATTATTATTAGCTGTAACGTCTTACGACAGGTCCATTCCTTTTGTCAATGAACTTAGATCACCGATGCACCCTGTCCTCTACCTCCTCCTTCAATCCTAAGAATGTTCTTCTTTCTTTCAAACAAATTAAAGCTATTTAAATCAATGTTAATAACTTTAATTTTTTTACTTTCTCATATAAAAAAGTATTGTAAGCGTGAAGTTTTTCTAGCTAGTGGCTATGATGAATCTTTATGTATTATGTGCCAAAGAACACAAAAATTAGATTTTCCAATTCTGTCTGTCCCCATGTACACTTAATTTAACGAAGTAGATTTGGTAGATTTTCTAGTTCACAGATAAGGCTCTTCTTGTGAAAATCGAACTGTAGAATATCCTCTAAGCTGACGTAGCTAAAGAAAAAAAATATTTGCAATATTTGGTTGCTTCTCTCATTTCTCCCTAACATATTCTCAAGTTCACTCTAAATCCCCACCCCCTCCACCCACCCTCTTACCATACCTTATCATTCCACATATGCACGCACGAAAAAAGAGTAAACCAATTTTCGAAATCTTCTACTTATAAACTTTCTTCTGGGCTTATTTTTCTCCACCTCTTTTATGCAGCAAAAATAATCTTAGAAAAAAAAAGTTAATATGAAAATAAAATTAAAAATTGTACGTGATGTTTGTTCGAGATTTTAACTTGAGTTTAGGGTGACTCTTTAAAAAAATCTATAAAATTTTGTTTGGTTGTCTTATGTAATTTATTTTAGGCTACTAACTAAAATTTAGAACCCACAAAATTATTAAGATTTTCAAAACTTTTAGTATAAAACTATAAAACGAACAAAAAATCAAAATAAATAGTTATTCATCAAGGTACAAAATTTGTTTGCTGCTGCTTTGGCAGGTGAAGCCATTCGACATCACCTGACAAATTGACGTCAAATATTATTCAGGTGAATATAATAATGGAACTCATTTTAATAGTAATTTATTTTAGCCGATAAATATTACAAAGCTACTGTGAATTGAATATATTTCTATTATCTTTAGAACAATTTACAAACAATTTTAGTAAACACTCTGAATTACTTTCTCAGCCCTTGTGGGCTCACGCCACGCCATTACTCAAATCCCTCCTAAAAGGGGATCGAAGCCAGTTCCTTTAGAGGCAACGTGTGAAGCTCTAGCCTCAACCATTTTGAAAAACAAATCATTTGTATTTTTTTTATCAACACCTCTAACTGGCCATTTGGGTTATACGGCTATGTACTAATTATGCTAATGTGTTAATTATGAGGAAGGTTGAATTTAGTTCAAGCTTATTATCATTTGCGTGGAGGAAGATTATTAAAACAAATAAGTAAAAACAAACCCTCAGTATACCCGACCGAGGTTCAAACCTATTCCCCTCGTCATAAGTAGCAATCTATTGTTAGAATATCGCTTCTCGGAGTTTGGATCTATCTTTATGAAAATTGGACCTTTAACCTCAATAAATCGATTTTTATATTGATTCAAGCGTCTCAATTTGATTCATGAATCGAGTCTTTATCTGACGATTTCAAAAAGATTGGATCCAAAGGAGAAAAAAAACTTTAATACGTGAATATTTTATTGAACGTGTAAAAGTTTTTTTTTTTACTAATAGTAACATTTTGAAACAAAAGTTTGAAATGCTGGGCTACAAATTAGTATATAATTCATTATGTAATGTATAACTTATAATATCAATAGGAGATTAGTTAAAATTAAGGGGTGTTTCTATGGTTGGCCATCACTATATTGAGAAATAACATTACAATTAATTAAAAGGGATTTTTAAAGACATTATTCAAAAAATAAAAGTATCCCAGTAATTAGGAGTATTGATCATTAATTTTACTGTACTAAAGCTTGTTTTATAATACGATTGCCAAATTTAAATTAAGCATATACACAATATTTATACTTTAATAATAGTTTACTCATTTACAAACACCATTTAATTTAATTAAATTTTGAGTAAAATATCCATATATTTAATGGGCTCGTTCTGGTGTGTGTTTTTTTAAATATGTACCAATTTATATTTAAATATTATTAAAGGAACAGATTTTTTTCAAATCGCTGAGTCAATCTTCCCAAGATTGATTTAATGTACTGATTTTTTTTAAAGACCTCTCGATATAAACCGATTCAGAGAATCGATTCAAGGCCTACAGATTGAACAGTTCTAATCTAAGACCTACTCACTTTGTGACCACCTAACCTCCCACGCGGGGAGGGACCTGAGCAGAAGGTTCCCAAGAGAAGGTACCTCTTCTTTATTCAAGAGAGTGGGAGACCCAGAAAACACCACAACCGTTAAGACTACATCGCCTTCATTTCCAAACCCTGCAAAACGGGGGGCGCTATGTCAACATCGCAAGGTGCGCAAATTCCCAGAACCATCCCCCAACCACCTCTTTTCCACCCCTCAATTCCCAATCTGTTGGCTCTGAAGAAAATGGTTGTGGGGTTGGGGAGTGGCGACCTCTATTGTTGAGGTGCTTTAAAATCCATTGAATGCCCGAAAAAAAATAAAGTTATTTTCTTAGCTCACTTCGATTATTTATCGAGGCTTACCATATAGGTGATTTAGTCTTAAAACTATTCCTCAAAATATTTGGACACTTGGACCAGTTTTTATCTTTAATGACATAAATATAAATTCAAATATTTTTGTCAGAGGCAAAGCAAGATAAGTACCACCTACACTCTAATTTTTATAAGAAGGGCCGTTTAGAAAATACAAACATATTTATATGCGGCTAAAATTGAAAACATTTGATTATATTATTATATTATATGATTATATTACAATGGTTATATCTATCAAAAGTGACAGCTGCAGATAACATGACTTGACGTATGAATACGTGAAAGTCGATCTAGTAACTTCTATCTTCCAATAACTGGTTCGATCGACTTCTTCTTACCCGCTTTGGTGGCTTCGTGGTCTAACGCGCAACTCTCGCAGTAGATTAGGTTGCCGATGATGGTTAGATCAAGGTTGGTTGAGTGTAATGTGTTTTTTACTATTATGGTTTTCCACTCTTCCTTCACGCAAATGCGGATACACTCCCACTAAATATAACCGTTTGAATACATAAAACCATTTGCGTAATTAGTATTTAATTGCATAAACCAAACGAGTAGTAAGACGCGGTGCTAGAAACAATTTCTCATATAGCCATATAGGCGTATAAATAGAAATATTGTATATGCCTGTAGTGTATTAATCACAACTTGTGAATGTGTGGAATGCCAGGCCTCCACCGTGGTTCGGATTTCACGTTAAGCTGTAGGTCCTCCATTTCACCTCACAATCACCCTACCATTACACATTAGCGTAAGTGCGTATAACCCGAACGGGTAGTAAGACGCGGTGCTAATAATAATATATCCCTGTATATGCTATACTCGCTTTGCTCGTTGGGGGCTCTGACCCCAAACCCCCGGTGAGTTATTTTTGCAAGTGGATGTAAGCTAATATAATTCCAGCGTTGTTTTAAACGTTACAACTTAAAAGTTACCGGTATTGTATTTATATTCTGCACCTACTTTAAAGTTGCTTCGCTATTTTGAGTTTTTTTCAGGGGTTACAATTTTTTTTTTAACTTTTTGGGATTTTCCATTCGGTTACAGGCTAGAAGCTATAAGTTTGCCAAATTTCAAGCTTCTACCTCATATATAAGTGGGTAAACATTAATATCAGTGAGTGAGTGAGTCAGCCATGTGGCTTTATGGTATAATGCCCACAAATATATAAGCCATATTCCTCTATATAGCTGAGTCTTTATTAAACATATTTACAAAACCTTTCCATAATTTATTTTCGATATTAAAATAAAGCACGTTACCATCATCTTTGTTTAAAAGTTTACACCCATTAATTCGTCCTCCCTTTGTGAACTTTACATCTCCTAGACACTGTAACATGTTTTACCCTTATTTACTGGGTTTGATTCCTACGCGTTGTAATAAGATTTAATTAATAGGATTACATAACTTGGTTATTTACTTTGAACGTAACGAACTCAAAGACCCCCCTTCCATATTCAAGGGGATGAATATGTTTTGTTTGCTCATTGTTTGAGAAACGAAAATGATACAACGGAAGCTTTTAGAAATGGCATTTAGAAGAGACTTTAACTCAATTTTCCCTTTTTATTCTTAAAGTATTGCTTGTTAGCTAGTTTAGAAGTTTCTCGTAAGTTTATGTTTTTTATATGAAGATTATAGCATCTAACTAGTGAATAATAAATAGTTTAGGACTTTCTAAAATAAAAGTAAGAATAAATGAAAGTTTGTTATTCGCTAAAAAAGTGTTTGAGAGTTTAATTGTATGTAATTAATTTCGAAATGAGTATAAAAGAATTGAATAAACTATTTTCTGTCATCTATATACCTTTCTATAAGAGCATCATTGATTCACATGGCTTAGTTTTATAAACTTTAAGTTATAACGATCCTTATTTTTTAAAATTTATTTGAGGTATTTAACTTACACTTTCTGAACTGACTGATAATACCAACACACGACTTTTTAATTCAACTTAAATCTAGAAGAGACACAACATCCAGCCCTTACGGCCATTATTTCATCACTGTAACATCTCATCAATGATAGATTCTTTGGCCGTGCCAAGAATCGAACCAAGGAAGCCTAGCTCAATAGTCAGACACGTTAAAGAGACAAACAAATAATTAAATATTACAAAACGTTAGGACAAGCTAATTTCTAAAATATTACTGTCAGAAAATGGCATAATAAAATACTCTTTAGTGGTTATGTACTTCCATGTCATACCATCCATTCGGTCATCCATATTTTTACACAAGAGGAGTAGGAATAAGTAGGGTAGAGATTTTAAAGAAATTAACTAGGACACTTTGATTAAATCAGGACATAAACTAAGAAAGTTTGACTTCATTAGGACTTAACCAACGAGCTTTGACTAAATAAGACTTTCGATTATTTTTTTAATATTTAAATTAAAAAGATGATTTATCCATCGTAAGACCATCAAGCCTTGAGTTGACACCTTGATACAATTGAGAGATTTTTTTAAAAATAGATATTTTGGGATTGAGGAACACAGCTTAGCTTAAAAATAAAAAATAAACAGTATGAATATTTGAAAAAAACTACTCCTCGGTAAAACCGTGGCCAATTCTAGGGGAGGAGGGATAGCTGGTACATACGTGGAACCATTCGACCCCCCCCCTTCCATCTTCCCCCAGACCCCTTACAAAACGTCACATGTCCCGGGCAATTGAGGCGTGCCAATGCCCAGGGGTGCCATGTTCCATTACTCGCCCGACTGACCCTCACCCCTCCCCTATAACAGTCCATCGTGCCCTTAGTTCCCAAAAAATACCACCCACCTACCCTCCCTTCATGGCACCCTCTCTACTTTGGTTTGAAGGACGACCGAATCGGAATTGATCAACTGCCTTTAGGTCGCCTGTTTGAAAATTTGCGCGCACAGACACACACACACACACACGCACACACAGGCACGCTATAGCCCTAGCACCTTTACCTACGCACGCACGCATGCGGAGACCGCACGTCCGCTTCCAATCAATTGGTATGACCCCTCATGAGATAACCCCTCTTCCTAACCATCCAAACTTCCTCCTACACCCATACCACATCTACGGTAGGAAAGGTGGTGACAGCTTGCAGTGGTTACCCTATCAAATAAAATTGTATACTTGGTTTTGGGTACAAATTCGTTAAATGGTAACTTACTGGTGAGTGATTTTCAAAAATTGGAAATATTTTGAAAAAGACTAACGATTTTGTTTAAAATGTATATCTGTGGAGTATTTGATATATGGTAATTAAAACTGTATACTTATTTTGGAGGAGTAATTCGTTTAATAGTAGTTAATGTGATGACTCTTTTTTGTGTGATTTTATATTGAGGGGGGGTTCTTCCAATTTTTCTTTCCATACTCCCTCCACGCAAACGAGGGTAATCTTCCTCTAAATTCAAGCTTCCTCATCCATAACTCACTAACGTAAATATTAAATATACATACAGCCATAACAGGTGCTAAAAAAACCATGAAAACATTTTTTTAAAAATTTGAATAGGTGCCTATTATTAAAAAATAACTCAAGTTATTTGGTTCAAAATGGGCATCTGGAAATAGTTTTTCATGACAAATAAATAAGTTTTTATTTTTACAAAAAAAAATAATATTATTTTAGGGTAGTAACAAAATACTTATTTTTGAAAATTTGAAATTTGCTAAAAAAATTGAGCAATTTGTTATAAGATATATATATATGTAAATGTATATATATATATTTATATATATATGTATATATATATTTATATATATGTATATATATATATTTATATATATATATTTATATATATATATTTATATATATATATTTATATATATATGTATATATATGTATATATATATGTATATATATGTATATATATATGTATATATGTATATACAATTAGTGTTTACTGTGATTAACAAGAATATGTGTTTGTTTTTTTGAAGAGATCCTACTCAAGAGTAGTTTATTGAAAACCTATTTTTGAAAATTTTCTTCTAGGCTTTTATGCACAATATGAGAAAGTTTGGGTGATTGTATTTCACTTTTTTTTCGGTTGACTGTATTGGATTTAACGCTACCTTACTATAGATAATATAATATAGTTGAATAAATTCTTGTGTAAGTATTGACATAAAATATTCGGTTGGAACTTATCAGGTAGAAACATTATCTTAAAACCGATTGAAAAATAAAATGAACAATATTTCCTTACAACCGACTATGCAAAATGTGAAGAGATCAATATGTTGGTGAAAAGATGGCGCCTCGTTGGAAACAGTGTTTCGTGATCTCGTAAGACTGTTACAAATGTATTTATCCATCCCATTCCTATTTCCATACTCAACTTTGTCGTATGTATATTATAATCTAGTTTTAGTCGATTTCCTCCTTTCAAATCCCCCAACACACCAGTTTATTTATGAACTAATACCTCTATTTGTGCTGGGTAATCCCTCTGCTTTGTGTTACGGTGGAATTCAGAATTTAAATCGCAGTCTAAAACCTAACCTAAAACTCAATTTTTTTTTTAACCACCCGAGCATTGTCGGAACTTTAATAAATCTGTTATTTCCATAGGATTACAATTTTTACGGAAAAATATTTCGTATAATATGAAGGGATGAGTGGGTAAAAGAGGTGGGGG
>CABFWO010000937.1:26243-59783 GCA_902155825.1 Timema genevievae | reverse complement strand
TAGTCTGTTTTGCGAAGCATTATGGGTCAACATAAGTTTCTTCTGGCGTGTGAATTGCTGCAAAACTAAAGATGTTTATACAATCTATTTTTAGTTAGCGTGTAAATTAAACTTTATAATAAATAGCTGGACAAACTATTTATTAACCATTAGGTGATTTCATAAATTTGATACTCAAAATTATGTTGATATTTAATCTCTTCCTTCTATTTCCTTCTGTTTTATTTGGTTTATCCACTATTCATTTATGGTAGTTGTGCATCTGTTGTTGCCGACACATCAAAGAGAAGGATGTTACCCCTACCCTTTTACACTAACCCCCCCCTTCCCTCCCCCCCCACACACACAATCCACGCTAAAAATATGAGAAATGACAAATAAATTGAATAGCTGGTTTCATTTCTGAAACTAATTGGTTCCTCTCTTTTCACACCTTCCTGCAACAAATAGATTTCGCCACCAACAGCGAAAAGGCAACAGATCACGAAGCGAGATCCATCCACCAACTGACGCTTCCTCCCCCCCCACCTTCAAAAAAAAGATAAAAATAATTACATTTCTCTACCTCCCCCTGTTCCCCCTAACCCCTGTTCTACAACCCAACCCCCACCTCACTTCAGAACGAGAAGTCACTGGGTTCCTCTGGGCAGGAGGTACCTTGATCCCCTCGAAAAAAAAGCCATAATTATTTCCATCTGGCTCATAATAATCATGACTATCAATTACAATATTCCATTAGGTCTCCCCGGACCACTATTTTGAAATAATTCCAACATTCTACTATAAATACCACACCCCTAACTCCCATAAACAGGAATTCACTACAGGGTTCCATAAAGATTAGCATCCCCCTTGCCTTTCATTTTGCAGCCCCTCGCTGCTTTAAAAGACGAAATTGCTTCATATATATTTTTGAATCCTCTTTTTTTGTTTTTTATCTCCTACGCGTTCAAGAAATATTTCTTAGATTTGTTAAGATAAAGAGTAGAAATTCTGAAACGTTGTTTTACGTCTAAAAATTTTTCACCCCCTTTACTTTGTTAGCCTAACTAAAATCATGATAAGATCTATGAGACATACTCGTATATTTTGCAATTTCCTAATGAAAAAAAAAAATTATTTGTTCAGATAGAAAAAATGGACATGCTTTTGTTTCTGCAAAAAATTATTCCTTGAAAGTGACTATTTTCCGTTGTAATAACAGATGCTATAAAATTTGATTTTCTAGAATTCACTTTTATAAAAATAGGCGCTCATAAAAGGTCCATACGTGGGGCTTCATCCACCCTATCAATTTGCATTGTTTACTTCATTTTTAATTTTTGTAAAAAAATCAAAATAATTTATTTGGAATTTGGCTGCAATTTGCTCAATATCTGAGATAGCGAAAATAAAACGATAAACTGTAGATTTCCTCCCCAGCTTTCTTTTTCATTTAGTTCTGTTCAATAAAATTGTGAAATATGTTTCTTTTCAATTAGTCAAGCTAGAGCTCCATTTTGTTATATGCTAATTTTTCAGAATCCTTTATTTCAAGAAAATTGGTTCTTGAAACTCATAACTAAGACATGTTCAGATGTTCTACCATTTTCTCACACAAGGTTAGGTTCCTGAAATGTTTCTCTTGAGGAGGGGGTGGGGTACCACTTTCAGCAATGGGGCTCTAATCCGCCCCCCAATTTAGAAAAACAACATAGACACCCTTAATAATGAATGAAAAAAATTTGTTAACACAATGTTTACTTAAGAGAAGTATAGATCATACTTATGGAGCTTTAATGCCATTATAATGAGCTTTCTAGCATTATAATATTGAAATAAAAATGCTATATTCTATGCTCTAGCATTTCATATATATTTTAGAAATGATACAAAAATATATATACCACTTATATAAGGTGTTAAATTATGTCAAGATTTATATTTCTACCTAAGAAATATATATAGTCCTGTGTTTTAAAAATATCAACATCAAATCAAGTTCAATTCGATTTTCATATCTGAAAGCTAAAAAAGTTACTAGATATACTTTCACACATTCATACGTCAAGTCATGTGATCTGCAGCTGTCACTTGATAAATATTATCAATACCTATAAAATCATGATCATTAGGTAATCAATCTTGCTTTTGACATGCTTCAGCGTCCCACTTTTGTCAATCCTGGGCCAAATTTCTTAAATCTTTGTGCCTTCTTCTGCCAACATTATCCGCTATTTGATTCATGTACTCCAGTTTGGTTCTCCCTCTTGAATTTTCCTCCTCCACATACATCTCCTTCTATAAAATTATCTTCGTCAAACTTTCATATATCAGTATAAAGTCCTAACATGTCAACTCTTCTTTGGTGTATTCCTTTCCAAACTTTCCTTCCTTCATTTACTTTTCTTAACATTTCTGTGTTTGATTCCATTTCCATCCATGATGTTTCAACATTCTTCTTTAGCACCACATTTCAAATAGCTCTAATATTTTCCTACTATTTGAACCGATGGTCCAGGTTTCATATCTGTAGATCTCAAAGCTCCATACATATTCCTTTAGAAACCTGTGCCTGATTTTAAAATTCATGATATTTGAGGTTAGAATTGTCTTATTGTTATTAAAATCTTTCTTCACCTGAGCTATCATACATATAATATCTTTATTATTTCTTTTATTTTCCGTTATTCTACTTCCTTGGAAGCAAAACTCCATTACTTTATGAAGCTCTACTTCTTCTAGCTCTATATTGATTTGACCAAATTTTTCTTTGCTGCACTTCATGACATTGGTTTTCTTTTTGTTGATTTTTAATATTAAAAAACGTGAAAAATCAAATTTTACTTGTTCCTTTCGCATACGCTTTTGCAAAGTTCAAGAGAGACTGCTATTTATTAGAACAGAGCATACGTTATGTATTCTCTTAGCTTCAAGCCAACGAGGTTGAAGGCTAAAAATGAAAAAAAAAATGTCAAACAACTCGCTATCATAGTCCCAGAATATGCTACTATTCAACATTGTCTTTATGTATCTTTTCTTTTTGTATAAACTTAAATAAAAACAAACACAGACATACAAACAACTTTTGAAGCTGTAACTTGTAAGGAAAAACAAACACATCACGATTGTCCATCATAAAGACGAGAAGAAGAAGAAGAGAGCGATATAAATTACAAAAATGAAGAAAAAAAAAAGTAAAGCAAATACTAAATCATATTGTTAGTGGCGGATCTTAACGGCGGCCACCAAAAGCAAAACAAAAATACCCCGCCACTCTCCCCCTAAAAAAAAGAGTAAAAAAAAAAAGAGTTGAGAAACCGTTCTACAAACTATCCCTCATCTCTACCTATTTTATAAAACAAAACCAAAAGTACTCAATAAATGGTAGCGTTCTTCTTATGGGTGTTCCGTCTGTTGGATGCCACTAGCCCCCCCTTCCCTTCTACATTCTTAACATCCCTGTCAAAAGTTGAGGACATCATTCTGAATGACCTTGACCTCTCCAAAAAGGAAGAGCGACGATGTGGATCTACCGCTGTACCACCGATCTACCGCCGAAGTCAGCGAAGACATGACGGGTTTTTTTGGTCCAATGGAGGGGGGTGGGTTGGAAGGATATTGAGGGGGAGGGGTGGGCATAAAATAGAGGTGGATCAACATGTCATGTTTGTACCTATATGTATCTATATGTGTGTGCGCCCCCGAAGAATAAAATTATAACTAAAAGAAAAATATGTTGCAAGATGGACGTCAAGTTAAGATGATTTTTTTTTGTTCAGGTTGACTGGTAGAGATGAAGATGAAGACATCTTCAGCTTGATGGAAAAGGACGACGTGTCGCGGTTTGAGGCTGTCATATCGGATCGCGGGCTCAGAAAAACTCAACGGATACTTGCCAGTGGTTAATGGGGCAGCATACGTATAAACTAAATACCACCATGTATCCATTCGCCAAGCCATATGATCTCCAAGAGCATATGTTGAGTTTTTGCTAATTGTGACGGTCAAAACTTTCACAAATAAACATTTTGTTTGTAATTATATTTGTCTTTCAACTGTTTTACACTATTGAAACATGAATTTATGAAAATTACCGTTAGATTTTTTTTTATTTTTTTTTGTGGAAGCTGCTTCTATAGACCAGTTGACAAGCTCGTTAAAATTGGCTATTGGCGGGAATAATTCCGGACAAGCTGAAATTAATTTTAATCTCTTTGATTGGGTATCAGTAAACACATACTAATTTCGCACCACTTGACAGGTTCAAATTTGACGGCCATCTTGAAAAAGAGGCCGAAAAATTTACACATTTTTAAATATTTGTAAATATCTTGGTTAGTACCAACTTTAGAGAAAAATATGTGGTTATAAAAGAAAAAGATGGGTAACTTCTTTTAAAAAAAACTGTTCTATACATTTTTGTCGTACAAATGCCTGTTTCTTAGTAATATGTTGTCAAAATATTAAGTTTTTGGGCGTTTGACTTTTTTTATTCTAGTCATTCTACAACAATACAAATACTTTATAGAGTGTCAATATAATTTATTTGTCAGGTAAACATAAGAAAGGTCCAAGGGAATCATTTAAAAGAACAGAAACTGGTCTAGAATTGTTTTGAGTTTATATGTTAGACTGTTCTGTCACTGTTCTCTTTAGTCGGTTAGGTTAGTGGTGAAACGGTCAGCCTCATAACCAGAATCAGAGTCTCATGCCGGGTTCACACATGAAGCTACGCTACGCTATGCTTTGCTGCGCTATACTACGCTTTAAGATCGCTAGACAAGTATTTAAACGAACACGTTCACACATCACGCCATGCTGTTCTATGCTATGCCGTGCTAAGCTACGCTATGCGAGAGAAATCGTAGACCGGGCGATTTTTACATCTCACTCGCGCTACGTTTTATGCTGCGCATGCGCACAACGGACAGACCTACAAAAGGCAATGTTTTCTTGAAGGTTTCAAATAATCTACTAAACCTTCCATAAGTATAGCGTAGTATAGCACACAGTGTGAAACTCACGAGAAAAAATGTCGCACGGCGTAGCGAAACTTGGTGACCAGCAGTTTGAGGAGGGTGAACAAACAATGGCTAAATTCTACCGCCCTACGCTCCCAGTCCCACCTTACGCAGGCAAAAACCTGTGTATCAATAGGGCTATTACTATTAGCACCGCGTCTTACTACCCATTCGGGTTATACGCACTTACGATAATGTGTAAAGGTAGGGTGATTGTGCGATGAAATGGAGGACCTACAGTTTAACGTAGGATCCGAACCACGGTGGAGGCCTGGCATTCCTAACAATCACAAGTTGTGATTAATACACGTCTTGTCAGAGGTGAAGGAAGGGTTTGGCAATCAGATAAATCTGTGTGTATCAATAGGAATGTCAGGGGGATGGTGGTAGGGAGTCAATCCACTGTTTTGAAACATTCAGTTACTCCACAGGAAGTTTTGTCGAACGAGATGAACAAAAGTAGGTAGAGTGATCTCAATGCTGTGTACCCGATTAGCGACTAAAGGCTTCAGAGTCAAGCAAGCTTCTGAATTTGCTGATACATTAATTGTCACTACTGCAATTTAAGCATCAAATCTCTACACAATTATAATAGGCGAGTACACTGAGTGAATGGTCATTCTTACTGCTTCTTGTGAATCTCACTCGCCAGGCAAAGGAAGGTCTCAGAGCAGGATGTATGTACCCCACGGTACTGATTTTGATGCGTCATTTGGTGACAACATTTTGTTTCTACACGCATTTAGTGGCTGTGATACTAGTTCTGCATTATACAGGTAGGGAAAAATGAGGTGCGTTAAACTTCTAAGGAAGGTGAAACACTTACAGAGAACTGTTAATATTTTTAAGGGCCCAAATGCTTCTCCAGAGTCAATTGAGAAAGCAGGTTAATAATTTCTGGTTTTTCTGTATGGAACAAAATAACTGTGAATCGTTAAATAAATATAGATACTAGTGCTTCATACAATCTATTACCAAATGTCTGCCAAACCTAGCATCATTACCACGACTAAAGATGCAGCTCGCTTGCAATCGTTCCGTACTTAAAACCAAATTCAGAAATGGTATGGTAATGAAAAGACAGCTTTAGACTGGGGATGGAGATAAATTCAAAGAATGGATTGATACCAATCCCCCTCTACAAGAACCAGCTCCTCAGGAATTAATGAATTTCATTTCTTGTAAATGTGCAAAACATTACAAAGAAGCTTTTATCTGTTGCAAAGCTGGTTTGCATTACTATGTAATTTGTGGTTTATACCAGGGAAAATCATGTTTTAATATTGTGGACTTTGATGAATTAGACTAAGATGATAAAATATATATTCAAATAGAAAACGGTTGGTAATATTCCAAGGTTTATCACCTAGATACGGAATATGATACAGATGTTGTAGAGGGGTCAAGATTATATCGAGGCATATAATGATCAACCATCAACATCAAAAAGAAAAAATAAGAAAATTTAATGAATCATTAATTTTTTTTAATCAGTAAAGCTAGCATTGTAGATTAAGCCTCTTGGGGATACCACGTAAAAAAATTGCTATGACTACTATACATCTATGTAGTGTGGAAATGAGTACATAGTAAACCATTAATATTTTATTAACTGGAATTGATGAAAATCGTATTTAGTATAACACCCAAAATAAAATTTGTGTAGCTGCAAACTGCCTAGGATTAAAAAAAAATAGCAAACACCCAAAAATAAAATATTTCGACCGCTTATTACTCAGAAACCAACATTCGCACGACCAAAATGTATATAACAGTTTTTGTAGAAAATTTGCCAATCTTAAACTTTTATAACTACATATTTTCCTCTTAAGTTGATACTAACCGAGATATTTACAATTTTGCCAAAATTTTTTTTATTTTTTTCTGCCTTTTATTTCAAGATGATGGCCAAATCCGAGCCTGTCAGGGGGTACAAAATTAGCATGTGTTTTCTGGCACCCAATCAAACCGACTAAAGTTGATTCCAGCTTGTCAGGGATTATTCCCGCTAACAATGTACTTTTCGACTGGGCTACAAGTCTCATTGCTCACTTTATCCAAGGCTGCAAACACCACACCACCTTTTAGATACAATATAAATTTACTAGCTATGAAGAATAAAAGAAACATATTTACAGAGTCTAACAAATTACAGTGTGGGGAAATTGTTGACACTTTGAAAAGAAGTTCAAACAATTCGAGGGTTCTTTTAGGAGGAGCATCTATTATTGTTCTATAAAGGTACTCATTTCCTAAGTGTCCGCTGTCTGCAAGGTCATCATTGTTCCCTTTATTATTGTTATTATTATTTTAGATTCCTAAAAAAAATAAAAAAAAGGAGGCAGGCAGCAATGACAAGCACTTTACCCAGGTAATTGTTTCAAAAACAAGTGGTAAAAAACTTTTGAATAAAACTGTTTTAGTACTGTCACTGTCCACTGTTTCCGGAATTAGCGTGGATCCAAGGTGGATATGAATGGAGTATTAGGCCTAAAGACTGTCATTTGTCTCATGAAGAGCTGACAAAGTAGTTCCAGAGACAATGACAATAATTGATAATATTGTCTAGTGTGAATAATCAACTTTTAGATTGTAAATACATTGAGTTTAATGTCTTAGAATTAATAGTTTTGTCTTTCATTAAAGTTTGTTTTCCTTCCTTTTAATTTTTTTATATTTTGGATGAAAAATAAAGACAATATTAATATTTTAGTATGATACATAACTGATCAAATTGAATGTCTATCACACAATCCAATTATGAAAATATTATTTATGTCGTTGAAATTTGTTCTAAATTATTATTGTATCAATTAAAGGAAAAGATTGGCTGTACATATGTATAGTACAGCACACAGAAAGGTGGGTTTAAAGGGTTTTAAAATGATTGTGTAAACTAGAAAATATAATAATTTTAATCAAATTTGTCTTGAATAACTTAACATGGTGAGACTATTTTCTCATGCGGAGCAAATGTTGTCATCGTGAAATTTTTTGACTTTGATATTATGATATACCATCAAACTTAAAATGGTGGGTCAGCCAACTTTCTCTCCCTACTGGTTTCCTTTTCCCTTTGTATGTATGTCTGTATCTATCTATAGATACAACTGAAACTGTTAGATAGATTTCTATCAAAATGGATCATCTTTAGACTCTACATAGTCATAATTCAAGGTCAAATTAAAATTTCAATTCCAGTTATAAACTTTATAATAATTATCTAGAGTTTTTAAAGATGGCTCTAAATATGTTATTTAAAATGGTTATCTGGGAAGTATTTTACACCATAAATAAGAACGTTTGTTTATATTTCTAAAACTCATTCATAATAATGGTTGTTTACCGATTTTTAAAAATTTTAATTTTAAATTTATCATTAATTTGACAAAAGGCTCTAACTAAATTATTAAAATCTATTTATCCCCAAAGAAAGCACATTTTACCCGTCATGGGCATGTATTGGACAAAAGTTAAGGGTAGTGGTTTTGTAGGTTTTTTTTTATAAAAACTCTTTTTGGTTAAAATAAATAAAATATTGCTTCATTAGAAAAATAGTTTAATATTCTTCACATGTTGATATAAACAGGTGTTGAATATCTTTAGATAGTGTACAGGAATTTAATGTAAAATTTTTATCTTCATTTAAAAAGTTTCTCGTCTAACGCTGCTATGCTCAGGACAGATCTTTAACAACCTTGTGAAGAGAATAATTATTAAACTATGTTTATACTGGCGCCATATTTTATTTATTTTGGATAAAAAATATTTTGTATAAACAATACAAAGGCACTGCCCTTAATTCACGTTTCCTATATATCTACCTTAACAGATTCATCTTAGGATGTAAGGAATAGGAAAGGTGATTATATTAACAATTTTATAGTCATAAAAGCTATGAAAGATTATGAAAAAAATTTAGTTATTAAATATTTGTATTTGTATATAAAACCTCATCAAATGCACCGGGACGAGATACAAACTCTGGCCTCACAGTCATCAATCAATCCCTTCTGTTTGGAGTCTGAAATCTTAGACCACTAGACCACCGTTTATGGTTTAAATCAGATTAAGTCCTAAGTATAGCTACGCCTTCAGGTTTTGAGATAGACAATAAGCACTATAAAAAGGGGTGATTCAATACGCGTTAGATAGAGATCTTTTGAGTTTTATTTCAGCCTATATATATATATATTATACACACACATACACACTCTATACACACCAAACTATCACAAGAGCATTGTGTCTTTGAAAAACATCTGAGTAATGCTTTTTAACTTGATAAAGGGAACCCACTACCTTATAATTTGCGTCACGGTTTTTTTCTTCGCTCCATCCTACATTTGTTGTTCTTGTATTAGAAAGAGACCACTAAAAGAACCTAAGCACTGACATCTTCATAACGCAATAACAAACAATCAAATCACGAAATAACCTGCCTCAGTGGCGTAGTTGGCTAACGTGCTAGTTTTGTGTGACCAGACTGCCGAGGACGGGGAGCTCGATGTTCGAATCTCGGTCGGGTAGACTTGAAGGTTGTTTTTCATGAATGGTTTTCCACTCTCCCTCCACGCAAATGTGGAGATCACTTCATCTAAATTCAACCTTCCCCATCTCTAATCCTTTAGCGTGTAGCCCTAATGGTTAGTAAGATGCGGTGCTAAAAATTAAATAAAAAATAACGACGTCTTACATTGTTTTCTTCCTCTAACCGTCAAAAAACAAATAATATATTTTATTTTTTGTTTTCTTTTTTGATATGAATTTATGCATTTATTAATAAAAAGAACCCTCACGACTTCTTGTTAAATATTTTCCCCCTTTTCCCCGTTCATTTCCCTCTTTTACTTAACCTGTTATATTGGATATGCCATGTTTATTTTTTAATTTGTTTTTTATTTGACTTATAGAAACAACAAGATTTATAAATGGTTGTAATAAAACAAAACAACAGAAAACATTGTAATACTTGTCAAGGTCGAGCTTTCAACAGTAGGGAATTGCTCACTTCAACTAATTTGTCATCAAATAATTAACTGAACAAAATAATGCTCATGTAAACATTTTTAAGTATTTATTTTCTTGTGATACCTATTAGTTATTTTTTCTCTAAAATTACATAAATATGAACGTTGACTAAGAAGATATATAAAGATTAACTAAAGCTATAAGAATTTTTTTCTTCGTGACCAAAATAAACCAAGAAATTTTCAATAGGTTCATATAATAATTGCATTTTAAGAAGTGATATAATCACAGTCTTAAATTTTTTCAATAATTACACGGATAAATAGATAGATATAAATGATATTTAAACATGAAATTAAGATCAAAATTAACGATGCTAAGATTTTTTTAGTGGATAATATTTCAGAGAAAGAAATATCAATTTAATTTAATAAAACTATTTAAACCATTCTATAGACCTTATCATGACATCGTTGATTTCCGAAAAACTTTAATTTGTAATATTATTAATAGGCATACAGTAAGGAAGATTGTCTTAAAAATATCTGTGATTTTAATCCTCTCTAAGAAATATTTCTCATCATGTGTCCATATCTTAAAAACTACTTTTTTTTAAAAGAATATTTACGAATTTAGGTGTGGGGATACCAATCGATTATAGTTTTGTTCTTTTATTGTTTATTTTCGTTTTTAATCGGTTGAAGAAGATGCCAAAAGCGAAATTTGCCAGATCGTGCCTTAATGTTACGTCATCGTAGGGCGGTAAAGCGTACATGAAATAACCAACCTTGTCTCTCACGAAATCTATATTCTTTATAAGGAGAAAGGAGGGGGAATAAAGGGGGTGGGGAAAGAAATAAAAATATAAAAACCAAAGTTTTATAACAAGCCATGCCGAAAATGAAGTTCGGATATTACCTGATAATGAGATCCTAATGAAAATCATTTTCTAGCTAACAGATTACAGAGAACGGTTATTAAAGTTCCGAGTATGGGCCAACGAATAAAGGTTGGGGGAGGGAGGAGTGGGGCGGGGGTGGTAGTTATGAAGACTTAGTTTGACTTAAATGACGATCGGCATTTTCATCGTCTTCTTAGTAAAGTGCTTTATTTTTACTTTTTTCTTATTAACACGATTTTTTGAAGCTGTAATTTTTTTTTTTGGTAACCCAAAAGTGTTTTGTCTGAACGACTTACTGTAATGATTTGAAACTCGTAAAATTAACAGCTACTTAGAGGTGATGGAAGCTAATGGTTCATATAAGCTCTCTTTACACAACCTTCTTTTTTCTGTGCAGGCTTTATTAAAGCTTTATAATTTTATATCTTTAAGTAACTCCATTCGTTCATCAATCATTTAAATCGAGAGTAATTCAGTCTGTGTAATATGAGAATATTATGTTGATATAAAAATAGATATACCAACGTGACCAAATTGGATAGTTATTTAAAATATACACGTAATTAATTTTAAACTTTATATTAAATAAAAAATGAATAAGTTATGCCTAGTCTAAATTGTCTCCATCTGTTGCTCTGTTGGTAGCATGTTGGTTTTTTTAAAGGGAAGGATCCGAGTTTAAAATGTTTATCACAGTAATATTACCCACACTAACTTCACCTAAACTTCGATTAATTGACGAATGAAAGATTAAGTTTTCTTAGGTTCGGCTAGTTATAAATAAAAGCTTTTTAAATAATTGTAATGAAAACTAATATATATGTTATTCTATAATGGTTTTTAAGTTGTCCCTACTGTATCTTATATGTTTAAAGTTTAAATTGTATGTCATTTTGAAGGTATCAATAAGCATACAATTTATTATATGTATTTATGTGTTTATCGATATCATTAAATATCGAATTGTGTATGTTTATATAAATCTAGATATCTAATGGTTTTTGTCCAGAAAATGGTTTTATTTTATTTTTATTTATTTAGCTTCACGTCTTACTACCCGTTCGGGCTATACGCTTAAGTACTAATTAAGCTAATGGATTAGGAATGGGTAAGATTGAATTTAGAGGAAGTGAACCAACATTTTCGTGGGGGGAGAGTGGAAAACCATTTAGGAAGAACCTCCCCCAGTTCACCCGACCGAGATTCAAACCTCGAACTCCCCGTCCTCGGCAGTCAAGCTCAACACAAAACTAGCGCGTTAGCCAACTACGCCACCGAGGTGGGTCAGAAAATTGTTAGTGATTAGAGAGTAAATTTCTTCAATTTAATTTGTTTACATATTTTTATGTAGTTTTTAAAGTAAGAAGAGGTATTTTATTTAAAAATACATCCAAAATGGGGAATAAATGTATCAACATAATACTCTTATTAGTTATTATTATTATTATTATTAATAATATTAATAATATTAATATCTCATATTTAAATTTTTTTATTAATAAAAATCATAACACGGTAAAGTCATCTTGAACGTAGATATAATCTCCGGAAAACGAAATAAATAATTTTTTTGAAGATGCTCATAAAATTATGTTTTAAAATAATTGAGAGTTGTTTTAATGATTTTGAAGTTTCACTAAATCAATATCCATTAGAAATACCGACTTGTGAGGATATTATCTTCAAATATGCAGGGTTCTTACACACACAACTCTATAAAGTCAACAATTATTATTTATCCACATGAGACCTTGACACTCGAAAGCAAATAGAAACATAATGATTGCCCCACTTCATTTTCCTCAACATCACTGGTGTAAATAAGTGGACAGAGCGAACGGGTAGTAAGTCTCTGAGCACAAAATGAGAGATAAAGTGGTGATGATTGGATTAAACTTATTTTATTTAACTAATATTATTTATAGAATATTGCGTATCGGTTTCTATAAAAGGAAACTAACAAAATATAAATTTTTGAACTGAAGTTATACCTGCCTTGGTGGCGTAGTTGCTAACGCGCTAGTCGTGTTGAGCTCGACTGCCAAGGATGGGGAGATCGAGGTTCAAATCTCGGTCGGGTGAACTGGGGGTGGTTTTCCCTAAATGGTTTTCCACTCTCCCTACACCCAAATGCGGATTCACTTCCTCTAAATTCAACCTTCCCAATTCCTAATCCATTGGCGTAATTAGTACCTAAGCGTATAAACCGAACGGGTAGTAAAACGCGGTGCTAAATAATAATAATAATAAAACTGAAGCAATCTAAGTAAGATCTTCTAACTACCCGGTACCTATAAAAACTTTATAAACACCAGAACTTCAAAGTTCCTTCAGGCATTTTTTTACTATGAACGAGAAAAGAGTAATGATTAAAGATTTCAATCGGCTTTACACATTTTGTACAGTTCAATTTGCATAAGAAAAACCTTGTATGAAGCCAGAGAAATTACTATACTTATTAATACGTCAAATCTAGTGATCTGCAGCTTTAATTTTTGATAAATATTATCAATATCTGAAAAATAACACTAATAATAATAGTAAGAAGTTTTACATTTCTGTATTGAAAAAATATGTTTTTCCTATGAAAATTGGACTATAACAGTCTTGTGGTGTAGCGGCCACCATCAACTACCATCAAATCCTAATAATAATCCTAAATCTCCACCTTTAAGAAATCACCTTCGCATATATATATTTTTTTTTCAATCTGATAAATTCCAGGTGTGTCTTACATTGTCAATGGTGAATTATTATAATCACATGTGAGCAGGTATTACATGAAAAAAAAGTCTTCATCAATAAAGACATTCCTTGTGGGTAGAAAGAAGGTACAAAATGTAAAACTAGTAATTATTCGAAACATAATTCAAATTACCCATCAAACACTAGTAGATCGTGGTTAAATCTATCATTGATTTATTAGTGATGGAATATAATGGGCTAATTTTTTTTTAAATTTATAACTCACAGTCATTTTAGTAGCTATAGAAGAGTATTAGTATAAAATAAACGTTTATAAACAAAAATATGCTGTAAAAACTGATAACACTATTAATAATGTCAAATGTTATCTCATAAGAATTGATATTTTTTAACAAAAGTGATAGTTTTAGATCACAGGACTTAAATTATGAACATATGAAAAGGGTTTTAGGAGCCTGTTTAAATGTCTAAAAAGTTTATTCCTTTATTAATTGAGAAATTGGTGTATCCGTTCATCGCACGGGAAATCTATAAAACTATCTTTGCTAGTTCTCGTACATAAAATAAACCACAGAGAAAAGTAACCAAATCTTAAATTATGTTTAGATATTAATCCTTTTTTGGTTTGGATTGTGATACAAAACGTAAAAGTAGTCTAACTAATCCACAATGCCAAAATAGAGGTACAATGTGAATACATTTTTTAAGTTGACAATTATTTGAAGATAAGATTATAAATTAGCTTTTAATATACAATACTTTGAACTCTTGACTTTTGTGGCTAGTAAAAAATAAATAGGAGCATCAGAGCATACTTAATTTGTTGTTAATGTGTAGATCCAATCAAAAGTATTTTAGCATTTTTTTACCGCATTTACCTCGTTTGCCGTTCTAACCCATTTTACTCATTTTTATCGTTTTACACCTTTAAAACTTTTTACCCTTCTTACCCTTTTTACCGTAGTTCTTTAACATTTTTACCCTTTAAACCCATCTTGTTGGATTTACCCTTCCTTACGTTTCAAAGTCATTCTACCCTCCTTACCCCCTTTTGATATTTTACCGTTTTTTTAATTTGTTTACCATCTTTATTTCCTTCACCCCGTTAATCTTTAAACCTTTTTATGAGATTTACTTTTGCTCTTTTTACAATTTTTACTATCTTAACATTTTTCCTATTCTGTGACCCTTTTGCCCGTTTTGACATTTTGGTCCTTTTTGGACATTTGTTAATTTTCGACATTTTGGTCTTATTGCCCTTCATGATTAGATGTACTCTTCTACCCTATTTACTGTTTTTGGCCTTGTTTTATCTTTTATAGCCCTTTTTACATTACTAATACTCGGCTAAGCCCCAAATAAATATTTAAGGTGGGAGGGTAAAGAGTTAAGGAGCATGTAAATGTGTAAAAAGTTCAATAAGGGCATAAAGGTTAATCAGAGTATAAAGTAGAAATTTAATCAAATTTTCTTTTTAAAAATGTCAAAAGGGTAGGTAAAAAGGTTAAAAAATGTAAAATAGATTAACAGTGTTTAAAAGGGCAAATATAGTAAAAAAAAATTCTGTCTTTATTTGGAGTAACACCTTATCTTTCCTAACAGTTTTAACTTTAATACACCCGTTTTAAGTTTTTTTTAATGCTAGTTTTGAAAGTTTTGAGCCCCCTACCCATTTTACCAACTCCAACTTTAAAATCTCAAAATTCAAGACCTGCTGGTCAAATTTCAATTATCTACCTTCCCTAGAAGGGTTTCTCTATATTTATACCCCCAATATACCCAAATTCACAGTGCCCCATTTTTAAATTTCCAATTTTTAGATTTTTCATTAATAACTAACCATAATAACTTTATAAGTTTTTTAAATAAAATAAACTTTTTTAGTATATAGTTTTACTTGGGTACTGTCCAGGTTATATATACTAATTACGATTTGAACTAGGGAAGAGGAAGGTTAAATTTCAGAGAAAGTGAACTTGCATTTGAGTGGAGAGAGAGTGAAAAAACAATTTACGAAAAAAAAAAAACCTCAGCCCAACGGAATTTCAAATCCGATCTCCCCGTCATCGGCAGTCTAACCTATCGTGAGAGTGGTGCCTTAGACAATGCGGCCACCAAACCAGATAATAAATATGAAATATCTTTTGCATTACATAAACAGATTCACACAAAAATTTATAAGGATGTGTAAGATAATCATTAATTATTTATTTGCACAATAAATAGTACTCAAACCTCATTATATCAGAAATCAACTTCGTAAGGTCTGGCTTACATGGGGTTCGAGTCTCGGTTGAGTGTATGGAAGGTGGATTAACATAAACAGTTCCCCAATCATCTGCCTAGCACAATAGGAGACAAATTCCACTAAATTTTACCTTTCTTTCTAATATCTTGACAGTATAAATATGTGGCTAGCCCGGACGGATAATATAAAACGGTTTAAAAAATAATTTTATAAAATCCTAGCGCATTTTAGATATACTTATCTTTCAGTAAAAATCCGAGTAGATATTGGCTATTGAATGAAGTACACTCTATTTGTTAGGTTAAATAATAAAATGTAAACACCAACTGGGCCTAAGACCATTTAGGCCTAAGCACCTTTTTAGAAGACACATAAAAAGATGTTACATATTAAAAAACAAAGCATCTATCATCAGTGAGTACCACCTTTAATTGAACACATGTTCATGAATTTTGATATCTCGATAATCCTGTACTCGAACCAATTCAATATATCCTCCTCCCCTCTCTTTTTCCCAAAAGCAAAACTAACATAAACAAAAGCAAGAGAGGTAGTAAAACAAAATGGTTTCCGTAGGTCTAGACCTTTCTTAATCTTAAAACATTTTTAAAGGAGGAGTGACGGTAAGGTTTATAAGGTAGCCAGATATCTTTATTGTGGTCGAATACTTAAACAAGGGATATGCTAATAAGCGTTAACGCTTTTTAAAATGATACACACACACACACACACACGAATAGCGCACGCACACCTGATGTCTTTTGTTCCTTCTTGTCGTAGATAACCTCAACACATACATACACACACGTCATCTCCCCCTACTCCCCCTCAATGTATGGAGAAGGTGGTAAGATGGGAGGGCAGTTTTGGATTGTGGTAATCATAGGGTGTCGAGCGGGCCAGGAAAGATCTTCATATTGTTCTTGAATAAAGGCAAGAGCCGTCTATGTCCGTTTAAAATTTATCTATAAACTAAATACTCTTGAACTTGAGATTTTGGTTGGTGTTGGTTAGTTGTTAAAACATAAGTGATGCCAATTTTTCATTCCTTAAATAAATAGATTATATTTAGGCCTAACAATATGTTAAAATATGGCACTATTTATAATTATAATAACTGACACAATGAATGATATGATGGGTTTTAAATTGAATTGAATGGCAGACTTTGTTTGCCCTGGAAGGTAGCAAACTTACCTTGCAAGTTTTCACTATGGCGTAACTTATAAGATGGGGTCATTGTTTAAACCTTAAAGGAGATGTTGCTTGCTTTCACGGTAAACGAAGGCTACCTTCTTAAAGTTGGTAGAGTAGGAAACGCTATTTAAGGGCAGTGTTTTGCAGTTTTTTATAACAAGACTTTTTTTTCCCAAAATAAATAAAATATTTCTCCAGTAGAAACGTAAGAGTATAAATTTCTTCACGTGTTAATATCAACAGATCTTGAGTATCTGTCAAGGGTGTTCTGGAATTTAATGACAGATTTTTTTTCTCTTAATTTAAAAAGTTTCTAATCTGATACCGCTATGCTCATGACAGATATTCAACAACTGTTGCTATCACCGTTTGAAGACAATAATACTTTATGCTTCTACTGAAAAAATATTTTATTTATTTTTACCAAAAAGATCTTTTGATATAAAAAATGCAAAACACTGACCATTTTTTCACCTTAAATTCATTAAATTGCCAACTGCATCCATCTACGGACACAAAAGTTAATTAATCAGTCTCATTTTGTCTGGTTTTTCAAGGGTGATCTCTTTCTCGGCGCAAATTCGGGAACATTTCTTCTAAACCATATATTAATTATTCCTAGAACATTAGCGTAGTCAATATATATGTAAGTATAACCAAAAAGAATAGTAATACGTGGTGGAATTGTTCTTTTTAGTAAAATAAAATGTTTTATTTAAAATCAAATTATATATATATATATATATATTATTTAAAATCAAATTATATATATATATATATTATTTAAAATCAAATTATATATATATATATATATATCAGCCGGTTGAAAAGTATACATATATATATATATATATATATATCAGCTGGTTGAAAAGTATACATATATATATATATATATATATATACAAGCCCGTTGAAAAGTAAAAGGTGTTAATGAGCTATAATATCCTAACAAACATTGTTGAGAAAATAAGAACTAGATCAAACGAATCACGATAACCTATCAACAAAATCCGGAGTAACCAAAAGATATCATGTATTTTTCAATTCAAGCTCGGCGTACCTACTTCGAGCCGCATCCGACGCAAAAGGTGGAGATGTGTGATTTGTTAACCTGCGCGTCAACATCACATGTGCACTGTGCCCATATGGGTGGAGACAGCGGCTATCCCTACAGGGGGGCATGAGGGAAGATATGTTATTCAGTCGTATTGTTTTCAGCTGTTATGGGAGTCGCTTCTCCACTGACACCTTAAATGTAGGGATGGTACCGCAGTCATACATTAAAAAAAAAAAAAGAAGGGCGTGTTTCAAGTTGTCAACGCTGGACAGAGATGTCTTGTAACGTTGGCTGCCCTGCCTTCGTAGCATGTTAAGTTGGTACCTTCCAATGAATGGTAATACAACATTAATACAGTCCAATATTCATCATAAGAACCTTATCTGTCAGCTAAAAGTTATTAGATCTACTTTTACGTATTCAAACGTCAAGCCATATTATAAAAACCATCCCTTTATATATATATCAATAACTATAAAATTAAAATAATTATAAAGTAAAAGCTTCACATTTTGGCCACAAATAACTATGTATTTTATAAAAGGCCTTTACTGGTACGATTGGACAGTATCAACTATGAAGGCTGGAGTCAATGTTTTTTATCGCAGTTGGGGTTCAAAAATTAATGATGTTCGCGGAATTATCTCGCTGTTTGATGCTAATTCCAGGAATGTGAGCTTGACGCTTTAGTCAAGGGTGTGGGGAATTTATTAATGATTGATGGCTTGTAGTCTGTAGATATATTTCTGGAAACATGGGAATAGTAAAAATTCCTTGGGTCTATATATTTATTTAAAATAAGAAACAAAAATATGGTGGTTTAATACATTTTAATCGCATTGAATTTTGCTCAAGTTACTATTTACTTTACTGTAATGGATTTTTTTTTTAGTTCACATGAAGATAATTTATTGTAAATATTGATTTTTATACTATGTTTCTCACTCTCCCTTTTTATGCAAAAAATGAATAGTTACTTCCTGAAGAAATGTTAAATGAATCCAAATTTTGCGATTATAAAGGGAACTTAAATTCTATTCAAAAGTAAAAGTAAATGAAAAGGGTGATGTGGTGTTACTTAAATAAGAAGTTTAAATTGTGTGGTAGTACCAGCTTCGGTGGCCACATAGTCTAATGCGCTTCTCTCGCAGTAGACTAGACTGCTGATAGTGGAGAGATCGAGATTCGAGTCTCGGTCGGGTGTACTTATTGTAGTTTTTCCAAAATGGTTCTCCACTTTGCCTTCAAGCACTAAGCGGGTAAACTTCCAATAAATATAACCTTCCTAATCCAAAATATCATTAGCGTAATTAATACATAAGCGTATAACCCGACCGGGTAGTAAGACTCGGTGCTAAAAACAAGAGTTAGTGTGTGGTATTTTATAGGGTTACGAACATGTATTTTTTGAAACTTTGTCATTTGATTCAAGATTTGGTATTCAATTTGTTTATTTTTCGCAACTAATTCAAGGACTCCCTGAAGCCGCCTCCTAAATCCCTTTACCTAGTCTCAGCTATAATTAATAGAGAGAGTAATGTGTTTACGCCAATGTATTTTTCTAAAAACTAAGAACATTTGAAAAATACTTCTACAGCTCTAAACCAACAGAGGTGTCCCAATCTGATCATGACGTAGTACTCGTATTGACATCTATTGCCTTTGAGGGGTATGTTGAGGCTCAATTCCAGCTGGATATGCTGGGAGTTATTTTCCACGTCTGGCAATCCAATCCTTCTCTCCACCCTAATGGAGGTGCATTTCCTTTAAGTAAGCCTCCTAATCCCTCTACCTCTTAGATTAATTCGTGTGTAAGCCTTGTGATGAACGCAACTCTAAAATATATTTCACTTTAAAAAAATGCGTTCATAGAAATAAAAATTTTTAGAAAAACGAGATTTAACAAAGCATGACCTGGGACAATTTACTCCAGTTTGGTTGGTAATCCTAGGCCTAAACTCCCTTGACGATCCACCAATTCTCTATCCTCCTCACCCACATCCTTTCATCAAGTTAGAGGGAGGGGGGGCGTTATTCCCTTGTTTACCGACAATCTCTCGCATTTACCAGAGAAGGCACACGCGCAAGCGAGTGGTTTAATTTGATGCCCTGAAATCCCGGGCAAAGTGCCTACTTCAAAGGAGATATTAGTTGGTCGAAAATAGGTGGTGGGGTTAAAATAGGGGGTAGAGCGATAAACCTTTGGACATAATGGGTCAACAGCGAATAACAAGTGTGTATTGTATGGCAAGGTTTTTCGAACAATTTATGCAACAGTGGCCTATGTCCTTGTAATTAAACGCTAACCGTGTTTTGACAAATTGGTTTTTTAGCACTAATTCTCGGTACCCGTTAGGGTTATATATTAATGTGTTAGGAAGGAGAAATGTTGAATTCATAGAAAGTGTTCCTGGATTTGCGTGGAGGGAGATTGCAAAACCATTTAGGAAAAAAACCCACCCTCAATAGACCCGACTGAGATTTGATCTCTAGTCTCCCCATAATCAACAGTGCAGTAAGAGTAACGCCGAAGACCGAAGTGCGCCTAAATGTTTTTCAAAAGTTTGGTTGAGATGAATCCATTATTTAAAAAGTTACGTGTGTAGTTATACAAACGTACATGACCAACATAATAAACAAGTAACTTACCCCCTCCCTGATTTTGAAAATGAATTTCGTGCATCTGCTTGGACTACTCATATATTCACTCATGAGGATGGGATGAAAAAGGTAGAGTTTAGAGGAATTGCACTTGCATTTGACCCATTTAGATGATCTAGTGGTCTAACGCGTGCCACTCTCGTGTTAGACTGGACTGTCAGTACCACGGAGATCAGGATTCGAATCCTGGTTGTGTCTATTGAAAGTGGTCTTTTTAAACTGGTTTACTACCCTCTCTTCATAAAAATTCAGGTAAATTCAGGTAAATTTTCTCTTATCGTTCTCAAACACTAGCACACTAGATGTGCTAATGTATGCGTATATCTTGAACTGTTACTAGAATGCAGTGGAAAAAAAACCTCTTTAACGTGTGTGTGGAGGGGGGAGGGGGAGGAGAAGGAAAAACTACCTAGTAACTTACTTTTTTTTATCACCACGTCTTACTACCTATTTAGTTAAAAACCATCTTTATTATATCAGAACAGGATTTGAGCTCCATTCTCCCCTTCACCAGAAACATAGGATTCAGCAGAAATACTTCTCCGAATTCCCGCCGATGCTGGTGGCGCGCGTACGAGGCGTGGCGTAGGTACGCCATTTTGTAGAGAATAATCTGCCATTTCAGTTACCGTCATAGCATGGAGTGGTGAACATCGTGTGATCGTTATTGAAATTTATTTTTAAAATGCTGATTCTGTCATCGCCACACAGCAATTATCTCGTACAAACTTTTCGACATGCTGCGGTATCCGATAAGAAGACAATATTATTATGGGTGTCAAATTTTAGAGCTACAGATTCAGCTTTGAAGAAGAAACTACCTGATGGATCACAAAACGTTTGAACACCAGAAAACATCTAATCAGTGAGACAGATTTACACAATATCCACGACGCTCAGCTCTTAAACACGCTGCTACGTTATGAATTTATAATCGGAGTGTGTTAGGAGGATTTTACATATGGACTTACATTTTCATTCTGATAGAATGATGGTCGTACAGCAGATAAATGAAAGTGACTGGATTAACCGTGTCGCTTCTTGCCAGGCTATTCTTGAAAATGTTCCAGTGAACTATATTGTGCTGTCAAGTGGTGAAGCCCATTTTCATTTATCGGGCTATGTTGATGAGCAGAATTTTTGATACTGGTAAGAGAATAATCCCCTACACCTACATGAGCGTCCCCTGCACTTTGAACGTGTTACGGTATGTTGCACCATTTCTGAACTTAGAATAATAGAGCCATACTTTTTTGAGAAAAGAAAGCAACCAATTACAGTATCTTCTGATCACTATGTCAACATGTTACACGACTTCTTGCAGCCAAAACTTAACAAACTCTGAGATCAGGTCGAAAATTTGTGGTTTCAAAAAGAAAGTGCCACTGCTCACACTGAATGACACTCCATGAATGTCCTAAGAGAAATGTTTCCCGTGCGTCTAATCTCACAAAGAGGTGATATCCCATGGCCTGCACGGTCACCAAATCTTGCTGCATGTGATTTATTTCTCTGGGGATATCTGAAGGCTGAAATCTTTTAAAAGAAGCCAAGAACCATCGATGATTTGAAAGCTGCTATCCAACAAGAAATCACTGCGATACCACCAATAAGGACGGGGCAAGTGATGTGGAACTTCAGGGCAAGGTTGAAAAACTGTATAGATAATGAATGTCGGCATATGAAAGATACAATTTTTTTAAATTAACAACAGGTATGTGAAAATAAATGGCAAACATTGTTTGCTTGGACTATACAATTATATTTTTATAATTTCTACTATGTATGTTTTATTAACTTTGTTAATGGGGTGATATTTTTGCTGAACCCTGTATAATTTAGTGTGACCTGGTTCGGTGGCCACGTGGTCTAACACTCTACTCTCGCAGTGTACTAGACTGCCATTGATGAGTAGATTGAAGTTAGAATCTAGGTCGGGTGTATTGAGGTTTTTTTTACACTCTCCCTTCACGCAAATGAGGGTACAGTTCCTGTAAATATAAACCTTTTCATTCTGTTAGCTGTCACCAGAAGAGACAGTATTAGGAATGAAGATGTAAGGTCGAGAGATGGGGTACAGAGGGTACATGAGATAGTAGAGGAAGCTATGATGAGAAGATATGGACATGTAATGAGGATGGAAGGGAAGAGGGTTCCAAGAAGATGAATATATATATGAAGTATGTAGGGAAGAGACCGCAAGGGAGACCAAGTAAGCGATAGGAGGAACAGATAACAGAAAGAGTGTGAAAAGAGAGTGGACAAGAGTGCAGGAGGAAGAATGGTGGGAGGACAGAGGGAGATGGAGGCATTTTACTAAACAGACCTGGCCACAAGCTGGAAACAGTTCATAATGATGATGATTTCTAAAATCATTAGCTTATATTAGTACATAGGCATATAGCCCAAACGGGTGGTAGCACGCGTTACAAAAAAGAAATGGATGTGACTCCTTAGACTATGTAGCCACCAATAGTGATTTTCCCACATATTACGACAGTAAAATATTAAGTATCTGGGAGTATCATGGGGTGAAATATCCAAAACCATTGAAGAGAAGGTTAGAGAAGGGTTGTTGCTGTCTCTGGTGTACAATTGTCAAGGGGGTGGGAAATTTGGGGCGGAGGGGTAGAGAGGTAAGCGGTAGAATTTCCTGTTCCGTGGACTTCTGGAATTTGCATACACGAGTGCGTGAATGTCAACAACTGTAGGGTTTGCGTGGAGTAGGGACCACCGCTAGACGTATGAAAGAGGAGGAAGGGATCTTTTTTAGCACCGCACCTTTCTACCCGTTCTGGTTATACGCTTATGTTATATATTTAGAGGAAGTTTACCCACATTTGCATGGATGGAGAGTGAAAAACCACCCTCAGTACACACAACTGAGATTTAAACATCAATCTCTCCGTCATCGGCAGCCTAGTCTACTGCGAAAGTAGCGCGGTAGAATATGAGGCCATCGAAGTGGGTGGAAGGGTTAGTTGAGGGGGTTGAAGGAGAGCCGTCAATGAATATGCCTGTCTACTTAATACTATAAAGAGAAAATTTTTGTATAATTGTGAACTTTTACGTCCTTGAGATCGTATTGGATTTTTACGTTTTATTTGACCCCGAACCCCAAAAAAGTTGATTTTACTATGTCTCTCAGCCTGTATGTCCGTCTGTCCCTTGCCTTAAATCTAAAAGGATTATATGGACATTGTTCAAATATTTCTATTTTATATGGCTATACCTTAATCTTTTTTTCTGGCCATACCTTAAATTAAGGTTAGTTTAACGATGTGTGATTTTGTTAACGTCCAGTTACTTTTAAAATATTATCTACTACTTGCAGCGATGTCGTCAAATGTGAAGTCAGATGATTTTCACTACTTAGCAATTTTTAGAAAATGTTAATCATAAAACTTTATTAGTAGAATACAAAAATTTTATTCAATTTATTTGTTTCAATTATATCATAAAAGCCTTTTGAAATTAATATTTTGTTAGTGAAGCTTGACAAGATAGTCAAGATGGTGATGTGGGTAAAGCAAGAATAGACTAGTGTTTTTTTTTTGCAAATTTTATAGAAAAAACATTGTTTGGCTAAAATTAAATCAAATATTACTCCAGTAGAATCAAATAATTTAATTCTCTCCACGTGGTGATATCAACAGTTGTTGAATATCTGTCATGATCAAAGCAGCATTAGATGATAAACTTTTTAAACGAAGTGTAAAAGTTGTCATTAAATTCCAGAACACCTTTGACGGACATTCAACAACTGTTGATAACATCATGTGAAGAAAATTAGTTTATATTTCAATCCCATCCTCCAAAACTACCGGCACAATAGATAGTACGTTCCTGGAACCTTTGTCTGCTTGCCCATAGTTGCAGGCTTCCAATAGATATAACCCTGTGTTTGGAAAACAAATGTAAACTGATGTACCAAATCTTTCTCCCTTACCTTACATATCTCTTTATCATCTTTCCTCCTTGTTTTATTTCTCTTTCTATTTTCTAAATCTATTATCTTCTTCCTTTTCTTTCATTAGATGCTCTTTCCCTCCATCAGATGCTTTCCCCCTTGTTTTATTGATCTCTCTTCCCCCTTTTTATCTCCTACAATCATTTTCTTTCTCAATTCTTATATTTCTATCTCAATTTTTCTTAATCTCTTATTTTTTCCCCTTTCTCTCTCTCTTTCCCTCACTCTTTCCCCCTTTCTTTAATTATCTCCCTCCTCTTCTTTATTTTCTCCCATCTTTCTACCTTTCTCTATCCTTACCATTTTCTTTAGATATTGTTTTCTATCTTCTTTTCTTCATTCTTTCTATCCTTATTTACTACTATTTTATTCGATCTTTTTTATATCCATCTCTTTCCCCCTGCTTCTAGGTATCTCTTTCTTTCCATTTTCCTCCCCCCTTATCCCAATTTTTCTCTTTTTAGCTCTCTATAAATATATAAATATATATGATGTATCTTGATTAATAATTTTCTTGAGGTATAATTAAAATATTAGTTTAATTTCGGCAAATTACTATCAAATGAATTGCGAAAAATTTATATGTTTACTTTTGGAAAAATAAAATATGAGCCTCATCAAAAATAAAATCAATTTCTTGGTATTACTTTCATAATTGCCAAATTATATTCCAAGCGGACAATCTACTACCGTCCTACGATGAAGGCTGTCAGACACAAAACCCCATTAGTTTATTCGAGGCTGTGTTCCATAATAGAGTACTGGTTTAATTGGTACAGCTCACATGGTAGCTCAACCCAAGATTAGAAAAATATCTCCCCCCCCCCCTTCTCCCTTTTTCAGCGCCAACAATTAAATACCGAAAACCTGCGTCGCATGAAAAGCTAATTTGTTGATCGATGAACCCCGAGTTTAACAGGATCTTAAATAGATCTCCATTACAACTGTTCAAACGTTAAAAGCTATTCAAACCTTCTCTTCTTTTCTTTATTTTTTTTTTTTACAACGAGACGATTGATTGACCAAGGAATTTTCAATCAAGTTCTTATTTCACAATGAAGGCAGCATTTTATTGCTACCCAAGTCATTATGTATTAAACTTTTTGAAACTTTTTTTTAACTCTCATTCTTCACCATAAAAGGGAAGATCCTTAGTACCTCTTTAACAATACCATTGAATAAATAAGTAACCTGACTAAATTGATAGCTTATAGAACGTCCATAAGCTGTGGATTAGTCGAAGACTCTTTGATATTGGATTTCCTGTAAATTGAGGATACAGCGGGGGGGAAATAATAGGAACAAACCTTAAGAACATTTTTATGTGAAAGTCTAGAGGAAGCTTGAAAAAGTTAGTTTATTTGCAGTTTTTATATAAAAACATCCTTTCGTTAAAAATAAATAAAATATTTATCCTGTATAAACGTTTAATTTTTCCCCGCATGATGTTATCAACAGTTCTTTAATATCTGTCAAGGTTCCTGGAAATTAATGACAACTTTTTCTCATAATATAAAAAAATTTTCTCTTCTAATGCCACTGTGCTCAACACAGATATTCAACAACTGTTGATACACTGTGAAGAAAAATTTACTGAAGCAATATTTAACTTATTTTGGCCAAAAAATGTTCTGCTATAAAAAAATGCATGAATACTGACTTTTTTCGCTTCCCCTACACTCCCAACTTAAGGTCATAGATTATTTGTTGAATTCAAATATACTTTGTGAAGTGGGTTGCATCTTAACTTGATGCACCTAAGCATTCAAACCACGATCACACATAAAAGCAAATTTGCAAAATAGAAAGAGAGGCAAAAAATTAGAGGTTAATCCTGCAAGGCCTCTAGTCTATCTGTTGGTATAACACTTTCCCTCTTCCACGGACAAGTATAAACACTCATTCTACTATATAAGTCTGGACAGAATGAATTTGCATTGGTTAACTTGTTCCCTAATCTATATATACTTTCTTAATCCTTATCCAGACAAGAAAAGTCCTGCAGGACATTCTCGTGAATACACTAAAGATGTACAAGATTAAAAAAAAACTTTACAGCTTCAAGATCAAAACATTAAATTGTGTGACACTATAAGATTCTATTTTATAATTATTTAAGAATTTATGATTTTTGTTTTAATGATATATTTTTAAAGCTTACCGAATAGAAGGTAGGTAAACAGTTATCCTATCTTTACTTGCCACTACGTCACAGATACGAAATGTCGTTAAAGTGGAATGGAATATAAGAGAGTATAACTCCAGTAAAGGTTCGTATTCTAACGGATTCTAAAGCGAAACACATTTTTACTCAAAACATATAGCTTTTGCATGTAGTAATATCAAAATTTATTTAATATGGTGGTAAATATCACGCAATGCTCATGAGAAATAGACAAACTCCTCATTTTATTAATAGAGGTTGACATACTTTAAAATAGTATAATTTATTATTATAGCTTAGTTTATATAAATTTATAAATATATAATATTAAAAGCTATAAGACTATTATCAAATTTGTTATCTCCATTAAGGAATGAAAATAATTCAGTACCCAGAGATAAAAGTAATATTCCACCTCTCAAAATAGCCTCGTCATTAAGATTATGGAGCATATTTTTCGTGATATTTCAGTATACATTTCTGAGAGTGCACTTAACATAAAATTAATAGTTAGAGATAAAAACTCTTCATAAAATACTCTATTTTTATACAAATATAAAAAAGTTTCCCAAAAATACCTCTTGTTTTGTATATAGAATATTCACCAATAAGCTTCCAACTAAAAAAAAACGAATAAAAAAACGGAAAGACTAAGATAAAAGTAAAGATTTCTCCCTACGCGCGTAATTGAGAGATTTAATGGGCAGTATTCCCATCCTCCTCTCACACATTATATACTCCTCCTCCTCACCCTCATACACTCCTCATACTGTCTATTCCTCGACTACTATGTAGCAGACAGGCAGTAACAGTTTGTGTCGGTAGGCTTACATGTTTACACATGGACCACATGCAACGTGGTCTTTCATGTAATGACTGAGAGCTCTCGACCCCTAAAGTCTCAGTTCAGGTGAACACAAACAACACATCTCGGGCCAAGTGTGGCCTACCTGCACATCATATTATTATTATTAATTAGCACCACGTCTTACTACCCGTTCGGGTTATACGCTTAAGTACTAATTAAACTAATAGATTAGGAATTGGGAAGGTTGAATTCAGAGGAAGTGAACCCGCATTTGCGTGAAGGGAGAGTGGAAAACCATTTAGGAAAAACCACCCCCAGTTCACCCGACCGAGATGCGAACCTCGATCTCCCCGTCCTTGGTGGTCGAGCTCAACACGACTGGCGCGTTAGCCAACTACGCCACCGAGGCGGGTCACATCATAATAGATTATCATTAAAAATAACTCAATGGAATCAGTCCACAATCGAGCCAGTGGCCGTCATCTGTAGACGAAGGCAATGCCAAACTATACGCCTAGAGGGTGTCATGTGGTCTACACAACGATCCTTCCAGACGTTAATCTCAGTTTTCTAGACCAAAGCTACTAATCTTTCATTCAATTAGCTCCTCGTTTGTCCTCGTGAGTCTCAGTTGACATCGTTCCAGACCCACTGCTTCACAGAAATATTCTGTAAGCACCGGGGATCGATGCCAGGAACACTTACCCCTAGAGCACGGATACGGTCCCTACATTTTCTTATTCAGAGTTATTATTGTAATCGTGAAGATAATTAACTTCCTCGATATTCTAATGATGGTGAGAATGATATTGAAACGTAAGAAAAAAAAAAGAGCTCTCCTCTAACTTAGGGGTCATCCATAAACCACGTGGCTCTTTTACTAGATCTGTTTTGACCGCTCCCCTCCCACACCATCAACTCGCTTCAGTGTACGCATAGTCTAAGGCGTAATTCTCGCATTATATTAGGCTACTATTGACGGGTAGATAGAGGTCTCGAATCTCGGCCGGGTGTTCTGAGAGAGGTTCTTCCAACATGATTTTCCACTTTACCTCCACGCAAATGGCGGTACACAGCCTCTGAATATAACGTTCCTAATTCATAAAACCATTAGCGTAGTTATTATATAAGCGTACAATCCAAATGGGTAGTAATAGTTGGTGCTAAAAAAAAATAAAGAGTGAGTGTCATTATTTCATGGGGAAGATTTTGTTACACTAAAAGAGGGACTCGAATTTAACATCATTCAGAATCGAGAAGTTATTTACAAATATGTTTAAAAACAGTGAAAACATTAAAAATATTATTTTTTTCAACATAAGTATTCAAGTATAAGATGTGTGTTACGTACCATTGTGACACACCCCTTACCCATTACCCATTTTAAACCATGTAGACATTAAAGTTCCCCCTCACTCGTTTTTTCCCAGCGATACCTGTTTTCTGGATTATCTCTTAAACGGTGTCCCAGGTTTGATTCACGGTGTGGTCTGTATAACATTTGGTAGGGGATAAACTGTTGATACTTATTCTTAATCATTAACATTCTCTTGCGTTGGATTTGATTTAAATTAAGTGGATTTACACAACCGGACATACTCACTCATAGTTTATTATAGTTTGGAAACAAATTTTCATAAATCGGTTATTAATAACCCTTTGGCTTGTACGCTAAATATTTTATTTTATTTATTTATTTTATTATTTAGCACCACGTCTTACTACCCGTTCGGGTTATACACGTAAGTATTAATTACGCTAATAAGCTAGAAATAGAGAAGGTTGAATTTAGATGAAGTGAAATCGCACTTGCGTGGAGGGAGAGTGGAAAGACCTTTAGGAAAACCCACCCCCAGTTCACCCAACCGAGATTCGAACCTCGATCTGCTCGTCCTTGGCAGTCGGGCTCAACACGACTAGCGCGTTAGCCAACTACGCCACCGAGGCGGGTCACTAAATATTACTTTATTTGTTTGAGGTATTTATCGTGTACTTTATAAACCAACTGATCATATCTGCACACGATATTTCTATGAGCAACAGCAAAAGAGCTCACAAATTTTGCTGGAAAGATATATTCACATAACTTCCAGGGTTGATTCACATAACACAATCGACATGGGACTGACGGTTTCACTTTTCCTCCAAAGAAAGTTGTGCTACAGATTTCAATCGCTCAAGAAAAAATTCGTTGATCTCAGCTGGGCTTGAACCCACGAACATTGGGGTCCTGGGGTGAGCATTTTACCCCAATATCACTGTTGTTGACCTAAATACTAGCTGCATTTCATATTATCTGACCTATGAATACGTGAAATTAGTTCTAGAAACTTTTCAAGATTGAAGTCAACATTTTCCTACCCCTGCTTTAATGAATAGCAAACCGGAGGTACAACTGGCTCGGTTAGGTTGGCAGCAATTAAACCACAAGCCCATTAACAGGTTTGCTACTCAAGTGTGTGCGCGTATATGTGTGTGTGTGTGTGTGTGGTATCACATCACACATCCAATATACACGTTTCACATATCAAGATGGGGTTCCTATTTTGTTACAGTGTACACTTTAAAAAAAACATATACGAAAAAAATAAACACTTAATAAAACACATTGAAGTTAAGGAGAGAGAGAGAGAATAAGAACAAACAAAATTAAGAAAGAGAAGGTATTGAACCGTTTCCAAAATGTCTTATGATATGGTAATTAAATTGAGATAGAAAAATTATATTTATTCTTATTAGTAATTAGTTTTTACACAAACTCCTTCATATCTTTTTTTTTATACTCTCTAACACGAAAGGTGGCATTACTATAACATATTGGTTTTAATGTAATTATGTGTTTAGTAATTAGTTTCAGACGAATTATTTTTTGATGGTTTGAGGAAGATAATGGGTAGAAACTAAGAAATTCAACTTTTTTTTTATTTTTCAAATTAAAATAAAGTGGTTGCTATGTTGTCATAAATTAATACGAAGCTTATCGTGCAAGCACGAGAAGCGAATGTTATTTCTTTGTGCAGTGTTATCTTTATTCAAAAATTATATTCTTTTAGTCTTAGAGGTGAGACAAAAAAAAATTCAAATTTGCATATGATTTCCTTGCAATTTTCTTGTTTATTTTCTCTTTATTTACATTTTGGCTCGAGAAACGTTAGTAGGTTCACTTAGATAACTGAGTCAAGGTACAAACCTTTTTAAAGTGCTTTCTAATCTAATGTAGAAATAACATTTCTCAAAGGAAATTCTTATTTCTGGCTCCTATAACACTTTGAATTTTAATTTATTAATCTTTTTGCACAATATACACACTATCAGAATTTAACTTCACAAATGGAGTGGAGAAGTGATAAACTAAATTTAGATGAAATGCACCCCCCATTTGCTTGGTTTGGTAAAGAGAAACCATTTATGAAATTTTACCTTGAGTACGGTCTGGTGGAAATAAAGTTCTGATTTGTCCATCACCGGAAAAATAAGATGAATTAAACGTGTAAGTCCACGTTTACACTGATGCAGAAGAAGAGTTTTATTATTATTTTTAAAATATATGTATTGTTTTAGATTGTATAAATAGTGTAATAGAGCACTTCGGAAATACGCGTAAATAGAGACCTACTGAGAAAAATATAATCACGCCAAATCAATCGTCGAGAAAGTATCAATCGCTGTTAGGCAACATGGCTTAAAATACAACGGTCTGTGTCGTTTTCTGGAACTACTCTTCTGTCTAGGCTTATAATCCCATTCGCCCTTCCCCTACAACCACTCTGTCATATCATTTATAAAGATGAGAAAGAAAAAATACGAAACTTCTTTATCTCAAGGTAAAGAGGAAATTTCTCAGCTAGTTCTCAAATATATTAAAATTTTCTGTTGTGTGCTTATCAATAAATTACTATATTTATTGGAGGGATGCTAAATATAGAGTACTTTTTCCACCAAGCCTGGTCTCATAGCTCCACAAATTTGCTTAAAAAGTCGTAAAAAATAATTAGCTATGGTCACAGTTTTACACATTTATATCTCTTAATAAAACTCAAAATATTGAGCTGTTAAGAAAAAAGAGCCCTGTTAGTATGTATCTACTTTATTTTGGCTTGAGCCATATTTTGAAATAAATCATATAATTATATTATAGTATAATTAAATTAAATAGTGCGTTAGAGCTGAAAATCTTCGCTAACATTTCTCGCTTACCGAGGTGGCCTCCTTGGTGAGTTTTGGTGTTGGCGTTTTACGTAAGTAGTGTTATGGTATGAAGAACTCTTTAGAAAACACTAACATATCTTCTTACGGTCAACGTTCATAATATTTTACTATATTATTAGTGTTATTATATAGGTATTGATAATATCTTTCAAAAGTGACAGCTGAAGATCATATGACTTGACGTATTAATGTATGAACTGTCAAATATAAATGTCAGATACGGCTCTCTTCAAACCAGAATCTTACTGTAAACAAGACTTTCATCTTAAATCCGTCAAGGATGACCAGTACTCAAACCCAATACCTACATGTCAGAACTTTTTTTCAAGAGAAAAATAGTAATTATATAGATGGGACCTGTATCGGTGAGTAAGCAGAATAAGACGCTAGTCTCATTTGATCTGGTTTCACCGCGGGAACAAGGAGCTCGGGGTTTGAATCATTGACGGGCTTACGGAGTTATTTTGCTGTCATTTTTTTTACTTTACTCCCACACACATAATAGTACGTTCTTTCTTTTTAAAAAATTATCTTCTTCATCCTTACCCTATTAGTGTAAACTGGAGAACACATCGAAAACGTAAAAGAGGGAGAAACCTCATAAGAATTTCACTAAGATTTTATCAAAAATGCTCAGGGAAAAAACAACTGCATGACGTGACAGCATGGCAAACATGTATTTTAAACAACCATCTTACTCTCTGCAATAGTGATTAGGATAGGTTAGGTTGGATTAGTTTAGGTTGATAATCAGCTAGTTCATGAAACTAATGATACCTATAAATTCTGAAAAATATACACTTTTTGCGATGTTGCCATATGGGGATTAAAGAGTATACTGCGTTTTAAACTGCTTTAGGATTTAGGTCAGTGCATCCGGAATGAGGAATGGATGCTGGTCACATGCCTGACCATTCTGTGAAGGGTAGATATCATAGAAACCGATGCACGTTGCCATATTTCTTAACAGTCACTGAGTATGCTTGCATAGTAGTAACGTACGAACTCCCGATATGTGGCAACTATGCTCCCCTGCCTACACACCACGTGGATCCTAAATAAGTTTAAGTCACAGTATACAAACAAGGGAGCATTTTTGATACTCCTATCTTGTGCTCTTCTGACCCAAAACAGGTGCACAAATTTGGCCTTTGCTTTTTTCTTACATGCGTACATGCATACATGCGTACATGCGTACATGCATACATGCATACATGCATACATACATATCTAATTACATTGTCGTTCCCTTATGGGTTATTCAAGAAACTGTGCATATAGCTAAGAAAACAACAGCTCCATTCTAACTCTCTCCACACTTCCCTATTCTTGCATACTCCATTCTCATTGTCAAATTCGATACACCGAGTCTTACATGCTTTCTTATTCTTAAAACTATTAATGTTGGTCTTTTTCACACATTCGTTTACAACACTTAGCCACGTCCTACATGACCCACTCTCCATCCATACTCTCTTCCTCTAGATCCACACACGTAGTCAGTGTTGTCCCGGATAAAACATATACTATACATGAATGAAAAATTAGCGGAAATTCAACGGTAGGGTGTGAAAAAAATACCACACACGAACTTGGAAATAAGAAATTATGGTGGAGAGGTGTTAGGCTAGGGGGGGGGGGG
>CABFWO010000937.1:6988-25042 GCA_902155825.1 Timema genevievae | reverse complement strand
CTCTTTTAACCCCCCCCCCCTCTCTTTCTCAAGACAGGAACTTACCGACGTCTCCAACCCCCCTTTCCCACCCCACACCCTCTTCGATGCAACACCTCGCGACCGTAAATCGATCTATCGACTCTCTAAGAAGTTTTGTTTTAGAAGGAGAGGGGCTAGATCCGTTAGAAGCGTAGTTCTGGTATCAGATGTGTGACTCCATGGGCGCAAGTCAGAAGAGTTAATGACTTTACTTTGACTTAGGGGGGGGATTGGCTCAGATTCTGTAACTTAGAAGTTCACTGGGACCTGCATCCCAATCACGTGGTTTACTTTCTTGACTTCCTCTTTGCCCAAACTGATCACACAAGCTCAGGATGAGGTAAAAACCAGCCACATATGAATATGTTATCTTCTTTTCAGATGTAGACCTATGTTTTTTTAAATAAGAGTTTGTTAGTTTGTTTTACTGTCTTTTTGGCTAATTTTAAGTACTGATTAATTTGTCACCCTCATCTGCTTCGGTGGTCGCATGGTCTAAGTCGCCACTCTCGCAATAGAGTGGACTTGAGATGATGGAGAGATATTGGTTATATGAAATAACTTTATAGGGCTCGATTAGATATTGAGTTTTGCTGTGTATGCTTACTCAGTACTACATTTGAAATAACTGATGGAGTTTGATTAAACATAATATTTACATAATTTATGGTCATACCTCCAGGTAGAATCTTTATTTTGATTTTAGTTCCAAAATTAGGAATAAGTTTAGTTTACTAATGGATGATTTTTGAAATTTCTTCTAATTGACTACAGTAAGCATTTTTTTCAAAATTTTTGGATGAGGAGTGTTTCAAAATGAGTATCAAAAGTTTTGTTTTCTTCTGGAGGAAAACTATTAAAGAGGAGTTTACTGATGGTTGATTTTTAATTTTTTGTTCCAGGTACAGTAGACTGTATTATAAAGTATGTACGATTGTGTAGAATAATTTAATTTTTACTGTTTGCTTAAATAAGCCGTGTCAAACATACAGCCCTAATGATTCTGTGTGACTCATGAACCTTATCATGAATTAACATACAGTGTGGCTTGACATTTTTTTGATCAAAACTTATAATGCTATGTGTTAAATTAATAGCCCTTTCAAAAATGGTCAATTTACTTAATATATCTTGATTTAAACTGAAAAAAAATATTTAAAAAAATAAATTATTAATATTATCATTTAATTCTTAACTTTTGATTTGCAATTAAAAAACGTACTAATTTGGAGTTATTTTTATTTAAAGTAGGAATAAGGGGATACGATAAAAGGTCACTAATTTTGAAGCTCTATAGCAAAACGTTTTTGGACAAAACAAATATTATATTGCTCTAGTAGAAAAATAGATTTTAATTTTCTCTACATGGTGATATTAACAATTGTAGAATATCTGTCATGAGCATAGCAAAAATAGATGAGAAACTTTTTAAATGAAGAGAAAAAGTTGTCATTAAATTACAAGACACCTTTGACAGATATTCAACAACTGTTGATATCACCATGTGAAGAAAATTTAGCTCTGTTTCTTCTGGAGACATATTTGATTTATATTAATAAAAAGCGTTTTTATATTAAAGAAAAGTCCTGCCATTAGCTGGCATTCCCTACACTCTCGCGTTAATAAAGTGTTGCTTTTTTTTAAATACGGCCCCACCCCCATCCCTTTTAGTGTTTAAAGTGTTTAATATGACCCTTATTACGAAACGAGCCTGACACCCCTGCTCTACATGAACTATATTAAGACGCTAATAGCCCGCATACTTGCACACAAGTGTAATTATACTATATTGTCGGTTGAGCGGTTGTTCCTCGACGCAGCAGTCAGTTTAACCTGCACTGTGAACTGTTGGATCGGTGTCCGGTCACGACCGACCAGTAATTACGTCACGAAGCGCGGTCCCGCCAATTGTGTTGTCGTCGTTGGTGGGGCTTGCCACTCAAAACATATCTCTCTCTCTCTTTTATTTTTCTCTCGTTATACATCTTTATCTCGCTGCTTCATCCTCTCTATTTACTAACTATCTTTATATCTTCTCTCTCTATAATTTATATTTCCCTACTTTAACACTAATAATTCTATATCCACTTATATTTTTATCCTCTCTCTATGTATACATATTTATTTAGTGTCGTTATTTTTTTTTTGTATCTCTCTATATTTCTACCCTCTATGTATCCATTTTTGTTGACCTTCACCACCTCCCTTTATTTATCACTCTTTCTATACCTCTCTATATTCATCATATAGATCTAATTCACCACCTCTATTTCTATATCCCTCTCTTTTTATATCCTCTATCAATCTGCTTCACAATCAAACTTTCTATTACCTCTACACCTAATCATATTTATCTACCTGATTCATCACCTCTCTTTCTCTAGCATTCTAATATCCCTCTGTCCTATTATTTGCCCTCTCTCTTAAATATATGTAGGGATTCCAAAAACACACAAAAAAAAAGATAAAATAATAAGTGTGTGAAAGTAACTATTTTAAATATCATAATCCTAACATTAATATGTTAGAGATGAGTGTGATAGAACTCTATATACATATTTGCGTGGATAAAGAGTGGTAAACTATTTGAGGGTGGGGGAGGGGGTGCAGAGACCCTTCAGTAAACCAGTTCGGTATTAGAGGAACCAATAGGTTCCCTTCCCACATACATTCAAACCATAAAACATTGACTTCCTAGAGCGAGTGACTGCAAATGTGATCTACCCTTGTGACAATATGTGTTCGGGGTTGGGTGAGCGCAACAAGCGTTAAGCTACGAGTTTTTAGAATTTTTAAAACTAAACAAAAAAATTTTGTTTGTTTGTAAAAAAAGTACTGTAACAGTAGATTTAGTCTAATTTTCAAAGGAAGCTCTTTATTGGTAACCCATGTTGCCGCAATGGCAAGTAAAAAAATTACAATTGTATCTACTTTCTTAGACCACTTAATTTATGATCTAAATATAATTTATAAAGTAAACCGTATTAAAATTTATTGGAAGATTTTTATAACTTTATGATCAAAGCCTTAACACTCGCATAGCAAATGTAAGACTAATCCCTAATGCAGAGTATTCCTAGATAAAACACCAGGGATGCCCATTTAATAAATTTACCAAATATTTATATAATTTACGTTTACTACAATAGGAGGAACTATATGTATGTATACATATATTTACATACATATAACACATTTACGTAATACCTTAAGGTGGGAGAGTAGTGATTGCGAGTCAAGGTTTTCTATTTCAAAAATTATTTTCGCCAAAACAAATCAAATATGGCTCCAGTAGAAACACAGAATTTAATTTTCTTAACATGGTGATATCAATAGTTTTTGAATATCTATCAAAGGGTTCCTCTGGAATTTAATAACAAATTTTTCTCTTCATTTATAAAGTTTCTCATCTAATGCTGCTATGCTCATGACAGGTATTCAAGAAATGTTTATATCGTAATGTGAAGAGAATTAAACTATATGTTTCTACTGGAGAAATGTTTATTTATTCTGACCAAAATAATGTTTTGACATAACAAAAAAAAAATACTACCCTTTACTCACGTTCCCTATACCCCCGCCTAAAATGTAAGCCTATAAAATAAATAATTTGTGTGATTTGAGTGGTTGTTCCGCTTGCTTCTTATTACCCAGCATTGAAAAAACGCTTTCGGGCGTGGCGGTTGACCGGCCTCTTCGGCTCAGCAGGACATATCTCACTGGTATCTCTACTCTCGAACCGCGGAACCTAATTATGAAGTTTCAAACTCGCGGTTAAGTTATTTCTTCCAAAAAAAAATACCCCGATAAGGTTACAAATTACAGCCACGTTGTTGTTTTATAAACTCTTATTGAAGAGGTGATCAGGAAAAAACTTCTGAGGATATTAAAATATTCATAGCTATTTTATTATTATTTCTTTACACAGAGTTTTTGAGTTAAGATCCCAGTTATCGTGAGTGTGTTTTGTTCGCAACATCTCTTAAAGTAATTGGCAGTTTAAAATTATTATTTTTTTGCTTGACCAATCACGAAACTTCTGAAATATTTTTTTTATCTATAAGTCATGGTTGATAAAACATGGAGTATTTTAAGTTTAATTAGAAAGTAATAAAGGGGATACATATTTACCAGGATAATATTTTGATCTCTAACACTTTTTTTAATTTTGTATAAAAAAATTACCTTAATTACCTATTTATTTAACATCTTCATAAAGTTTATTATTTTAAATACCAATGCTATGTTAGATATAGAATTTAAATTGTTCTCATATTTATTTGTAATCAAATCACATAATAAAATTAAATGGAAGAATAGGGGAAGATATATATTTTTTATTGAATGAACACATTTTTTATTCTTCAAACTACCAAAACCAATATTTTTTCCATTAAGGGCATTTAAAACGTTAATGCAATTTTATGTACTTAAATATTACCTAAGCCCGACAAACCTAGCTCAGTATGTAGTACGTCTATATCTATCGATATGATTTCTGAGTTCAATTCCTGACAAGGCCGATAAAATTGCCACTAATAGAAATTGAGCTTCCACTTTTAAAGTAATTAATTAATGGGTAGAGTACTGGCTTCTAGAATCTAATTAGTTTCCAAGCTATGCGCTGATTTTATTCTGTTTTGAAAGGAACGTTAAACACACACACAAAAAAAACAAGGTCTATATTTATTTATCTTGTTATAATCATTCCATGGAGATAAATAGTTATTTAAGCTTCATATTTATTCTTTTAGGAGGAGATAATCGTAACTTAAAGCCAGAAGACACGACTAGATCTCCACGAGATTCTGGATCGATTCCAGATTGTGCACAAATGAACTTATTGCTGATAAAGTTACTGTTATTTATTTATTATAATTTTTTTTAACACAAATACCACATAATAACATTACCATAATATATCGTACATTCTGTCCACCCTGAGAGGTCTTACCCTCATGTATTGCACTTTGGGCTTATTTTATAAGCTGTACCATAGTATAACCATGCAAGGTTCAACGTAAACGAAGAGAAGATGTTCTAAAAAAAGGTTCTTTCTATGGCAGATAGTCTATACAAACTCTTAAACAATTTCGTCACACCCTTCTCGGTGGTGTAGTTGGCTATCGTGCAAGTTTTGTATTGAGCTAGACTGCTGGGTATGGGGAGATCAAGGTTTGAATCTCGCTCGGGTGAACTGGGGGTGGTTTTTCCTAAATGTTTTTTCCACTCTCCCTCCACGGAAATTCGGGTTCACTTCCTCTATATACAACCTTCCCAATTCCTAACCCATTTGTGGAATTAATACTTAAGAGTATAACCCGGATGGGCGAATGGGTAGTAAGACGCGGTGCTAAGTATAATATCGTCACGTTTATTTGTAATTGAAATCGTGGATGGAATTAATGAATCTGCTGCCTTTCTACCCCTCCGATGCCTCCCTCCTCCCCGCTAATTACGGACTACCGATGAGGTACAGTATGTTGGTTTAATTAACCGAACATCCAAAGAGTATTGAGTGAGTGTGTGCGTGTGTGCGTGTGTGAGAATGTTTGTAAATTTTTCGTGCCCGCACTGGATTAAGACTCTCGGCTTTGACCTACTGCAAGTAATTATTCATGGCATTAGAAAGCCAATTTAAGTAATTGAATTCCTCTGGAAGGAATAACACCTAGCCATTTTGAAACTTAACTTTTTCAATACGACTTTTTTTATGAGTCATGTGATTCTTTAAATGTTTATAATTCAGTTTTCATAAATTAAATATATGTTGACAAGAAAATGACACATTTACTGATGAGTCTCTAAGATAAACTTTTCTCATTCTCGCTCTCATACTTTATCCCTCTCTCTTACACACTTTCTACTATCACATACACTTTTTATCACACAATTCTCTCACAATCTCCTTATTATATTCTATCTCTCTCTCTTAATCTCTCTCTCAAACGCGCTCTCTTTCAACCACTATTTTTCTCAAACGCTTTCTATCTCTCTAACGCTCTCTCTCTAGAACGTTCTATCTCTTGAACGCTCTCTCTCTCAAACGCTTTCTCTCAAACTCTCTGACTCAAACTCTCTCAATCTCACTCTCACTCTCAAACTAAAATTAGTTCTATCTCAATCTCACTCTCTCAAGCTCAAACTTTCTCTAAGCCCACTTTCTCTATCTCAAACTTTCTTTATTTCAAACACGCTCTCTTAATTTCTGTTTCTAGCACTTCCTTTCAAACAATCTCTCTATCTCTTAAACTCTCACTCTAACTCTCAATCTAATTTTTCTCTTAACTTATCTCTCTCTAACATTTTCTCTCAAACTCTCTCCCACATGCCCTCACATTTTTTCTTTCTTTCACACAATATCTTTCCCAAAATTTTACACGCCTTGTTTCTATCTCTCTCTCTCACACACACTTTATAACGCATTATCCCTTACATATTCTCTTTCGCTCCCTCAGACACTCTCTCTCTCTCACAAACTCTCTCTCCTCCTACACACACATTCTTTTTATCTTCTTCCTGTATTTCTCTCTCTAACACATACTCATACTCTCACTATCACTCGCTCACACTCACTCTATCTTTCTCAATTACTCATTCTCAGTCTCTTACGCTCACTTTCTCACACCTCTCACTCACACTCTCATTTTCACATTCACACTCATTTTCTCACACTCACACTCACATTCTCAGTTTTATACTCGCTCACACACTTATACAATCACACATTCAAACACTTAAACTCTCATTTTCACTATCACATTTTATCACTCTCACTATCATATATCTTATCTATTATTTGATAAGCCCGTTTCCGGTAATAGAAATTACGAGGAAATGACTGAACAGATTTTGAAAAAACGAACACTCATTAAATAGAAAAGGTTATAAGGTTGCCTGTTAAAATAGTGGCCTGAAAATAAAATCCAATTTTTCCAAAGAGTTTTCCATCTTTTTCTTCTTTTTTTGACAGTGGTTCATCTGTACAATCATTCTTTATTTACATCATCATGGAAACTATAATTTGTATATAGCTGTATATTGGTAAATAAAATAGTTGTCTCTGTTTAAAAATAATATCAGATCAATCGTTACTTGAGTGGCTTTTGGAACTAATAGATTTAGATCTGGTAGAGGGGTCATTTTAAAGTTCTCATCGGGGCGTGAAGGGGGAAAATATACGGTTTGATTCAAATTAAACATAGAAAACTAAATATCTAAATAAAGTTGATAGCCTTTGACGAGTAAACTTTTGACTCAAAAGTGAGTGAGGACTTATTATATAGATCCTTACCCAATAAAAATTTTAAATACATTTTAGTGCAATAATCAGCAGCCATCGCTGCAACGACCCACTATTAACAATATAAAATTTAATATACAAATGAGCTGACTAAAAAAAACACTATCAATTTAATTTTACACAACTTAACTACTTATTTTTATTAAAGTTGTATTCGAATAAAATATTGGGATTTGATTTAGTAAACTATTGTTTAGAAACCCAATAATAAATAGTAGATGTTTAATCTTTACTATTTGTTATGTATAATTAGATTATGTGTGTTCTTGTGTATATAGATATAGATGGTTCTATTAGACACACCTGATTACCTAGGCATATCTAAGAAATTATTATATTATGTAATTTATCTGTATCAGTTATCGATCAACATTGATAATATTTTATTATATTATTAATGTTATTTTGTCGGTTTTGATGATAACTATCAAAAGTCACAGCTGGAGGTTACAGGATCTGACATATGAATTGAATATAATTTTAAAGTAGATCTAATATCTTTTATAAACGTCAGATCCATCTATGAAAATTTGATTTTAGCTTCATCAAACATTTACCATATACATTTTTTTTAACGCACGCGTATTCACTCGTAATGACAAAAATTATCAACAGTTGATAAGGTGATTAAATAACTTCAAGACAGCGAGATTTACAATTAGGCCTACTGGTCGCATGTCATGTCTACATCAGTCTATTGACAAGATTGGGCTCTTTGTTAAACAGGTATAAGGCATTTAAACCTTCTCAGCTCAATACGGCACCGATTAAAAAGAGAGATAGGCGCCTATAAATCTGGTCATCACGGGAGGTCCCTTAAGAGTGATCTCCTCGTCCAATTGTGAGTTAGGCCGCTCTCGTTCCTGAACTGCCACCCGTCCTTCTCCCCTCACCCTTGTCAAGACTTCAGCCGACAAGCCATGAAGTACACAGTAAAGTGGCGGCCTTGGTGAGGTAAAAGGGAACTGCTCCACTGACTTAGATTCACTATACGTAGTGGGTATATACAACAGAACCCTGACCGGAACAAGCTGTGATATGCCGAACGCGTGGGTCTCTTGAACAGGAGAGCATCGGAAAGCGTTCAAGAGGGAGAAACCCCATGTTTATTATAAATATCATCATCACAGTTTTATGGTGCGTCGACACAAAATAATCATTAACGCCTTAAAAAAATATTTAAAATATATAGTTAAATCCCCAAAGAGGAGGATAATAGATAATTAACACCTGCTAAAACAGGTGTATGCACTACAATAAATGGACAACATAAAAATATACTGACATATTCAAAATGTTAAAACAAATCTCAATATGAGATAATGTCAAAGAGAGCCACTATATAAGAGTGAGACTCAATTAGAATTTAAAAGTTTCGCCTCGAGTATAAAACTGAGTAAACAATTAACTTCACTCTCGCTGTCTCGTAGAAAAAACTAAAGGTCACCATTACAACTCTAGCAATTGGCTACAATTGAAGAAAATACAAGTCGGAAGGAAATGAACAACTTACCCCATTCACCGTCCGAGCACATCTTGACAACAATGAAAGCACAACCGAGTATATCCGTACCGCGTGAAAGACTGACCAACTCCACCTAGGTTCGAACTGCGGTCACTAGAGGTCGCGTGATATAGAATCTTTCCTAAGAACTTAAAAAAGGAAGTGATGCCTATTCTACTCTATAGGAGAACATTAAAGTACCATGGAGTGTATTACCAAAGCTATGTTTGTCACGCGTATCCCCCCTTTGTGATCCTAATATGTTCCTCCCACCTTATTCCTTCTCTTTCCTGTTTCTCTGGGTTTTCAAGAATATATAATGCCGGTATGGCGACATGTCCGGCACTTTTGTATTTGAATTTAGATTGGGAAGTACGTAGCCGTAGCTACAATTATTTAAAATGTAAGAACAAATCTATTTTCGGCTTAAATGATTTTTTTTATGTAACTTTTTCTAAATTCACTTTTCGGTCTTTTACAATTAATTTTTATGGGTATATTAATAATCTTTGAAATCGTAGACCAATATTAAATTTAATGATATTATGAAAGTATTCAAAGACTATGGTATTGAGTCTTATGTTTATTTTGTTGAGCTCGATATATATCTAATTTTGAATATTACTGTTTTATTTGTTGACCTGGTGGTCTAGGGGTAAGGTGTCGGACTTCTGTGCTGAAGGTCTGGGGTTCAATCCTTGGCCCCAGCACAGATTTATATGATTGCCAAATCCTTCCTTCACCTCTGACAAGACGTGTATTAATCACAACTTGTGAATGTGAGGAATGCCAGGCCTCCACCGTGGTTCGGATTCCACGTTAAACTGTAGGTCCTCCATTTAATCTCACAATCACCCTACCATTGCACATTAGCGTAAGGGCGTACAACCCGAACGGTTAGTAAGACGCGGTGCTAATAATAATACAAATAATAATAATACTGTTTGACTTGATAGATAGACGAAGGAATCATGGTAATAATGTCTAATTTTTGTGGTTTGTTAATGAATATTACTTTAATGAATTTTCATTCTTTCTTATGCAATAATGGGAAAGGTTATCTTGTCGTTTGAAATTACTCTTGCGAGTTATCTAGTCTTTTCATTATATTACGTATTTTTATTGAAGATTTTTTCATGTAAAATGGGAGTATTAATTGAAGTCTTGTAATGACTGATGATAGAAGTCTTGATGACTTATTTTTGAATCCTGTCTGGTTTAAATTATTGATTATTTACATATATGCGTATTATGAGGATAGATATAAATTTATAAGTAGTTTTATTTAACTAGGGGCTATTTAACGTAACTTCATGAGCAAGTTCCTTGTGAAAAGTTTGTTAAAATAATAATGCTATTTATTTTCTCTTGCAAATTTTCAAATGTAATTCTATATTTAAAGTTGATATTGTCTTTATATTAACCTTTCATATACATAATAAATATTATATAGCTACACACTCTAGGACTTTCGAAATAATTATTTTGCTCTACCATCATATGTTTATATCTGTTAAAATACATTAACACATATCCTTAATTATATTTTCAATGAATAAATATAAAAAAAGGCATTTACTTGTTTTTTACTTAATGTTATTAATAGTGAGCATACCCTTAGGATATTTGTTTGTTGATTTTTGTGTTTATTCATCCTTTGTTCTTTTTGGGAACTTATCATATATACTTTTGAGGACGGCCGTCTAGCAATCATTTCCGCCACCAGATGAGTTGCGTTCTCTGATTTTAAGGTGTCTGTACTAAGACAATTGAAACAATTACTCAAGCGACTCACTCTGATTGTGTTAATAATTTATTTTGTAACAATTTGAGCCTTCTATTTTGATTAGTTAGGCAAAGGACGTTTCAAAATCAAGATCCAGACGAATAGGACCAGTGCTTGCGATACTCCACTAACATGTGACACACACTAAGGGAAACATTGCAAAGCTCACACACTGAAGGGGAATTCCCTCTAAAAAAACATGGGTTCGTGAAGTATGTCCGACGCGTTTTCTTGTCATGACGACCTATTCTTCTAGACCTTCGTATATTATTATTATTATTATTATTAGCACAGCGTTCGGGCTGTACGCACTTATGCTAATGTGTAACGGTAGGGTGATTGTGAGATAAAATGGAGAACCTATAGTTTAATGTGGAATCCGAACCACGTTGGAGGCCTGGCATTCCACACATTTACAAGTTGTTATTAATACACGTCTTGTCAGAGGTGAAGGAAGGGTTTGGCAATCAGATAAATCTGTGCCGGGACCGAGGATTGAACCCTAGGTCCATGAACAAAACAACAAGCAGTGTTGACGTATTGGGCTCAGAGACTGCAAACATTGGTGCATTTTTGATGACCCTACCTTGTGCGTTTCCGATATACACCAAAGCAGGTACACAAACTGGTTCCCTGTGCTTTCAGTACGTAGCCTTCGTGGACAACTTAAACCATTGTTTATTTGGGAGGGGGTAGTGGGAAGGACATACTAAACACAAGTTTGAGTTCACATTGAAGTCAATCTCGGTGGTCTTGTGGTAAATTGCTCGCCTCAAGACCCGATGATAGTGAGTTCAAACCCATCTGGAGTCAACGGATTTTTTCTTGAGCGATACAAATCCGTAGAACAATTTTCTTCAGAGGGAAAGTAAAACCGTTGGTCCCATGTTAATTGTTGTATGTAAGAGAACCCTGGAAAATATGTGAAAATCACTTTACCGGCAAAATATGCAAGCCCTTTCGCTCCCGCTCATAGAAGTTCTCTTGTGTGTATATAATCAGTTGGTTCTGAAAGGAAGTACACGTTGTATACCTCAAATAAATACATTTAACATAGATCCATAGTTTAAATAATAACCGTTGAAACCCCCCTACAAAACATGGAGGAATATTCTCGACAGATAGTAGAGCAGATATAAACTTAGTTTGATTCTTACAGGGATAAACTTTTCAAAAAATTCAAACTTTTTTTTGCAGTCAATATTGATGGTTTAATAATCAGTATATGAATATTCCAGGGCGTCAGTCTTACAATAGGCTGGACTTGCCATTGATGGGAAGATTAAGGTTCGAATACCAACCTAGTGTATTTTTTCTAGATGGTTTCACAATCTTCCTCCAAGCAAATGCAGGTACACTTACTTTAAATTCAACCTTCCAATTAGTGTAAATAGTAAAAATGCGTATAACCTAAAAACGTGCTACTAAAAAAGATGCCTTAAAAAAACTTGGGTTATCTAGATTGCATATGCTATATTTAAATAGCTGAAAAAACAATTTCAAAAAAAAAAATTAATTGAAAAATATTCATAAAAAAAGTTTTCATCCCACATATCTAGTAACTTTTCCTTCAAATTCTGGTATTATCTTCATCATAAGTGCTTTAATACCGTAATATAGGGCTGATATGGCGGTAATGGATGACTATATGGGAGCCCACAAACTAGGATGATATATTTAGAGGTAAATAAGATGCTATATATGAACCAGGGAGAGTTAAAAGTGGAAGATATAAGATAGAGGAATTGAAGCAACCAATATGAACCAAAGGAGAGCCAGAATGAATGAAATATTGAAAGTAAATTGAGAAGACACATATAAAGAAAGGGAGAAGGCCTTGATAAACTTAGAAAATATACTTGAAAAAGAAATTTATTTGAATGGCCATCATTTTAAGGCAGCACACAGCACATTGTAGATGTTTTGTTGATGGTAATTAAATCTAATATTTTTACAGCTACATTATAAAAACCAGGAAGAGATAGGTTAAAATTCAGATGACGCATCCGAATTTATTTATAAAATACTCACATCTCCATTCTCTATTACAACTAAGCATTCTGTAAGAGTCAATTTTTGATCAGTTAATTTCCTAATAAGAATGTCAACGAAGCATCTACTGACTGACCATCACGAGGATCTGTTTTAACTCAAAACTTTGACATTTCGTTTGTGTGGAAACACAGATCTTTGTTACACTTATTATTGCCAAATGCGTAGAGAGAGTTAAACGAAATTTGATAGGGACAAATTCTTTGAAATTAGGACGAACCATTTATTTTAATTGTTGTTCAATCTGGTTATCCATTTCAATGTAGCGGTTGCTCATATCGTTTTATGGTCAATAGTTCATCTCAAGTGATTTGAATCCAATAATTCTAAGGAATCCTTCTGAGAATCTTGAGGTGTATTATTTTAAATTTTAACATAGTATATTCCGATGTACTGACGTCTTAATCCGCGTGAACAACTGTTATTCTCTATGAATATAATGTACTAGTGAAGGAATGATTCATTTACTTTCCATAACTTGATCACCACGGAAAAATATCAATTTTAAGTCTTAAGAAAAATATTAAAACCTTAGCAACAATAAGAACATGACATAGTAAGAGATTAAAATTTTCCGGGAAATTTTGAATTGGAAAATTTTCCACCTTAATGGCTTACAGTGGAGAGTTTAAATTGTGGAGGTGGCACATAGAGTCTATTATACTTCAAAATAGAGTGGGTTGTAAGAAGATGGTTGGGGGAACGCGAGTGGGGAAGGGGTAGATAGGAAGCATTGAAGAGAGGGGGAAAGACAAATATTGGGCCAACCTTAACATTATTTTAGTTAACTTATTGATTATAAGTAATTGAAGTATGTTTTATGAAACTAGCGGGTCTTCTAAGGCTCTCATTCATTTGTTTCTCTACTGCTTTTTTTTTAGCACCATGTCTTACTATCCGTTCGGGTTATACGCCTATTGTACCAATTACGCTAATGTATTAGGGATAATTAAGGTTGAATTTATTAATTGCACCCGCATTTGTGTGGAGAGTGAGTGAGAGGAAAACTATTTAGAAAAACCTCCCTCAGTGAACCCGAATCGAACCCCAATCTCCCTGTCATCGGCAGTCTAGTCTATTGCGAGAGTAGCGCTTTGGACCGTGCGGCCACCGAAGCAGGTGTTTCTTACTACTACTAGTACTACTTATACTACTACTAATTATTATTGCTATTACTGTTATTATTATTATTATCCATTTAATCAGTTGAAATAAATCAATAGGAAATAATAATTGAAAATTTTCCATTTTTGAAAATTTTCCAGAAAAATTTTATGGAAAATTTTTCCATTTCACATCTCTAGACATAAGTTGTCACTATCATGCTTGGCTGGCCTACTGATGACGGGGATATTGGGGTAAGAATCCCGGTTGGCTGCAATAAGGCTGTGTTTTCCTTAATTGTTCTCACTCTCCTTCCACGCAAATGCAGGTAAAATACCTCTAGAATGCTTCCTTCCTCATCTCTACCTCATTGGAGTAATTATCATAAATGCGTATAGCCTGAACGGTTGGTAAGACGCGATGATAAAAAAAACCATGACCTAATTATTAACATGATGTACTTAGCTTGTTATGAATGGAGGGCGTGAGTTCTACGGTTCACAGGACTAATAGTTATCCAAAAACAATGTCTTCTCTTTGTTGAAGGTTCACGTCTTGTTTAACATTTCCCCTCTTTCTGTATTCTCCTCGGAACTCGCAAGTTCAATGTTATAATAACAATGTCAGCTTTGCACCACCTTCCTAACAGTGTGTAATAATGTTAACGTTACATGTACACACACATTTATATGCACACACATACATCTACATCGTGTGTCTTATAAACAAGTAAACTACTTCTTAACCCCGTCAAGACAGCTCCATCCATCATAAGTTAGGGATGTTGTTGTACAATCATGTGATGACAAACATTGAACCCGTTAGGGTTTGAATTTCACTGTACAGCCATGAGGATCAAGTTGGTGAGGAGCATGTTAACTGTCACGAGGAGAAAAAAGATTAGGAATGAAGTTATTTGTGAAAGAGTGGGGGTATAGGGAGTACATGAGATAGTAGAGGAAGCAAAGCTGAGATGGTATGGGCATGTAATGAGGATATTGAAATACTTGAGATAGTAGAGGAAGCAAAGCTGAGATGGTATGGACATGTAATGAGGATGTTGGACTACATGAAATAGTAGAGAAACCAAGACTAAGATGGTATGGTTACGTTATGAGGATGTTGAACTACATGAAATAGTAGAGGAAACAAGACTGAGATGGTATGGTCATCTAATGAGTATGTTGGAATACATGAGATAGTAGAGTAAGCAAGACTGAGATAGTATGGACAGGTGAAAGCCTGATTTTTAAAATAAATATAAACTTGTTTGTGTGAATGATATTCTTTCGTAATAAAAAGGTTAGGCTAAATGGCTGTCAAGAATACATATATACCTGTTAAGTATCGTAATTACTATTTTCATTAAAATTAACCTTGTTAATATTAATTCTATAGATTAGTTAGTGTTACTTGCAAAGATCTTAAACATGAAAAATACATTTAACAAAATATAAAAAAAAATAGTAAGATAATTTTAGTCGATAGAATTGTAAGTTTAAATAAAATACAGTAGTATTTTTTAATATGATAAAAACTATATTCTAACGGGATGGCCTAAAACATTATATATAAATAATCATTTGTGATTACTTTATTTATTATAAAATGTTTTTTAACGCAAACTTTTGAAAAAAATATACTCAGGACATAAATTAAAAATTCACGTACCTTAAAAGTAATAGAACTACGAATCTTTTTACTATCAAATTAGTAATTAGTTCAGTATCATAGGAGAATTGCTTGAAGCCTTTTACGACAAACCTCATGAAAAATCCAATTGGAAAATGTCTTCTTAAAACAATACTTTTCTTACCGTGCATTTCTAATTGATTAAAAAGGGTACTTCCATAACTTTTTATTTTCATAACCGTTCCTCAGTCTAACTTTATTTTTATTTAATAAATTATTTAGATAAGCTTAAAGTTAATTTATAACTTCTTTAATGTGTATATTGACCATTGATAGACAAAGAAGAGTAACTTCTTAGATAATCAAATACCAAAGAAGGTTTGTGATGTCTCAAATTTGAACTCGAGGAGCATTTTTTATAATGGCCCCACGTCTTATAATCTGTCTGGACTATCCGCGTAAATATTTATATTAATGGAGTAGGAGAGAGGAAGGTAGAATTTAGAGTAATTGCATCCACATTTACGTTAAGAATAGAAACCTTTGTGCATCAGGTATGTGTTGAAAAGCCCCAATCTCACCATCAATCAAATTTATTACTAGAAACCGCTTCAGTGGTTAAATGGTCTAAGGCATCACTCTCACAATAGACTAGACTTCCGAATGATGGGGAGATTGGGGTTTAGATCCCAGTCAGGACTACTAAAGGTGGTTTTTCCTCTAAATTCAACCTTCCTCATCCATAGCCCATTAGCTTAATTTTATATATATATATATGTAGTACCAAGTCTTACTACCCATCATATATATGACTAGAGTGAAGCATTCGATTAAATGACAATCGCTATGGGCAAGTAGCCTACTCTTAAAAATATCTAAAGTAGATTATTACGAGAATATTTTATTGATATGTAAAAATAACTGAACCAGAACATAGATTGACATTTAACTTAACTTAAAATATCTCACTTTATAGACACGCATTTCCTCGCTGCATTAAATATATACCTCTACTACTGGTTGGAGGAGAAATTACTCTTAAGGTCTTACATGATATAAAACCAAGGCATCTTTTTCATACCAAACCATAGTTCGGTCCGATTTAGATTTAGGTAGTATCATAAGGAACATCAAAAACGCACGCAAATAAATAATAATAATAATCCTCCCACTTAAGTTATTATTTTTTTTCTGCCTCTCCTTTTAACCGGGAGAGTACATGAAGTGGCATGATTGCATATTCATGGTCCTCCGCTCACCACACCTAGATCACGTCAATCACAGACCGTGGTGTAACAATGATGACCACGTGTTACATATATGGGGGTATTTATCAGTCCCCTTGCCCTAGCTATCTGTACGGGTGATCTTCACATAATTATTGAGAAGTCGACGTGGGACGTCGTACCATTTCAACGAAAGGGGATAGTAGACCCCCACGGAGAGACCATCTGGGTAGGGTTTCTTTTCGATGTCCCTTTTCAGGATTATTGTTGTGTTTTTTTTTCTCCATGGTCTTTTTTTGAGTGACACAAATAGAGTCGAATTGTGACTCATAGTGGCATCTCTCGTGACATAATAACTTATAGTCACACGTTGGGTCACTAAAAGGTAGAAAAATTTGCTCTAAGAACTTTTAAATGGATTTCAGAAAATATTCCCTAACTAAATCAATCTTTTGATTTATTTATTTATTATTATTTAGCACCGCGTCTTACTACCCGTTTGGGTTATACGCTTAAGTATTAATTACGCTAATGGATTAGGAATCTGGAAGGTTGAATTAGAGGAAGTGAACCTGCATTTGCGTGGAGGGAGAGTGGAAAACCATTTAGGAAAAACCAATCCCCAGTTCACTCGACCTAGATTCGAACCTCGATCTCCCCGTCCTCGGCAGTCTAACTGAACACGACTAGCGCGTTAGCCAACTACGCCACTGAGGTGGGCAATCTTTTGATCTTCGTCCTCCAGTGAACAAACAATAACACTGGTGATCACACAGTCTTTGGTATGAAGCTTAAAGATAGACTGGATCAGTGGTGGTGGAACTGATTGGGACTGAAAATAATTTGCCAACCCTTCGAATACATTTGCCCCCTTCTAGATGAATTTAACTCCCATATTCTTGGATGATTGACATTTCAACAGACTCTTAATAGATTCTAGAGCAGTGTTTTTCAAACTTTTCCAGATAGCTGACCACTTGATAACCGTTTGTTTAACATGCAGACGACTTGTACGACATGTACGACTTTCCTATTCCCTTGCCCTATCTGTTAGGTTTTTTTAACACCACGTCTTACTACACGTTCAAGTTGTATGTCATTGTACTTATTACACAAGTGTGTTAAGCTTAATTTAGAGGAAGTGCATTCGAATTTGAATGGAGGGAGAGTGGAAAACCATTTAGGAAAAACCACCCTCAGTGCACCTGACTGGTAGCGCGTTAAACCATGCGGTCACCGAAGTGGGTTTGCTCTATCAAACTATTTGTCTATCAAATTGTAAAATACATCATTTTTAATAGATTCAGTTTCTTATGCACATTTCAAATGTAATATTACTAGTACTAAAGATTGTTTTACTTAGACTAATTCTGTCAATATTGCACTCTTCAATTGTTTAAATTTTTATTTTTCCCTTCCCCCCTCC
>CABFWO010000936.1:193372-225626 GCA_902155825.1 Timema genevievae | reverse complement strand
TCCACACACGGCACACTAAGAAGATCTCCTCAATCAAGACAGATAAGCTTTAGACAATTTTTTTCTCTCAATTTAATAAAAAACCTTTATTTTAGAATTAATACAGTAAAAAGTAGCATTAATCCTTTGTAAATCTTGGAAGGTACGATTGCGTACTCAAACCCAAATGAGGATAGTGACACCAATAACTGTTTTGATGAGACCTAATGTTAAAATAGACTAAGCAATTCGTTAGGCTAAGAACACATAGAAGAAGAGATAGGGAACAGGACCTTGTAGAATCGATTGCATAGGAAGAGAGAAAAGATAAGGCAGAAAAAGATAGAAAAGGAGACTTAATTATTATTGAAAGTGTTACAGTAGATGAGAAAGGACAAGAGATAACTAGGGAAAAAACAACGGTAGAACCCACAAAGGGTTTAGATATAGGTCAGTATATGAGTTTGTTGTTCAGTAAAATTGACAAAATGGAAAAAAGAGTGAAAAAACTAGTGAAAATATTAGACAGGAAATGACAGCGAATAATTAAAAAACCAGACAGGAAATGACAGCGAACAGTGAAAAAACTAATCAGAAATTATACGCAAAACTTGAAAAAATCTTTAATGAATAAGTACTAAAAGTGAACAGAACAAGGAGGCATGTGAGCATAGATTTGGTTACTTAGAGCAAAAATTAGACCAATTAGAAATCGTCCATCAAAAATTTAGCAGTACGTTTAAATTATGTTGATAAAAAAGTAATTGAAGGAGAAAGGGTAAAAAAGGTTTTAGTGGAATAAGAAGAAAATTTAAGAAAGGGACAATTTAAATTAATGGAACAAATCACAACCAATAAAAATAAAATTGAAATAGTTGAACAAGAATCAAATAAAGGGTTAAAATAAGTAGAAATTAAGGTAGGGAATCTGGACCTTCAGGTAGAACACATCAAGACTAATGTTAAGGCAGTCAAGAGACAATTTCGAAAAGAAAATAAATAAAGTAAAATTAACATTCGATACGAATAAAAGCTTAGTTACAAAACAAATAGATGGGATTGTTACCGAGGTCGTAGAGAAATTAGATAAAAAATTAACAGATTTTGTAACAAAAACAGGATATCATAGCTATTGCATTGTAATACAATTAATTTTAAATCAATGTTTACACACATACACAATTTATGTAAACTTATACTATACAAATGTATTCATGTCTAATTTTAAGAATAACAAATGTAAAGTATGACATATCTCTTGCACAGTATGGAATTTGCTTATATCGAAATTCATTAAATTCTTTAAGATATAAGCAAATGGGGGGTATTGTAATGATACTGTTTTGAGCCCCTCTCATATATTAAAAAAGTCATGGATGAAGTGTATTTTTCTTAAAATTACTGTATGTAAATTTTCCTTTTAGTACTTCATCTATGGAGAATCACAAGTTTTCGAAAATAATTTCAATACATTACGTTTTAAAACTTTTTTCTCTAAAAGATCAACTTCGTTATATTAAAAGGATTATATGACAAGCTGGCTCCCTCTACCCAATAGGAAGTCAGTGTTCACAGCAACAGATTGCTAGGAGTATTTCCATTAGTTAGTTTTAACACAGTAGACAAGGGGTCCAAGAAGCAAGGGGTAGGTCATATATAAGCCGCTTGTACTTATGAATCTACACAGTGTCAATACATAGAAACTCAGAGAATATAACATTACACGGTACTCAGAACACGGAACATATAATATCAAAGTCCGTAAATTAACAGAAACTATATCATTTAATATCATATATTCCGTACCGACGGTGTAATCATTTAAATAAACCGTGTACAACATTGAACGTCTTGTTTATTTAATAAGATTAAATATCAGAAATAATCAGAACAAATAACCGCAGGCAAGTGCGTATTAAGGCTTGTACGTGTCATCATCATAAAAACCGGTATCATCTGCATCAAATATCTAAATGGAATCCCGTAACGTTTTAATAGGTGCAAAATGCGTGCCCGTAACCTTTTAATTGGCTCCCAATCGTGGGGCAATTTTATCAAAATAATTCGTAGCATTATAATATATATATACACTGAACATTGCGATTATATTTCCGGAGCCTAAGCTTCATTCTTTGAAGGTGAGTAGACAATATTTTACCTACGTTCTTATCCATTATAGCCACAGTAGGGTTATGATCTCTCAAGATTTTTACAGAATGGTATCATATATATATATTTGGAACTTACATATATATATATATATGGCATCTACTTGTAGCAAATACTATTGCCAAAATCTATTTTTCTACTTGGGCTCAGCCCTTTTCAGCATCTTATGAAGCATCACATTGCATCATCAGTGGCTTGGAGGAATTTAATTTTGCAAGAACTGGGTCAGTATTGGTCACAGATTTAAGAGTTTAGGGGAGCTGTCGGTGTTGACATTTTAGAAAGGAATTGTAACAAGTCAATGACCATTCTTAAGAATCGTGTAACTCTTTTCTATTCTTAGGATCTGGTAGACATGATATAGTTAAGATTCGTTCCGGATCAAGTCTAATTTTGTTTGCAAAAAGCGCATGGCGCAAAAATCGAGCCTCAGAGACCTTGTATTGGAGCTTATTAGGATTAAATGTAAGTTTAAAATTATTTCTCGTTCAACAAGTCTAGCATAAACTTTTTGTGCTCTTACACTGATTCTGCAGAAACTAGAAAATCATCAAAGTATATCACAACGCCCGTAATGTCTCCAAATATATGTTAATTCCGTTTCTGAAACTTCTCAGGAGCGCAACTCCAAATGGCAAGCCTTAGGAACTTATAGCAGCCCCATGAAGTGGAAACTACACAGAGATCACGAGATTCTTCGTCAATCTCTAGCAGCCATAATACACTACTACATTAATTACTACCACTACTACTACTATTACTACATTTCACGCAGAGTCTGGTATCTACAACTAACTCTTCCTGTCATGTCCCCATGACATATTAATTGTTAAATGTTGTGATTTATTTCTAATAATTAGCTTTTATGTATTAATACTTTTTTTACCTCTAAACCTTACCACCCCTTTAAATCTTATTACAACATATTTAAATTTTTTACAGTAAAATATTTATACGAAACCAAGCCGGGTAATTAATGTAAAAAGGGATAAAAACATAAAAAAGGCTAGAAATAATAAAACATAATTCTAATCGAAAATGGCAACAAGACCAAAAAAAGTCCAAAAAGACCAAAATGTCAAAAAGGGCACAATTCAAAAATGGGGGGACAAGGGCCATAAAGAGTAAAACTAATAAACGGGCAAAAATAAATAAAAAATAAGTGAAAAGGACATAAAAAGTTAAAAAGAAAAAAGTTGCAAAATAGCCAAAAGGGGTAAAAAGTGTAAATGAGGTTGAAAGGGTAAGGAAGGCAAAAAGTTGTAAAAAGGGATAAAAAGTGCAAAATTGTAAAAGAGGGAAAACGAGGTAAATGCAGTAAAAAAAATGCTAAAATACCGTTGATTGAATTTAATTTCAACCTTTTAACAACCAATTATTTATGTTGTGACACTCTTCTTTCTTTTTTATTATCACCAACAGCCAAGAGTTTAAAGTATTGTGTATAGAAAAGTTATAACTCAGTCTTCAAAAGAAATATCAGCTTTTTAAACATGTTCAGATTATATTTCTATTTTGACATTGTGTATTAGTATACCTACTTTGTTGTTTTTATAACAAAGCCACCTACTTTATAGATTTCTTGTGCGAAGAACCGGTAGGTACACAAGCTAGTACATATAATATACAATATAAATAAATGTATGTGATGTACCGGTACAAATTGTAAGTATATTTAAATAATTTAGCCCTATTTATCGCAATGATGAGTTTTGTATTAAATACATTTATTATTATTATAGGCGTATAACCTGAACTGTTAGCAAGACGCGGTGCTAAAATATATATATATTTATTTATATAATTTATAATATTTTGTAGTTACGATGGACAAAACAGTTTCGAGCGTAACTCAATTATCTATGGTTCGTAGTAAAATACAGTGCAATGAAATTAGCATTTCATTGAACTAGTTTAATATAATAGTTCGTGAGTTAGTACAATTTGAACTAGTTCCAAACAAGGAGGCGAACTAGTTCTACTGGTTTGACTTTAACAGTTCAATTTGAGCTACAGTTTGTAAACATATGTTTCTCTAATATAATTCAGAAAAACATATCTATATTGCCGATCACGTGCCATTTGATTTTCTTTAATTTTTATTGTGTCTTTGATATCAAAATGGAAGCAGACAATGTTGCATCAATATTAATAAAGTGTACAAATTTTGCCGCTATCAAACACAAAAGTCAACGAAGGAAAGATCCTGAGAAAACTCCATACATAAATCATCCAGTAGGTATGCCAACGACATATTTTAATCATCGGGTTCAGCCTGTGAATTGATTACTACTAAATCAAATGCATTGAGATGAAATTGATTTTAGAGGAAACGCATACCGGTACTCATTAAGTTGGTTATGAGAGAGGACGGGAAAACCAAAGAGTTAAGTGTCACGCGGAAAATCACGCATTGGACCCAGTCTAGATTTTAGCATCACCCTACCAGTCAACTGTAATTAAGTATGCTGTAAGCCTAACACCTAAGACCGCATAACCACCGGCGTGGTTAACCCACAAAAGTCAACCTGAAGCAAGTATTTAATACAAGACTGGCATTGCCCTTGTCCATTGTCGATGGAGGCTTTATCTGAATTCCCTTCTTAGGCACTCGGCTTGTTATATTCCATTCACGGTAGGAGTTACTCTCCGAAAGGTCTTTTTTCCTACCAATATCCTACTATATAATAGATTTCTGGTAGGGAAAAAGGCCTTTCAGAAAACAATTCCTACGCTGAACAGATTTTATGTACCCTTACCAGTTGCATCGGTAATCATGTGACCCCAAGTGTAAATCTGTCCGAATTGTCACCAAGGATGCCGATTCACCCCCCACCCCTCCTCGAGTCCAAGGACGGAAGCAATAAGCCAACACCTCCTCGGTGTGATGTTTAACTCTTAGCTATTTTATTATTCTCTTTTTGTCTGCTAGATTTCAGAATTGTATGCTGCCCGCAGGTTGCACATACACCTTTTATAATATTAAAAAAATGTTTATTTTGAAAAGTTGATTAATTACTGTAGGCCTACCGTTTATTTTAACCAAAAGTAATAGGCCTAAATTGTTTATTGGTATGCTTTCATTTTCATATAAATAAATGGGAAAATGGTTGACACAAACAATAAAATGGTGCCTATATTAAATGCCTTAGGCTATTTATTTCCATTAGGTAATAGTGTTTGACATAGTTTATCTTTCTAAAACCATTGGTAGTAGCACTGCGGTCCCGCGAGGATGAAGAGAGCCTTGTTGTCGTTCGAATAGGCTGATGTATTTTTCGATAGGAAGTGTGAGGAGAGTGTGAATCCATCAAGTCTATAACTCATTGACCCAGCTCGGTGGCGTAGTTGGCTAACTCGCTAGTTTTGTGTCGAGCTTGACTTCTGAAGATGGGGAGATCGAGGTTCGAATCTTGGGCAGGTGAACTCTGGGTGGTTTTCCCTAATTGGTTTTCCATTCTACCTTCATTCAAATGCGGGTTCACTTCCTCTAAATTCAACCTTCCCAAAACAAAATCCATTAGCATAATTAGTAGGTCTACTTAAGCGGATAACCCGAACAGGTAGTAAGATGCTGTGTTAAATAAAATACAAAAAATACAACTCATTGGTCCTTCCAAGGATCCTCAAGACTATTCAAATATCCAGGGACTTCAGACCTCGAATTCTGACTGAATCCACAATGGATAGTTTTCCCATTCTCTCTCTATCTTCATCTCCAAGCTATTTTTTTTATTTCTTCCCAGCATCATACTGTTCAGGCTATACACCTATTATAGTTACTTTAATGGGTTAAGGATGAGGAAGGAAGATTTTAGAGGTAAAAAAAACCACCCTCAACCGACCCGACTGGACCCGCCTCTGTGACATAGTTAACGCGCTAGTTTCGTGTTGAGCTAGACTGCCGAGGACGGGGAGATCGATGTTTGAATATCAGCCAGGTGAACTGGGGGCGTTTTTTCCCAAAAAGTTTTTCACTCTCTGACCATGCAAATGTGGGTTCACTTCCTCTATATTCAATCTTCCCCATTGCTAACCCATTATTCTAATTAGTACTCAAGCGTATAACCCGAAAGGGTAGTAAGTCGCTGTGCTAAGTATTATTATTATTAATAGACCTGACCGGGATTTGAATGCTGATCTGTCATCAGCAGGCCAGTCTAACATGAGAGTGATGCCTTAGACCATTCTGCCACTGATGTGGGCTCCAAGCTAATTGCCTAATCCTTGAGTAAGTTATTATTATTATTATTATTATTAGCATCGCGTCTTACTACCCGTTCGGGTTATACGCACTTACGCTAATGTGTAATGGAAGGGTGATTGTGATGATGAAATGGAGGACCTACAGTTTAACGTGGAATCCGAACCACGGTGGAGGCCTGGCATTCCTCACATTAATAAGTTGTGATTAATACACGTCTTGTCAGCGGTGAAGGAAGGGTTTGGCAATCAGATAAATCTGTGCCGGGACCTGGGATTGAACCCCGGACCTCAGCACAGAGGTCTGACACCTTACCCCTAGACCACCAGGTCACCCTCCGAGTAAGTTATTAATAAACTAAAGTTGGGTTAGGTTTGCTAATGAATATTTGTATTACTTTCAAGAGTTAATAAGTCTAGCCACATTGTATCAGTCAGTCTCTTTGACTTGTTCAAAAATCACACTCATTCAGCCAAACAGGAGGTCATTCAATTTCCCATTTAACCATGACAAACTATTTTGGAACAAATCCCCATCAACCTCTTTGGCTGGTTTGTTGGTGACAAGAAGGTAAGGCTTTGAATCCCGGCTCGAGTGTAGGCCTACTTAGGGTTGTTTTCCCTAAATGGTTAGCTCCACTATCTCCTCCCCTCCCGCCCACACACACACACAAATATGGCCACACTTATTTTAAATTATAATCTTCCTAATTCCTACACCACTAATGTAGTTATGCGGGTGGCCCTTGGGTTGAAAACCACCGTTCACAAAAAAAATTTTAAAAAGTATATAAAAGAAAATTAGTTGACCTTCAAAATAAATATTTATATGGCTCATATTTGATCAAGCTTAGGTTAAATGTTAATCAGGCAACCTATTGATTTATTTTATCTAGGCCCCCCTAGCTTTAAAATTCCTGCCGGTCTAATATATATTTCTTTAAAATTAACTTTTATTATTCATGACATTTAGCTTGGTCATCTAGTGATTCACTAAAACTAGTGAGTAGGGGTACCATTGAAATAAATAATGCTGATCTATAAATAGAGCTAGCTCAGGGGTTCCAAAACTGTGTGTTGTGACGCCCTGGGTTGTCGCTGGTCTTGGTCCAGGGCATCATGGTTATAAGGGAAAATTAAAACATTTAATGTATAAGTAGTCTCATTTTTAAATTTTAGTGAAAAAGTGAAACTTAAAACATAAAATACAGGATGAGATATTTCGCCATATGAACAAACTTCACGCATTCAAGATCATGTACAACAAAAATATGTTTACTCTACTGTATTCCTTCTTATTCAATCACCCGCCTCGGTGGCGTAGTTGGCTAACGCGCTAGTCGTGTTGAGCTCGACCGCCGAGGACGGGGAGATCGAGGTTTGAATCTCGGTCGGGTGAAATGGGGGTGGTTTTTCCTAAATGGTTTTCCACTCTCCCTCCACGCAAATGCGGGTTCACTTCCTCTATATCCAACCTTCCCAATTCCTAATCCATTAGTGTAATTAGTACTTAAGCGTATAACCCGAACGGGTAGTAAGACGCGGTGCTAAATATTATTATTATTATTATTATTATTATTATTCAATCCTATAATTTTGTTCTAATTTTGTATTTTTACATTTATAAGGATACAAGCTAGTAATGTAAATGGAATTTGGGCAATTTTGATTAAATATTGCGCGTCGCACTAAAAATCTTACAGGGTAAGGCAGCGTGGTCTCAAAAAGTTTGGGAAACCCTGACCTAGACGGTTCAATGGAAATGAGCTGACCCTTTTGTATAATTTCTTTCAGGTGTAGCCTATATCCTAACTGATGAAGCCGGCGTAACAGATATAGAAGTACTTCAAGCAGCTCTTCTGCACGACACAGTGGAGGATACAGACACCACCTTCACAGAAATAGAAGAAATATTTGGCAGTAAAGTGCGAAAGTTGGTCGAGGAGGTGACCGATGACAAAACTAAGTCCAAAGAAGAAAGGAAAAGTTTGCAAGTGGTCCATGCTAGAACATCTAGTCCTGGTGCAAAGCTCATTAAATTAGCGGATAAACTGTATAACCTTAGAGACCTTGAAAGAGCAACACCACAAGGTTGGACAAAGGAAAGGGTGGCGGAATATTTTGAATGGTCTCGGAAAGTGGTAAGCGGGTTGCAGGGTACAAATAAGCCAATGGAAGATAGTCTCAGGAAGATATTTCAGAAACGGGGCATTGAATGATATGTACATAATATACTGTAACTGCTGGTCGGTTACTGGCAGCTAACCTTAACATTAATTAGCAACATCATCAACATTCAAAACTAATTCTTTTAACATATTGGTGCATAGTTAACCATTCTTACATGGCATAATTTAATTACAGAATTAATATTCGCATTGGTGATCATAATATGGTCTAACATATTGCTCCAGTGTTAGACAGTATTGGCGGTGACTAGATCAATTGTTTGAATCCCATTCGTGTGTACTGAGGGTAGCTTTTCCAAAATGATTTCCCCCCTACCCTCCATGTAAGTGCAGATACATCTCTAAAATTCTACTTTCTCATCCTGATTCAATTAGCAGTTATAATTATTAATGTATGTGTATAACCCAAAATGGTACCAAGACAGTGAAGAGAAATTTTAAAAAATCTGGAAATAACATAAACCATAAACATAAACCATAGCCTTACTTGGGTAAGATTTTAGATTAAATATTAAACTCATCTGTAAAACTTCTACATTTAGGCATATATTATACATTTTGTATCCTATATATTGGTGGGTGAATTATTGTAGTCTATATGTGTAAAATGTATTAGCTTAATATTAATTTTTTTAACAATAACGTGGCAAAATAATTTTATAATCGTGGAAATTGATACAAATTTGTAATGTACATCATATAGTGATAATTTGCTTTCGGAGAAAAGCAATTAATATATTTTGAACAAGAAAATTGTAATCCTCTATTATTTTTTATCACTGCGCCTTACTATCTATTCAGCTTGTATACATTGTGATGATTACTAATGTGGTAGGGATGAGGATTGAAGCGTTTCAGAGATAATCTACCTAGTTTGTATGGAAAGAGAATGGGAAACCATTTAGGAAAAACTACCCTCCATGGACCCGACCGATATTTAAACCCCTATCTCCTCGTCTTCTGCAGGCCATTCTTAACACGAGAGTGACTGACGCCTAAGACCATTAAAGCTGGTTTTATTTATTTAAATTGTATGTTTAACAAAAAGGTCACTAACAAAATAATCAAAGAGGTAGGTTTGAAGAAGCTATCTTAGATGGGGGACAATAATCATATAGAGCAGTGGTATTCAACCTGGGATGCGCGAAGCCAATTCAAGGGGTGGGTAAAATTTAATATAGGCTTTATTATTTCATGAGAAACAATGAAGACTAATTAGAGCCAGCTTTATGGTTAGACACAGAGGACCAGACAAAAGAACATGCGATTTTGGAGCACCAATTTTATGTTTAGATGTCTATTATAGAATATGTATAGCTTCCATTATGCACCAACTTTGGGGGTACAAATTTGAAGAAAAATTATATCTGCAGGTATGCGAACAAAGGTTGACTACCATTGATCAATATAGAGCATAATTTAAGATATTTTGCTAATTTTTACCAACAAATTAATATGAAGAAGATTAATAAGTAATTGTTAATAAAAAAAACTACTCAAGTCACAGTATATCTATTGGTCGGCAATATTGCCTATTATAATTATTAAACCCTATAAAAACTTTAACCTTAAGAAACTATATCTATAAAACATTTTTTTAAACAAGCAATTTTATTTATAATTACATTATTTCGGTACTTACCCGGCTAACTTAACCTACACAAATAAATGTGGCAAAGATATTTTATAGTCTCCTAAGTGTAAGATGTACAGAAATGTTGACATCACCTTTCATGAGCAATTTAATTAGAATTTCAACTAATATTGTTAAAACAAGCAATTTTAAACCTCATAAATTATTATTTAGATGAAGTCATGGATATTGTAACATACAGGAACTTGATAGGACCATAGATCACACTAGAGTGTTTGTAAATATTTTAATTGTATGATTATACAAACTTCCGAAACTTTAAAAATATTATTTTTGATTGTCTTAAGTATGTGATGATATAATTAGGGGTGTGACCCTTGAATCCTTAAGGATATTCGAGATTCTAGGATTTGAGAATCAAATACTTTAAAAATAATTAATCAAATTTTGAATTGTAATTTTTGTATAGTCTTAAAACACCTTAATGGTGGTTCAAACTCAGAATAATTATGGGACAAACAACCAGACCAGAGACCGTTAATTTAACACTTTAACAACTGCATTTATAAACCTTTTAATTAAGGGATAGTAATGTTAACTCTTATTTATTATTTATATTTTATATCATTACAATTATATTCCCTCTTTGTTAATCATTTTTACCAAGGTTCAGAGTGATAGATAAAATAAATATTATATTCATTAAATACTAGATTAGACCCAATTCTAATAATAGTAATTAATAAATACATATTTTGTAATGTAGGTGGACAAAGAAAATAAATTAATGCAAAAGTAGGTTAAGTATGAGTGATTTAAAGTTCACTTTAAGTATAGTCACGGTACTGATAGTCCTTGACTTGTACAATTGGTTGAGAAGAAACAACCCTTATTTAAAAATTATTTCATAGTTGCAGTATTGTGAGCAGAATAATTTTTTATCAGTCAGTTATGCCAGGTAATCACTACAAATGCAACTTAAGGATGACTAAGCATAACTATATTTTTAAATCGAAGCCATCACAATACACTTGCAACATTTGCTTAGCGAAAGTGTAGTCCAGGGTAAAATTGTCTAGTTAATTGTTTGTCTATAGTATTCAAACACCTTCGGTATAATTTATTTGAATCTTGGGGAAGTATCTTAAGAGCTAAGAGTTTTATTTTAGTGGAAATTTTGTTTTTAAACATTTCAAATTTGTTTGCCGTTTTTTGCTAGTGTTTTTATACTAAGATAATCCTGATAACACCTTTCTTTAGGTTACCTGAACATATTTACACTAATGAGAGACGAGGAAGGTTTAATTTAAAGGAAGAAACCCTGATTTTTCTCAAGAGGTAGTGCGGTGAAATCAAATCAATCTCATTGCACAGGAACAACGACAAACCACACTATACAAGACTGGCATCTTAACCCACATGCTCATTTGTGTGTTATTCTGTTTAAAATCAAAGTATTGGTGTTTTACCCCATTTAAGCGATTCACATATTTACATTATTATGGTAGGAATGACAAAGGTAGAATTTATAAAAAAATGTAACCAAATTTACATGGATAAAAAGTGGAAAACCAATGAGGACAAACCACGAGTACAGGTGGCAGATTCAAACAATCCGTCTAATGATAAAGATGAATTATACCATGTGACCAATGATAGGGGTGGAAGTATTATTAATGTTAGATATTGGTTTAATCAATTCATCTCCTTGGAGAATATTAAGTCTAGCATGCAGGATTAAATAAAGATTTGAAATTATTTAAAGTGTACTGTTCATTTCTAATTTGCTTTGTCCTGTTAAAATTAAGTCCAAATATTAAAAAAAAGATTTATTACAAATATAAACACATTTTTACTTAAACAATTTATATAAAAACATGGAATATATAAAATTTATTAATTATAATTACAAAACAATAATAAACACTTAAAACAATCATATGGTCAATCAAAACAACTTTCCAAATTCCAAAATCCTACATTAGATCAGCGAGTCCCAATATAAATGTTACTTAAGGGCCAGTTTCATAGTCAGATTTAGTACGCCTCAAGTTCGGCGCTATACTAAATACAAGACGTCACCTACCTGAAATTGAATGGAATAGGCCAGTCTCATATGCGAAACTGGCCCATTCCATTCAATTTCAGGTATTTAGTATAGCGCCGCACTTGAGGTGTACTAAATCTGACTATGAAACTGGCCCTAAGTATAGTATTTCACCAAACACCTAATCTAGAAACTGCAACTTTGTTAAGATGACTAAAATAGTTAAGTCTTAACATGGTGTTAAATTTTTACTTTCCTATTCTTTGAAGCTGAGGGGGAGGGTGTTTAAAGATGTCTGGTAGTGCTGACGCCATATTGCTTGCGAATTTGGATTTAATTCTTTGAAGAAAGTTAATGGTTGTGTTTACTACTACAAAATTGAGATACATTTTATTTTTGACAAATTACTTCTTAAGAAGGTTGACAGACTATATTAGTTGTGTTTTTTTCTAAAACCATTAATGATTTAATTTTCATCATTTATAAAAGCATTGAAAAGATTAAATTTTAACCTAGCCATTACCGCATTGGCCCGAAAATAAGCCGCAATTGTTTCCAAGAACCAGTTCTCATAAAACTAATGCAGCCTATAATTGCGCTCTTAGATAATACACATTCAATTTTGTACCTCTAGGATATGTATGTTGTTAAATCGATATATATCGAAGTTGATAGCCACCGCTTTTTTTAAATAGATGAACCTTGATAGTTGGCAAAAATATTTAAAAATAGCTGAAGAATGGCTATCTTATTTGTGTGTACAATATTTGAGCCATTTTTTAATTTCCAAGTGCTCTCCTTTTTAGTATGAATAACTTACCTTTTTGTCCCCAAGCGATTTAATTTTGAGTATGAATAACTTACTTTTTTTTATTTCCAAGTGATATCATTTTAAGTGTAAATAGTGTGGTTTTTTTTCTCTGAAAGTGATTTTATATATTTAAGTAACCTAATTCTAAGTGTAGGCACCTATCGTTAAATAATTTTTCTTTTCAAATGATTTAATACACACTGATAATATTTAAGTGGGAATATTGTTGTTTCTCTGAAAGTGTTTGAAAATTAAGCGTGTGGCCTATATTTGGGAACTGCCTTATTTCGGGCCAATACGGTATATGACATGAATATTTTTCATAGGCATGTGAATAGTTGCAAATTACTTGGTTCAACTATCTAACGTGTTCATCATAATATTCAACATTTGAGATTAACAAATGAACTGGGAAAAGATTAAGTATTCGTTAGCATAACATATAACACTTGTTTGATAGTTAAGTTCAAAAATTTTAGTAATGTGGCTGATCAATTCTTAATACTATTCTTACAAACACATTTATCACTTGTTACAAATTTCAAAGCTCAGAACTTTTAGATATGTATTTAATGAGCTAACGAATTTAAACTAGTCATATTTTCTTAACATTAAAAACAATATGGGTTAATAAAAATACAAGCCTATATATTAGGGGTGTTAAGACAACAAATTTTTTAAATGAAGAGAAAAAGTTGTCACTAAATTCCAGGACACCCTTGACAGATATTCAAGAAATTTTGATATCGCCATGTGAAGAAAGTTTAACCATGTTTGTACTGTAGCAGTTAAAGTCCAATTTTCATAGGTTCCGACTGATAAAATAGTTGCTAGATCAACCTTAAAATTGTCATACCATACATTAAGTGTCATTACATATAAAACGGTAATATTTTAATATATTGTCAATGTTGATCGTAAAAAAAAGTTTGTATTTTCTAAAAGATTCTTCTTACCAAAATCCTACTATACTAATTGTACAACTTTATATAAAAAATCAAATCACTTTTTTTTTGTCAGACTTGTGTCGTTTTAAGCATGCACACATGCAAAATGTGCACAATTTTTTTTGCATGTTAATTCATGGTTAAAACTAAGGGATATAATCAGCACACTGACCTGGAGTAGATATTGTTGAGAAAACATAATAACACAAGCAAAAACACATTTAAACACTGTTAAAATAGCTGCCAATTTTTAATATTTTTTGTCTGTTTTTTGCATTTGGGTTTTTTAATATGAAATAGGAATATTTTGGAAAATTTAAAATGTTTTGTTATCAGATAGAAGTGTGAAGAGAGAAGTTGTTTTGTTTTCTGTTTTTTAAATATAATCATTTATCTGGAGAATTTAATCTTAAGTATTGTTTTTACTATACAACATCCAAATACATCTGAAAAATTACTTGTGTATGGCAAAAGTTAAATGTTTAGATACGTTAGTGAATTGGCAACAATTCAAATCCAGTACTACCCAGATAACTGTGCTTAATTTTAACCATGATTTAACCCAGTTTTCTATTCAAAAAGCCTTTAATATCAATTCATATCGCTTCTTTGAAGATCGTCCTATGCCAGTAATTTTACAAGAGGACATTTTCACCCACCCACCCAAAGAATTACTTCAACTATTATTATTCAGAGAGAACTCCTTCATATAGGCGGCCAGCGCTTGAGCTTCTTGTATTGTAATGGCGTTGTATAGTGACGCTCGTATTCCGCCTACCATTCTGAAACATCACATGGTTAACATTAATTGGTACAATCCTTATAGATGTCATACATTCTAAGAGTTAAAGTAGTTTCCTTCTTTTAAACTTAGGTGGTAACATTAGAAGTTGCTATTTAAAATGTTACCCACCCTGGTGGCATAGTTAGCGCGTAAGTTTCGTGTTAGGCCAGACTGCCGAGGAAGGGGAGATGAAGGTTTGAATCTCGCTCGGGTGAACTGGGGGTGGTTTTTTCCTTAATGGTTTTCCAATCTCCCTCCACAAATGCGGGTCCCCTTCCTCTATGTTCAACCTTACCAATTCCTAACCCATTAGGGTAATTATTACTAAAGCGTATAACCTGAACAGTTAGTAAGACGCGGTGCTAAGTATTATTATTTATTTAAAATTTGATAGGTTAAGTAATAAGTACACTAAAATAGCACAAGAAAGAGAGGACAACATTAATGTTCACATGGCAAAAAAGTAAATAAGAAACATTTCATAAGACATATTCAACTTAAGTATGTCTCAGAACTAGGCCTGTGCGGGAATGACATTTTGACTTGCGAAAAAAATTTAAAAATAATTTTCCACTTTAAGCTTATATTTATTTTTCATATTAATAATTTTAGCCTTAACTTATCCTTTCCATTCATTCCAATAAAAAAAACCAATTTTATGATAAAATTAGACTCTTTGGGCAATTTAATCCAGACTAGAGTTGGAATAGAGAGACAAAAACTCTGGTTAATTAGGATATAATTTAGAGATGTATACCATAAATTTAAATTCTGTAGATTTTTTAAAGAAATAAGCAATAAACTTCTTTATTTACCTGTGACCTTTAAGCTGCAACATTCCCAGTTTTTGGGCACCATTCAAAAATTCTTTCTCCAAAGCTTCATTGCCATTTTCTCCTCCAATTCTGAATGGCACGTTCATACGACTACGAGAGTCCTTTTTTACCGGGCAGCTGTAGAACCCACCGGAAGACTCTATGATGGAATATATCGTGTTGCTCTTCTCGATGGCATTCTTCTCCATCTGCAGCACACCGCCATTCCTCTTAATCCATTCAAACACTCGGCTCGTCACGTATATTCTGAAACAATGACACAAAAGTCGGCTTGAAGGTCTTAGTTAAAATATTCCACCAAAAGTCTCTCTCCTCAAAGTAAGCTTAGTAACCATAGTAATAGTATTAATAATAATAAATTACCTTAAACCAGTGGTTGTGTGGGTCAATGTGTTAAGATTTACCATACACTTAGTCATCTTAAAATGGGATGTCTGGTTTCAAAGCCTTGCCTGGTGGAGCGAGCATGGTTTTCATATGTGACCTTCCTGTGATTCCTTCTCTTCGATCTAATGATATAGTACTTTCTATAAACCAGCTTACTCATCCTAAACCCTTGGATTAAGCCATTAGTAGGGGTGTGAGAAGCTTCAAAACTTTCAATCGGCTTCGACTTCACTTCGGAAAAAATCCTGCTTTGACAATAGTTAAGAATCTTCACCAAAATGGACAATTATTGCAATTCTGAACTGTTATGTACAGTACAAGACAATATTTATATCGAAAAAATCTGAAATAATTGAATTGTAATTTTATTTTAAAATTAAACTAAATATTAGAAACAAGTGAGCAATAAAACATTTTCCAAGTAGTTTTGGTAGGTTCATAGAGTTATATAAACAACCAGATATCATATTTTTTCAAGTATAAAAAAAAATATTCCAACTTCGATTCAACTTATGAGAATATCTCGTATATTCGAATTGAAAGAGTGGAATTTGCACACCCCTATGCCATTAGTATCCCTAGAGCTATTATTACCAGTTTTGGTGGCTGCATAGTCTAAGGTGTCACTCTCACAAGAGACTAGATTACAGATGACGGGGAGATTATGCTTCAATCCTGGTCGGGCGTAGTGAGGATGATTTTTCCTAAATGGTTTTCCATTCTCTTCACACAACTACAGGTACACTTCCTTTAAAATTCAACCTTCATCATCCTTAACCCATTAGCTTAATTAGTGCATAGGCATATGCCTGAATGGGTAGCAATAAGACGCTGTGCTAAAATATACATATACATATCTACCTTCTTCATTTTTTATTTACCAAACTAGGTCACATATTTCTATTTTTCATATATTTTTTTTAAATACTTACGAAAATGTTGGTGGAGTATTGTAAATGGAGTTATTCTTGGCCTGGATGGTGAAATCGAGGATTGTGGGGCAGATATCCATGGAGTTTCCCAGCATGTCCTCTTTGACAATAACTACAGTCACTCCTGCGGGACCAATGTTCTTCTGCGCACCTGCAAATATCACTGCGTACTGCAGCAAAAACAAGGCACACCATACAGTTGCACATTCTGACATTCAGTTTAACTGCCAAGCGTATAATCCGAAAGGATTGTAAGACGCAATGGTAAAAAAAAACTGGCCTTTAAAAAGAGTCATAAATCTTACAATGAAGGAGTTAGGAAGGCTTGAATCAAAACTTTTTTTTAATATTCTATAGATATTTGGACAAATAAAATAAAATCCATTAATTATCTACTTAATCATTTTAAAGGCCTTTTGTGTTTAGTTTTCGAGTTGGATAAAAGGTGGAGGAAACTTTTTTTTTTTAGAAGTGAGCAGTTCAATATTGTAATCTATGAGCAACTAGGTATGAATTGGGATAGATTAACTTTACATTAAGATTCGGATGGACATCTCGAGGTTTTGCAAATCTCTCTTCCAAGTAATTCCATGTATTATGTATAGGGGGCGGATTTTGCCCAAAATGCCTTTTTTATTCCTATGTTTTGAAAAGTAGGCCTTTGAGGTATAATTTTATTTTCGATGATTGTAAATATAATGTGATAACTTTTATAGTGCCTATAAATGCCTATTTCGTTGTTTAGTGCCTATTTTACAAATGGGAGCCTTAAAGTGCCTTTTTTATAAAACAAACAAAAACACACACACACACACACCTAATGAAATAGGGTACTGTATAGTAATTGTACCTGAATTTATGTGGAAGGAGTGAGAAATCATTAAATAAAAATAGTACACGCGACCACAATACAAACCTTGTTCTCCTCGTCACTGGCAATCTGGTCTATCACGAGAGCAACACATTAGACCGTGTAACTACCAATGTGGGTTTGATGTTTGTGACAAGCTGCCTACCTGTTTGAAATAGCTCCACAATGCTTGGCACACAAGAGTATATACATACCTTGGAGACGTCCACAGGACGAGACAAAAAGTTGGATGACATGTCGCAAACTAAGGGCACTCCCTTGGTGTCTGGAATGTCATGAAACTCCACTCCTGGAAAAATGACACATAACCCATTTTTACCAGTGTCACCTTATATTCTTACAGAACCAATGTGTAATCCTTTCAAACTGTGCTACAATCAGATGTTAATTTTTAATAAATTGAAATAAAAAACTTGAGGTGGGTTGAATCCACTATTTTATGAATCTTAATATTAATTTTATCTACAAATCCCAAATAAATATCTTTGAACATAATAAAATAAATCAGGGCTGTGGATTTGGTACACCAAGCCTTCAAATCTGACTCCTCTATATTTCTACGGTCTGAATCCAACTCAAGACTCCTTCAAGAATAGCTTAAGTATATTAATTTAGCAATAACAAATTTACTGCAGTAAAAAGCAACAATACAGATTATTTCAAGGGAAGCTTCTTTGGCATTGTGAATTTATATTTTAGTAAATTTGTAAATTCAAATTACAAATATTAGTCCTCAAGAATAAAAAAAGTATAAAATTAAAATTATATATTTACCCTTATCTGGTTATAAAAATATAAGTTTTTATTGAGTGTACATTTTTACCGACTCAAACTCATAATCCACCCAAAATTGCTTTCGACTCAAGGCTCCACAGCCCTGCTTAAGAGGTTTTCTTCACTACATTTATTATTATTATTATTATTATTATTAATTATTATTATTTATTAATTATTATTTATTAATTATTATTTATTATGTATTAATTATTAATATTATTATTAATTATATTGATTATATTATTATTTTAATTATTATTATTATTATTATTATTATCCCATTTCCTTAAAAAATAAATATGTCAGGGATGTCTACAAGTCAAATATTTAATGAAATTGTTCATTTTATGAAATGTAGTTAAACACTGATGTTGGTAGAAAGGTATTTTTCTTAGCAAAATCCTACTATATATGCATATTATATTAAATTATTCTAAGTTATTTTTTAACATCACAAAATAACAAAGTAACAAAAAATATATATTTATATATATTAAAACCTTGGGAGTCACACTTGTGGGTATGCAGACAAAAGCATAAGAAGTCTCATCTAGTCTGGTCTGTCAGTGACGGGAAGTTTGAGGTTCAAATTAAGGCCAGCAGTACTAAGGGTTTTTTTCCTAAATGGTTTCTCACTCTCCTTTCATAAAAATGTAGGTACTATTCCTCTAAATTTCTACCTTCCTCATTCATGTAAGAATGTGGATAATTTAAGCAAGTAGTATGATGTGTGTTCAAGTGAGATGAGAAGAATGGAAGAAATTAAAGGAGGAAGAGTGGTGGTAGGATAGAGGAAGATGGAGGCATTTTACTAAACTGACCCAGCCACAGGCTGGAAACGATGATGATGATGATAAAGATTGTGATATGGACCAACCCCCTCTCCCCTAACTATTATAAGTTTCAATTTTAACACTGTCTACACATTCTTTTAATATTTGCTTGTGTTTGATTTTGATGTTTATTTCCTGTGACCACTTAGGTTCACAATATTTGTTCTCTGCTAGCTCGTTCATATTGTCACAAGTAGCGTGCACAGTGTAGTTTTCCGCAGCTCAACCTAAAATATACGCCATTTACAAGTTCAAGAACTGTACATAAGAATATGGTTAGAGTATTCGGGAATATACAACTCGATTAAGGATGATAAAAAAAAGGTTATGGTTGAGTTAGATCCAGACACTTTAAGATCCGAGTGAGCGACTGTTCCCATAACCTATATTGACCAGTAATCGAACCCATGGTATGCCATAACATCTCAGTATGCTGTTATTTCTTTCCTTAGGTTTGAATCACAGCTTAAAGGAATGAATAAACCTATAGGGAAGGACAGGTCCCTTGTAACAGTATTAAGACGCGGAGAACATGAACACCAAAGAAAAAAATTATTTAGCTGGAACTTACTGTCAAAAGCAGTTTTTAAATAATATGTTCTAGTATTATCTTTCAAAGACTCAACTATCTAATATATTGGGACAGTATGTTGGGGTTTAAGTTCAAAGAATCACACCTACATTCTTCTGAAAAGAGGAGAAAGAAATCATCCAATGTCCGATATAGATAATTTTGAAACATAATTGATTAATATTTATAATATATAGGTAGACTGCGGTATAGCTTGTTCTACACTGGGGAAAAGGTGAACAGATTCATTCTCACCATTTATGGTTTCGTTGGCACAATAATAGACATACGAGGCGTTCGGGTCAAGGTTCCATGTGGATGAGTTTGGAATTTCAAGGAACTTGTTAGTCTTTGGTAGAACCAGGTTGACTTTTCCGTACTTGGCTGCTTCTGCTGCAGCCTTAGATGACCAAGTGCCTGAACAAAAAACATACACAGTCAGTACATCATTAACACAAATTTGATGATACAATTAAAGAGCTAAACTCTAAAATATATACTTGATAATGTCTTTAGAAAAATATTACAATTGTGTCAATCTTGCCTTTCTGAACAAGTTAAAAATTCTTTTACTAGCATATATATATATATATAAGAAAATTGTTTTATATATATATACACTATATATATACACTATATATATATACACTATATATATATATACATATACACTATATATATATATACACTAACACTATATATACCTATACACTAACAGTAGAACCTCATTAATCTGGACAGCCCTTTCCCAAAATAATATATTAACAAACACCGATGAAAAAGCTTAGTTACCGGTATTAAACAATATTGAATCATTAGTGCAAGAAATGTGTGCTAAAGGAAATCAAAAGAAGGCCAGTAATTTTTTCAAACCTGTTAGAGTGCCATGTGATGTGATTGCGGATGAAAAAGTCAGATTAAAGGACCAAAATATTATGTAATATTAACTAAGTAATGTACATATTAATTTATTCCCTGCAGATTATTTTCCATTTGCATTACTTTGAATGTAAAATAAATGTGTTTTGTTTTTGTATAAGCTGTTTTAGTCATACCGTGCCTTATTTTATAGTTTTTTATATTAATCCAGACAACATCAAGCCCCAATTAGTCCGAATTAATGAGGTTCTACTGTTTATCTTACACTATCAAAAACTATCGTTGTGTTTAAAACACACTACAACTTGATTGTTTCTTTGTAAAGCAGGTTATGACTTTTTATCGGTTTATGTATTTCATGAAGAGTAAAATATTTTCTATTTGTTCAATGATCATGTTGGGCAAAACCAATGGTAAGGATCATAATGGTTCTAAAAAAAATCATATTCAAAATGTGGAAAAAAAAATTATGAACCTGGAATTTTTTTGGAACTATTTAATCTTGGATATCTGTATGAGGATTTGATGGCTCCATCTTTAATTTGACTGAAGGAAAGATAAGGATGGCATAAGGTGGATAAAACCTTCCTAGAGAAAAAGAAAACATGTTTGTTGAATCCAATGTACAAAGGTGACAACTTACTCGTTTTTTTTATCTTCTTAGCTCAGCTGGTAGCGTGTCTGTCTACCGAGCTAAGGATCCCAGATTAAATTAAAACAGCATGGCCGAAAAATTTATCATTGATGAAATGTGGGTTTACCATTTCAAAGTGATGAATTAACGGTCAGGAAATGGATGTTCTGCCTGTCCTAGTCTTAAGTTAGATTATAAGGCAAATGAAGTTACGACAGGCCTAGCAAGCTGGTAGTGGAAAATATATGGCTTTCGAATAATAAAACTGACTCGGGCCATAGGCTGGACACAATAATGGATGTAAAAAAAAAGATGTATTAAGCATCTTAGTAAGTACGAGTAAGTAATAAATACAGAGGACACATGGCTGCCGCTTGGGCCAACTTCATTAGAATTTGTATTGCACAGCGGTGCATGGCGGCCTGGGTTGTGGCCGCAATGCTCACCTAATTCGCCCCCACAGCACACCATTTGCAGAACACTGTTCTAAGGCACTACTTTTCAATAGATCAAATTGTTGGTGATGAGAAAATCAAGTTTTTAATCTCGGCCAACTACAATGGATGGTTTTCCCCATCCTCCCCTCACTCTAATGAAAGTGTATTTCCTCTAATTTACCTTTTGCATCCCTACCCTCCCCTAAATTAAGCCATTAATAGCCTTGATGTTACAACGTAGCAACATAACATTTTTTTAACTATTTAACAGTAAATGTAAAAACAAATGAAAAATACTATAATAATAATAATAATAATACTTAGCACAGCGTTTTACTACCCATTCGGGTTATACGCTTAAGTACTAATTAGGCTAATGGGTTAAGAATTGAAAAGATTGAATATAGAGGAAGTGAACCCACATTTTAGTGGAGGGAGAGTGGAAAAACATTTAGGGAAAACCACCCCCAGTTAACCTGAGCGAGATTCGAACCTCGATCTCCCAGTCTTCGGCAGTCTAGCTCAACATGAAACTAGCACGTTAGGGAACTATACCAAGGTGAGTAAAAAATAATCCTAACCAAATGGACTGTACTGAGTGGTTTTAATCACCTGTTACTAAGTAATCGGCAGTTCCAGTGCGAGAAATAAGATTCAAAGCGACTGCCGCAAACAATCCTGTCCCTCCACCTTGAAGAAATAACACTTTGTAATTGTCTGGAATGTTCCTGAGGGAAAAAAAAAAATTGTTTTAACTTTTAAAATTTAATCTATTACTTAATATTCAAAATTTATACTTATTTTTATAATTTAAAACCATTATTTTAAAAGAAAAGATGTTCCAAATAAAAAGAAACAGTGAAAGCATGATGCTTCACAACCAGCCACACCATGGGTGCTCCAAGCTTGAACGTCGACAGGAAATTGGCCTATAATCAACTTTAGAAGCTATAGATGGGACATTTTAACCTTAGAATCTCTTGAATCATACCGAGGGTTGACGATTCAAGATTCAAAAGAATATCTCAAGTTCAAACCTGAAGACCTTGTCTTGAAATCACAATCTTATGCAATCAATATAATCACTTAATAGAATTAAATTATTGGTAAAATACAACATTTTAGTTTCCATTAGCAAAAAAATACATTTTAATTTCAAATTTATAATTACAAAATCATATCAAAATAACTAATTCACAAGATGAATTTTTTCTTTTTTTTCCTCTTTCTCTCTGGTCAAATCAACATAATGACAGTTTCAGCTAGTTATGGCAAACTATCTTCACCCCCTGTGAATGTTGGTGCACTTCCTTAAAACACACCATTCTCATCTTACTCTCTTTGATTAAATAATTTAAATTACTAATACTAAAACAAAATTGTATCTTCAATAGCAGTAAGGTACCATATTTTTGTGAGCTAACTCTTGAGAGATATTGTTATCTGCACTGCACTATCTGTTCAACTTTGACCTGAGAGAAGGTTTCATGTCTACCGAGCACTGTGGTTCATAATTCTATATAGTGCTTTACTATTCTCCATCCAGGCGAATGTTAGAAATGATGTTAAGTTTGATGACAACTTACAGCAGTTCTCGGAGCGTTCTCTGAGCTCCATTGTTAATTTTGTCGTAGTCAGCAGAGCGGTGACTTAATTCCATCACACTTATACCAGTGTCGGCATAGTGAACCAGTTGTTGCTGAACCTCCGACAACACCTAAAACAAACAATAGCATAAATTCACAAACAGGACTAGAAGTTGGAAGGTGGAAGTGTTGGGAATGCAAGTTAAGGCAGATCCGGACAACTGGGCACCGCCAAACGGGTGCAGCCAACTAGGCGTTTTCGAACTGGGCACTGAGACAACTGGGCACCAAAGTCAATAATTTTTAAAAAATATTATAGTTGTAAAAAATGAAAACAAACAACTTGGTGCCGGTTGGGTTAATTCGTCTTTACGTGGTTTATTTTACGCAAAATTCTTATTTTTCATGGTTTTTTGTGTTATAAGTGTTTTTTAAAATGCTTTTACATCTAGTATTCTAACTTTATAAATATATACATATTTAGTTTTCTCTGTTATTAATTTTTTTTAACAACTCCAAAAATAAATATTTAATAAAAAACAATCATTACGTTTTTACACTGGTACACAGTTGTCTTGGCGACTTGTTGGCCACACCTGGTTGACGGCACCCAGTTGTCCTGGACCGGAGTTAAGGGCAGTGTTTTTACAGTTTTTATATCAAAACTTTTTTTTGACAGAATAAATAAAATAGTTCTCAGTATTTTAATTTTCTTCACATGATATAAACAGTTGTTGAATATCTGTCATGAGCATGGCGGCATTAGATGAGAAACATTTTAAATGAATATAAAAAGTTATTATTAAATTCCAGGACACCTTTGACAGATATTCGAGAAATGATTAAGTCACCTTGCGAAGAAAATTAAACTACGTTTCTACTGGAGTATAATTCAATTTCTTTTGACAAAAAAATAAGATATTTTTTATATAAAAATTGCAAAAATAGGCCTACTGTCCTTAACTGGTATCCACGACAGTCTCACCTTAAGCTATTCTTAATTTATTGTGTGCAGCACATTATAAAACCATAATGTTGAAATGGTAATTTAAGTGAACTTTAAATATATGTTAAATAAATTCAAATGGGTAAAAAAAATAGTTTAGTTATTTTATTATAGGTATCATTTGTGTACATAGCCTAAATATTTTTGTTGAGTGTTTTAATTGGGAGTGAAATATTACTTCTAATACATTGTCCCTCTTTGGAATTGTGTGTCCGCTCAGATCTTTACTATGTTTTCAGTTGAGTTCTAATGCAGCCTTGTGTGAGTTTGCTGGATGTACCATTGTCAGTAGATGTACAAGAGTGTTTTTGGTTAAATCAAAAGGGATTAGTTACCGGTAACCATTTTCAAGAAATTTGAATGTTGCAAAAGAGAGTGAAGTGTAGTTGCTGTAGAAGATTACGCACATTAATCGATTCTATAATATGCTTAAAGCTTCGGTTGTGCAATTTTACAAAAAAATTAACATCTCTGTTCCTGCGTCACTTTGGTGTGTAATTGTTCACTATAATAAAGTTTTATATTAATGTTGAATTTGGTATCACTGGATTCCCCATATTTTTGTGAGTGTTATGCTAGCACAAATTTAGTGATTTTTTTTTTTTGTTTTTAATAGAAAAAATTTCTAAAAGTTACAATTCTTAGGTTTCATCCCCTTGTTTTTTTGCCAAAGTTTCACTGTGGGTTATGAATGTACATTTTATATAGGCCTGCTGGTTTCAGTTTTAATTCAAGACCTGCTAGGACTTTCACTACTATATAATACAGCCCTATGGTGCTATAAAACCACCTGTAAAACAATAGGTGCTACTTTCAAGTCTTGAGGATCCTTGTGAAAATCCTTCCTTGCATCATCATAATGACAAATATAGGCCCTACCATATGTACCCTTGCACTTTTGATGGACAGTTGCATCAGATTATCCAATCAATTAAAAATCCTTGAAATTACAGTATGGTACTACTAAGTTAGGCCTACCAACTAGTTACCTTAAAAGCTATAACTAACACCATCCATCAGTCTTTTTTAAAATGATTAAGGGTTTTTTCAAAACAAAATAAAACCTTATTTTATTTTATTAATTTATCATTAAAATTTGTGTTATCTTGTTAAGTTACAACAAAACAAATTGTAGCTACAGCTATTTCTGTGTAACATAATACAACAGGAACAGCAAAATTGTAGCTATAGCTATTTCTGGGAATAGCAAAGTTGTATCTATAGCTATTTCTGTGTAGCTTGATACAATAAGGACAGCAAAATTCTATGTATGATCAGTGAAAAAAATAATAAACAGGTGTCAAACACCCATACAAGGCTGCGCAGACAAAAACATGGCAAAGTGTTACTTCCATCCTTAGATTCAAGGGCATGAAAGGGCGCATCGGCATGATTGGTGATAATTCGAACAAAGCTACGCCTTTTTTACCTAGTACCAAAGCAAATAAGAAGGATTAATGGCAAGGCAAGACACAAGACAATAATTGAAAGGTTCCAGGAATATCAAATATTATTATTAGCACCGCGTCTTACTACCCGTTCGGGTTATACGCACTTACGCTAATGTGTAATGGTAGGGTGATTATGGGATGAGATGGAGGACCTACAGTTTAACGTGGAATCCGAACCACGGTGGAGGCCTGGCATTCCTCACATTCACAAGTTGTGAAATATCAACTGATGTGTGATTTTGTATGAATATATTTGTAAGATTAAAAATAAATCCTTAATATGGTTGTTTGAAAAACAGTTTCCCTTAATATACATTTAAAGTCGAGCCAAGTATACTATATTAATATGATTGTTTACCTTTTCTGGTAACTTAGCCGGGCCTCCGCCAAAGTTGATCACCTGTTGACTCATATTGCAAGCTACAAAGTATTGTCACGTGTAGTGATTATCTACTTGTTTTCAGTGGTAAAAATAAAATAAATTTTGAAACTTTGCACTAGTGGACGAGTATCTCTCTCTAGTCCGATTATAAATGAAACGTTCAATGATAAATCTAGTGCAAAAGAAAGAGTGACGAAACGTCGACAAATTTATTTAGCAACCAGTTTAGCAAGAGTATCAACGTAAAACAATACAAGGCCTCTGCGGTAAATAACGATATATGTATCTTATCAAGCGGTAATTTTCTTTTTGAAAAATATGTGTTACATTGAATTTAAATTCAAATACTATTATTTTTGATAACGCTAAGATAAATGTCAATTAGATTCTCAAATACATATTTTTTTAACTTTGTTAGGTTATGTTCACTATCTCCATTTGATTAGTAGTTTACAGTTCACAGTGTAGAAAAAAGATACGATCTTAAGCTTTATTTCACCAAACGTCTTTTTAGTACTTTTTTTTTTACTTTAAGCAGTTTGTTTTTTCAAAGAGTATTCGATTACAAGAAAATTTCAACTAGAGTTTAGTCGAAACCGATATTACCAAAAAGTCAAAAACAGCTGCTGCTAAATTTAGTCCTGGCGTATAGAAAGAATCACGTAAATCTTAACGATTGAAGCGCCAAACATTTCTGTGAAGTTATGTTACGTTAGTTATTATGAACTTTATTGGGAACATAGTGTAAACATTAATTATTAAAAATTAATTCCTTCTTTTTAAATCGTTACTATTGATAATATATTATCCTGCCATAATATGTACGCTGACTGACCTTACTGCACGGTTGGAATCGCTATTGGTACAGTAGTAAAAAAGGATAAAAGCAAAAACATATAAAGGGCTAAAAATTTATTTCGGTGCACAAACGCAAATTAATGTATTTATTAAAAAAATTAAAACTCAAAGTATATTTTTGAATCGAGCTAGAAATATATTCAATTTTAATTTAATTGCATTCATAGTGTTTTTAAACGCTTTATTCAGACATGAGTAAGTTATGGCTAAATCTTGATTGAAATCTTCTTGTAAACGAGATGGTTCACGTAACTTGTGACGTGCTGGTTGTTTTGAAGTAATTTCATTGGTTGGAGCATTATTACCCAGTTCAATAAATTTAAAGAAGCAACAGATATCAATACTTTTTTTTTTTACTTGTTACTATGGTGATTAAAGATGGGTCAAATTAGTTCAATGCTATGAAAGTTCCAGTGATCAATAAAAATATATTATTTAGTTCTCCAAAAAGTGACCGATTTAGCTTCAAGCTGTTAGTCACGAACTACAAGTAACTACAAGTTAAGTAGACTAATCACTGGCCTACAGAATGGATATGTAAACTTACTTACAGAAGAGCCAAATGAGGTGGGGGGGGGGGAAGTTTGACGGTCCAAAGACTTTTATTCACTAATTTTTTTTCGGATTTAATTTTTATTTAAAATTATAAATACACCTAACATAAATAAGTTTAAATACATTGAGAATGCAAAACAATCATAAATACCTTAGTGGCTTATTATGTTTTAAGTTCCTTCAGAAGATTAATTATATGATAGGATGTGAGATGAATGAAACTGTGACTGAGCTTCCGGCATAATTTCATAATCTAGTTTAAACTGTGAGGAGCAGATTCTTAAGAGAAGATACAGTTTTATCACTAAGTCAGCTTTTAAAATCACTTTTCCTAATTTTCATGGTTGAAAACACTTGTTCGCATGAATATGAGGATTCAAACATGGTAATACATTTTTGTGCATGATTTACCAAGTATGGAAATGTTGATTTGGGTATGGTTTTATAAAAAATCAAGTTTTGCTATGTTTAAAAAAACCGGCTTCATAACGCAACACAATTAAACTATTAATCCCGTGGGCCGAATTGAACACACCGGCGGGCCGTAAATGGCTCACAGGCCATAGTTTGCCCATCCTTGTCCTAGAGCTAGTAGCGCAAATGTTCACCTGTTGGAGAACTACAATAGCTAATTATTTTTTGTCCTGTAACAGTCGTTTACTAGTTCTTGACCAACAGCTTGAAGTTAATTCGTTCACCAATTACTGATCTACAGCTTTTAATTTAGTTATTCACTTGTCAGCAAACATAGTCTGTAAATTCTGGTTTTGGTAGGCCTTATTTCGTACCAAAAGCCTGCTGTATAGAAGTATCTATCTTTGTAGGGTAATAGCCTTTCTAGAACTAACACTCTACTATCGTTCTGGAAGGCCTTTCGTCCTACCAAAATACTATCATACAGGAGGATTCTGGTAAGAAATAAAACTTACAGAACGGGATACATAGGTAAGTACCAAAATCATTATTATAGTTCAATTATTCACCAGGTCATGACCTCCACGGCTTGCGGCTCACTCGTTCACCAGATATGAAACTATAACTGCTTTTAGTTAAATCGTTCACCAGTTTTAAACCTACAGCTCACGGTACTGTGCTACAGCTTATATTTCAGTCGTTCACTAGCATGCCCTTCAGGTTATTCAGTCATTCACTAGTTCCTGACCTTCACTTTGTAATTCAGTCGTTCACTTGTTCCTGATATACAGCTTATTCGGTCGTCCACTATTTCTATCTTTCCACTAATCCTATATTTGAATACACCATCAATCCGGATAGCTATTGTTCAGATAGTGACTATCCATTCATAGGCCAACTCAATGAAAATTAAATTAATTTTGCCACCTTTCTAGTTTCAACAAGACAGAGCTGTAGCGCACACTTGCCGGACCTCCATGGCGCTGCTCCAAGATTTCTTCAGTAAACGAGATCATTACATTGATATCGTCCGATTTGACACAGCCAGATTTTTTTTTTTAAGAGAAGCTAAAGGATCTCCCGAAAACAATCCACAAGTCCGAAGTCCCAATCATAGCCTACACACAGACCGTAGTACGGAAGACTCTCGAAAATATGTATCAAAACAACTGTAAAAGAGCTACGTTATGTATTGAAAATGAAAGACGACACTTTCAACGTCTCATGTAGAGTTGACAGTATTGAACCATTTTAACGTGATCGGCAGGTTTCAATTCGTGAACGATCTGTACTTTGTACTGAAAGAAATTTAATTTATCTTTTAACGCCGTGTGAGCACTTCCTAGGCACTTCCTGTGTCAATTTTCGTAGCGGCTTTGACGGGCTCTCCAACATTTCATTTATTTGAAATATTGAGAGGTTTTTCTTTCAACAGAACACTAGGACACGCTTTGATGGTCGCATGGTCTAAGGCGCTACTCTCGCAGAAGACTAGACTGCCGATGACGGGGAGATCTAGTTTCGAATCTCGGTCGGGTGTACTAAGGGTAGATTTCCAAAATTGTATTTCACTCTCTCTTTCTATCTCCACGCTAATGCGGATACACTTCGTCTAAATATAACCTTCCTAATCCCTAAAACCACTAACATAATTAGTACATAAGCGTATAGCCCTAATAGGTACTACAGTAGCCCCATGGCTTCTTTGGTGCTGACTGACAGTTCACAGCTGACTTCTGACAGTCAACATTTAGGTATATACCTAAATGTTGACTGTCAGAAGTGACAGCTGCTAAACACATGTTTTTTGCAGATCATATGGTTCGGCGTAGGGATACATAATTTGGTCCGGTAGTTTTTCAAAGCCGTCAGCTGTCAGTCAGCACCAAAGAAGCCATGGGGCTACTGTAGATGCGGTGTTTAAAAAAAGTACACTAGTCACTAGGTCTATCGCTTCTTGGTGGGACTGTGGTAAGCGTCCACTATCCCGCAATGGATTTTTGTCATTATTTTAAATGAAGCTGCGTTCACCTATCCTCATCTTACACATCGGACATCGGCAATGCCTATCCTATAAGAATCTGGGAGACAAATTAAAATCCTATCTGTGCGGTGCGTGTGGATGACGTCATCTGGAATGTAGAATAGTGCAATCACTCCCCACCATTCTCACCATTCGGGATTCCCAGCGTTTTTATTTTTATTTAGTTTAGAGATGGGCAGTTCAGTTCACTGTTGGGAGCAGTTATAAACGATTCAGTTCCCTGAAATGAGCAGTTACTTTATCTAGTTCAATAGTTCACGAACAACTTATTATAGTTCTGTCGTTCGGGAAATTCATTGTTCGTAACCGATAGAAATACAGCCTGTAGTTCGGTCTTTTGCGAGCGACCTACATCTTTCAGTTTAGTTCTCCACCAGTTCACGAACTACCGCGTGTGAATGAATTATTATTTTCCATCTCATATCACATTACATAGTAAAGGTTCACCGTCTGGGTAACCTTTTTAAAGTTTATTTATTTAAATGCTCACGAAACAAGAACTTGTCATTTTTGTCAAAATAGCTGTGATAAGTTTAAAAACAAAGCAAAAAATACTTAAATAAAATGAAAAACATATTTTTGATCAGAAAAATAATACTTTAAAGTAAAATTAGATCAATTTATAACAGCACCAGCTGTTAGATAATGATAGCTTTGTGGGATTCAGCGAGAGTATTCGTCTCTATTAGCTTATATCCCATCGACCAACCGTGCCAGTGATGTAATTAAAGATTTCAGGACACACAAAAGGTGACACGATAGAACTGAAGGATAGATGTTGCGAACCACCTACTTTAGAAATCCAAATGCTCCAAACGCAGTGCACGCGGTACACTAAATAAATGCGATGATGAGGGCTTGTGGACGCCTACCTTTAGCCGGTGCTCCGACTGCATAAGGATTTTTTTTAAACTATGTATTTATTTTATTTTTAGCACCACGTCTTAATAATTATTTGGATTATACGCTGAACTCACTGTATTCATATATGATACGACAGAATATTAGATACTCTCTCAGAGATTGGAACAAATTATATTATCAGTAAACTACCCTTAGATAATTTTTTCTCTGAAAACGAGTAGGGGGTATCATTTATCATGTAATATAGCCCCGATAAAACTGCCTTTATAAAATAATTTACATCCTACATTATTAAGTCAACGAGCTATAAAGAAAAAATTTAAAAACTTTTCTCTGTTCAGTTCCTGATTTCAAACCCTAATCTTTGTGTTGATTTGCCTTAAGACACCAAAAATAATAACGATGATAATTTGTATTTATTTCAAATTATTCGCTAATATTAATTGGTAACTTTTAGTATAGTTTAGTTTCCATACACATCTTTCTGATAATTCTGGTCACAAGAAACAGTGGTGTAATTTCTGCTAACTGAAGTAAAAATAAGTAGTCAGACTGAGACATGATGGTTCTTATAATAACTGACCTTGACAATGCCACTCATATAACACTTGTGGGTTGTCTGATCGTGTATGATGTAACAACATGTTTACTGAATTAATATGCCCGTTCATAGATTCGCCAACTTACCGGGAGAAATAGAAACGTTGTTAACGTGTATTATACTTCTCCTACCTTATTTCTCTTTTGTTTTTTACGTTCTTAAATAGGTCGTGAAATTTCTCGACCTCGAGATTATAATAGATCTTGACATTTTACGTGCCCTCAAACTCAAAAAAAGGTGGTTTTTTTTCTAATTCCTTCTGTTTTCGAAAGTAACTCAAACGTATTTGTTCAAAATGTGTATCTGGGAAGCGTTTGATAACTAGTACTGTGTACTAAGGCCGAAGGGAACGGGGCTATGGGGTTTAACAACCCCCCTTTCCGAAATTTCTCGACGGTTTTATTATTAAGCTTAGAGATGGTCTTGTATTAAATTTAAAATAATTTTTAGAGACATTCACTTTTCAAAATTTTGTCAGGAACGAGGGAAGGACAACTCCAAATAGTTTATATAGGTAGACATTTAATTTTCAAAAAATGTTCATGTAAAATACTACTCTGAATGGCTTCTAGAGGCATCTAATTTTTTTAAAAACTCATTGGGGGGGGGGGGG
>CABFWO010000936.1:124975-193366 GCA_902155825.1 Timema genevievae | reverse complement strand
GGGGGGGGGGGGCATTAAAAATAGCTTCTATATACATATGATATATTTTTTTTAATCCAAGCTAGGACCATTCGAATTATCTTCTAAAAGAATTCAACTTTCGAAAAGGTGTTGGGTGAAGACCTTATTAAATAGCTTCTAAAGGCATATAATTTAAAAAAATCCAGACGAGGTACATTCCAATTAGCTTCTAAAGGCATCCAATTTTTTTAAAATTTACTCGTGGAAGACCACTTCAAATAGGTTCTAGAGGCATCTAATTTTTAAAAAAAATCAGGTGAAGAACACTAAATAATTTCTAGGGGATCTAAAATTTCAAAAATAATTATGGGTGAGGGCCATTATTTAAAAAAATCTAATAAGCACTTCTTAAAATAGCATCCTATTAAAAAAAATAATCGAAGGAGTACTACTATGCCAAATAGCCTCTAGAAGTATCCAAATTCCAAAGTATTTCAGGGGAGCACTATTCTATATAGCTATTAAAAGAGCATAATTTTCAATAACTCTCCTAAAAAGGACAGTAGAGTGTTTTAGTCCCTACACAACGACGCCTTCATCCATCCCCCCACCCTGATGCTGATCTGATGCTTCTGATTGTTCCAATATTTTTGTGACGTCATAGCCCCCTATACTTGTATCATGTGGTAGCCTTCACCACAGCACCACCCCTTGCTCTGATTGGCGGATGTTCTAGTAGTCACCTCACAACGACGTCTGGCGTCGTGACGTCATAGTGGTGGTGCCCTGCGCACGCGTGGAAAGCCTTATACTTGTATCATGAGGCAGCCTTCACAATAGTAACGCCCCTTCCCTCCTCATTAAGGCTAAGAATAGTGACGTAAGACCTGTAATGTCCCTGGACCATGCATGCGTGCGTGTTCTCCACAATCATTCCTAGACTGTGTTATATAATCTTTCGCATTAAGCATAGTACCATTTTATATTCCCTCTTATATTCTCTTTCCAGACCATGCCCTCACATTAATAAAATAGTATACCTTGTAATGATACTGATTTGGACCCCTCTAATATATTCCAAAAGTCATGGCTGACGTGTAATTTTCTTTAAAGTGCTATATGTAAATTATTCTTTTAGGACTTCATCCATGGAGAATCACGTGCTTTTCAGAAATAATGTCGAAGGATGGCACCATTAAAACTTATTTTTTTCTTTCAAAAATCAACTCCGTAGTGTTTACAAAAAAGCAATTGACGCTAGCTCTCTCTCTACCCAATAGGAAGCTCACCTTCACGACACCTGTCGTCAGAACTCTTTCGATTAGTTGTATAACAAGACGAACCTATATATAAATAGTAACTATTGCCTTCATTAGCACCCCCGGGAATAAAAAATCTCCTTAGACACGGTCACCTTTCCCTCTAGCTCCTTCACCATGGAGGTGATAAACTCATTAAGTTATTTAATAAATTTTCAGAACCGGGATTTAACCACACCTTTTAGTTGAGCGTCAACATCTTTAAGTACGCCTATAGTTGGACCGCTGTGGGGGGAGGGCGGGAACCTTCAAATAATAAGTTTTAAGCTTTTATTAAAATTGTTTTTGGTCTTCATTGAAAGATTGGGTAAGAGAGGGGATGAATGTCCGTTTACACCCTTAGATGCGTGATGTTATTGGACAATACGCCTTTATAAATGCTGATCTTTTCTGAATTTCAAATTACCTCTCTTCTTCAGTGTTTTAAATGTAGCCTAACACTAGAAAACAGGGCTAAAATTTATTTTTCAAGGTCATCAGATTTTTTAAGACAAAATTGAAAATTATATTATTATTTTTATCACTTTGCCTTACTGCCTATACGCAAGTTGAAAACTAAAGTGTTGGTCAAAGCACCTGCATTTATACTAATTCAAAAATAAAGCTTGCTTTATTTTTAAAACTTTAAGATTTGAAATAGTTTAAACATGTTATCGGGTATAATACTTATACCTAAGCCTTCTTTGGGTAAATCACATGAAAGGTATCTTTTACAACACTGTCAAAATATTGTCTTCATTCCTAAATCAGACTGTAACTATGTCGGTATCTCTGTCATCGCTGTATGATAGTGACAACTTTTTTTCCCTACTGCTTTTTAATGATTCTATGAGTTCTTGTTATCTTGGCAAGAGGAGTTGATTGATAAATCCTTCCCTCTTCTAGTCACAGACAGCAGCTCATCGTTCTTTGACACGAGATAACAACACCAGAAAGGTCAACTGAGCTATTTAGTCGTCTTTAACTTTCCTGTCTTGAAAGACAAACAGCCAGACATAGTGCTAGTACAAGAGTGTTTGTCACGTGAAAGAAAAAAAAAGGTCAATCTATAATCTGTGTCGTGCCAGGCTACAAATTACTGTTGGGTTTTAATACTGGAACTGTACACAAAGTGTTTCTTTTAGAAATGAAAGCAGTAGAAAGATTTCAAACATACGGAAAGGTAAGTTTTTTATGAAAACTAACATTTTTGTCTCTTCATTATTTTTTTAGATTGGATAATATAATACAGCTTTATGCATGGCTTAGCTTATAGTTATATTACATACTATTACTAAAAGCCTATATTAAAGAAACAGTTATTCCTATAATGTTTTGAAATGGTTCATAAATTAATTTGTGAATATTAGGCTAGGTATTTATTATCAACAGTCAACATAGTCCGATTCAGATATGAAGGAACGTTTTTGACAGTTATAAGAGTATACAAAAAAAGTTCTAATCTTTATACGTCCTGTCATGTGAGTTTTAATTAAATTGTGCCTGCATTGGACGGACCGCGTCTTAGTGTACTGCGTGCACTGCATTAGGAGTATTCGGATTTCCGAAGGAGCCGGTTCCCAACATCTAGCCTTCAGTTTTATTGTGTCGCCTTTTTTTCGTCCTAATATCTATGATATCAACGGGACGGGTGGGCGTTAGGGTATAGGCTACTAGAGGTAAATTACTCTTGCTGCACCCCACAAAGCTAAAATATTTTAAATCGATCATTTATCTAATATGTGGTGCTGCTGTAACTAATATAATCAAACTTTAAAGTAGTATTTTTTTATTTAATTACTTTTTGATTTGGTTTTAAGCTTATCTTTAAGGCTTTATTTCATACCAGAATACTATCATATATATATTATTTTGGTAGGATGAACGGCAATTTAGAACATAAGTAGAAATTTCCTTCTGGAAGGTCTTTTATCCTGACTAAACACAACTATAGGGTAGGATTCTGATACGAGATAAAGCCTTACAAGTAAGCTTTCTTCAAAAATCATCGTACATATTAGGCTACATCAACTTATTTAAAGAAAAAATTAACCAGTTTTGAACTTTTACATGCTCTTCAAAGCTTTAACTAATATATTTATTTTATTTAACCACTCACACATTGATGTATCTAATATATTCAATCAAATTAATGAACTATGTCAAAATGCCACATTGCCTTGTATGGGTTAAAGAGAGAAAGAGATACCCTAAAGTTTCTTTCTCTCCTACACAATGGTATGCAGACAACAGCTCGAAAATTTCAGCCACAGATGTCCATCCAGTTATATTATAGAGATCAATGGCTGGGATTCATTAATTGGAACCAAAATGGTCGTACATAACTTTCCTTACTATGTCGACCAACCAGAGATCAGCTGATTAACCTAAATCAGCTGATTACTTTAGATAAAAATAAAATACTATATAGCTTACATAAAATAACCCTCTTTGAAAATTGAATGTTCCGTGAATATTTTGACTCAAGATCTTTATCCATTTAAATATGTTTATAGTCAAATCAGAAGTTGTAACTTTTGTTCACACTGTACACTTACAAAGAAATATTATATTAATTGATAGCCCAGGTGTACATGTCAATTTATTGTTTTTAATGAAAGTCTTTTAATAAAGATTTATAGCTTACATATTTAAAATTGGGTACACAAATACCAACTGTTTAGAGAGTTGCTATTTTGGTTCAGTTAGTGACATTGATTATCATCGTCAATTTCTCATTCTCAAGGTAAAAAGGAAAGTGTGAAGGGGAGGTAGTTGGTAGAAACGATTTGCAGTAATCCTGTGACCTTCCATGCCCTTTCATTTCAATCATCTCTGTTACATTGTACTCTGTTGAACATCTCTGAAGACTTGTCATTAATTTAATCTATTTGAAAGGTAAGTATCTTTCAAAGATTTTATAAACATAAGATAGCTTTTAAACGTACATTGTATATACATCCAACAAACTCGTGATTTTGTGAAACAAACAAAAGATAAAAAAAAGAGTATTACCGGTACCGACTTTGCCACTCCTTCATGGTCCTACTTGGTAGATTATAATAAAGTTTTGTCTAAAAAAAATTTAGTATAGGCTAAATTAAAAAGTAATTCACTAATCACTTATTAGCCTACCACATGGACTAATTTTATAATCATAACTGATAAAACCACCACCCGTGACCCATCTGTGACCGCGAGGTCTAACGCGCTACTCTCGCACTAAACTATAAACTAGATTGCCGATGACGATGAGACTGAGGCTCGAATTTCGGTTGGGTGAATTGAGGGTGGTTTTCCAAAATGTTTTTTCACTCTCCCACCACACAATTGTGGGTACACTTCCCATAAATATAGCACCTGATACCTCATACAGTTATAGTAATTAGTACAAAGCATATAACCTGAATGGATGATAAAACAAGGTGCTAAAAAATAAACACCCAACAATCTTGAGTTACCTTGGGTAATTAGGTCAAAATTTGAATCAATGACACTATTGCTACTTAGCTTGTGCTTTTAATCCACATAATCAGCTGAATCAGCAATGCATTTTTTTGTTTGTCGATGCCATTTAGAAATAAATATTTGAGTACTGTTTGATTGCCAAAGTTCAATTCTTTTCTTACTCTCAAGTGTCAGTCAAAGTAATACTGGTGTAAATAATTGCCCCTAGTAATAACACTGACTAGATAGAATGTAGGCCCTATAGGTAACCATCAAATTCCATAATGACCTGAATTTCAATTTGTTTAAGTTGTGGATAGTCCAAATGAACAATAAGACATCAACATTTTAGTACATTTTCTTTTAATTCACTTTTTTCCATGTCAAATTTAAATTTTGAATGGAATGCATAAAGAAAAAGAGGGTAAATGAGGATAAAGATTATTTTTCTTAAAATGTCATCTTGTGAGAAATATTGATACAGCCTACCTAATAATATATAGGCCTACACATAAATATATCCTAATTAAATTTATCATGTTAATTTTTAGCAATATATGTAGATCCCTTTTTATATTTTAAGTGTGTAAACAGTGCTAATTTAAACAAGGTTATAACTGGTGTTTTTAAACAAGTGACTCAGTATATGTTCACGAGATTTAAGTCTCATTGATAATTAACCTTTAAAGGATAAAATAATTATCACTTTATTTTCACTCACCCAAGAAAAACTCATAACTGTTGGTGTGTACTATAGAGTGATGAGTTTGTGGAATTTACGAACATGCTTAAGAACAATTAGGACTGTGCCAACGTTTTTGATCATGGGGGTAAATATATACTAATGTTTCTCAGCTGTTTGCCGGCGCATCTAAGTTTATTATAGTGGCACGGAAATTACAAAATTAATTGTAAGACTGGAATTTAGATAGTTGAAATCTCTACAGATCACCTGTATAGGTATCTAAACAAATAATGTAAACTTACATTTATCTGTGAGTAATCAATTTAAGAGCTATGATCTGAATTAGGTATTATTTGCTAAAGTCACACAAACAATTTTTCCCACTATGACCTCAACTACAGAAGTCATGAATACAGAAGTCTGACAGGAGGCTGTTAGATGAAGCGATAAACGCAGTATAGCTGCAACTGCAAAACTTGTAAGAGGGAGGTTATACAGAGCGACAATAATCGCTTGTCGCCTGGGCTTTTGACTTCTCTTCGGTGTTATCTATATTTCAGTCACACAAACATAATTCCTATTCATTAAGCGAAGAGAAATAATTTGCCACTCCAAGTTATGTGATTTATGTGTAGCTGCAACATCATTGATTGTAGTCAGTCGATGAGAATGTTTCACATGTAATAAATTGCTTCACTATCAATAAAATCGATGAAATTGTCACTCATTTTGAATATCAAATATAGCTCACAACAAAAATGTAACACTTATAACAGCGCAAGGGAACGTGGGTTGGGGTTGCACTTGAATGACATCTGGAGGAACGTGGAGGCACAACCTGTGTAGAAGAGCGTCGCTCGATTTTTTCCGCACATGGGACAGAGGCGGGATATGTCGCCTGGAGAATGGACCTAGGCACATTCCAACGCGACATGACCTTGAAGCAGAATATGACATACCTTTCTTATGAAAAAATTATCACTTGTCTAGCATTCGACCATTGAAATTCTTGGTTTCCATTTTTTGCATGACAAAAACAGCTTTAACGCAGCACGGAAAATTGTTTGTGTGGCCTGAGCCTAAAGGAGATGTGATATGCAGTGGTGGAGTGTGGCATATTACCAGGTTAAGTATAACTTATCAAAAATATACCTTTGAATGGTTCTCAACACACTATAGAACATCTATCAACCAGGTATAAATGTAAATGCAGAGCCTGTATATGATTGGTCAAGTGGGAATCACGTTGGTGAAAACTTTATCATAGACGTGCAGTTTTAATGAGTTCTACTTACCGTAGCAAGATTCCACAAAACTTTTAGTGATATAATATGCATTAGAGGATTAAGTGGAGGCCTCTGAGTGGAACCTGATTCTGAGCCCTCCAACCCCATATAATTTAAATAAAATAGTTTAAGGACCTTAAACTAAAATGTGTAGATTGAAAAATACAGATCATTTATTATTTTTCAAATAAACAAAACCACATACATATAAAACATCACATACTTGTGTAGTATAAAATAAGACCACATTGTTCATCCCTCTTACAGGGTCCACCATCTGGGAAAGTCCGGGAAAACTGGATTAAGCCAGGAATTTGAAGTGGTCGGGAAAAAACTGAATACGCCAGGAATTTGAAGTGGTTGGGGGAAAAACTGAATATGCCAGGAATTTGAAGTGGCCGGGGAAAAAGTCGGGAATTTGGCAAATTAAAAAAATAATAATAATTTGGGAAAATGTTGTTACTCAAAATATAAAATATAATCAGTAAACTACAATGTGATGCAACGTATTATATTTTCTAATTCCTAGTAGACTATCATAATGCAAATTAAAAATACATGATTATATATATTTTAAAACTTATTATTATTCATAAAAATGAATAACAAAAAACATGTGGGGGAAGGGGAAGACAGGTATGACAGACTTTTGAGTCGAGGAATTTTAGGAAATGATTAGGGGAAATCGGGGAAAAACCGGGAATTTCATTGGTCAAGTTGAGTAGACACAATGCTTTCAGCATTATTCACTTTACATTCTCTTTCTGTGCATATTTAATAAAACAACAAATAACTTTATATTTAATGTGTTTTTCCTTTTGTTGGCACAGGACCAATACACGTGATGTAGCTTTTGTTTTTGATAATATGTTGTGAAATTTCCATCCTTATACTTAGTACAGCACAATTTCATAGAGAGCAATGACTTTTTAGAATTTGTGTCACTTCGCGGCAGTTGTGGCTTCATAGGAGAGTGAATTGGGCTATCCAATACTAGAAGGACCTAATTCCAATGAAGTTGGAGGGTCTGGTATGTTTGTAAGACTATGTTGAAAGCAAAACCATGTCGTAACGGTTTTGGAAGAACTCTTCTCATTCACAACACCATCTTAATACAAAATCTAGTATGTTTCCATGCATTTTTGCAACCATTTGCACGCCCAAATTAGGCACAACAATATTCTTATTATTTTATATTTTGTATCAATTAACAAAACATTAATATGAAGATGAAATTTAAAAAAACTAGTTTGAGGCCCTCAGACCGCGCTTCTTGCGCCTTTGTGCTGATCCGCTAATGGATATGTAATTACCAAATAAGCTGTGATCAATACAACTCTATGCCAGATGAGCTTTAGATGGTGCAGGCGAAGGTTTGAGAAGTGTGAATAATGTGAGTAAACTAAATGTCAAGGGTCTCTAAATGATAATACAGGGTGTCTACCATCCGGGAACATCAGGGAAAACGGGAATTAGCCGGGAATTTGAAGTGATCGGGAAAAAACGGGAATTAGCCGGGAATTTGGTAAATTACAATTAAAAATATGGGAAAATGTGGTTTTATTCAAAATATGTACTATAATAATTATTAAAACAGTAAATAATAATGTTTATTCAAAGTGTAGTTTTTTGTAGCTGTGTAATAAATTTTATAATTCCTAATAAACATTGTTAATACAAATTTAAAAAGTATGTTTATTTAAATTTTAAAACTTATAATTATTCATAAAAAAAGTTTAATAGAGAAATGAGGGGGAAGGTGGGGGAATTAGGATGTGACATACTTTTTAGTCGGGAATTTTAGGAAATGATCAGGGGAAATCGGGGAAAAAATCGGGAATTTCATTGGTCAAGTTGAGTAGACACCATGTAATAGTAGTTACAAAAAAAAAAGTAATTACAAATAAAATACTTTTAAAATACCTACTAACAATGTAAAAACAAGTCTACAGCAAGTCAGGCAAAAGAGTATTTTGAGTAAAACAAAACAGGCTTATATAAATTAGTGTTGGGTTCACTTATGTCTAATAAATTAGTCTTTAATACAAATAGCAGGTTGCAGCACTGTTTTCTGACATCATTTTTCAGCACTGCAAGATGATTGTATATTATACCTAAATGCTCAATATGCGTATCAGAAAGACCCCATCATCTTTCATTGTCGGTATCAAATTTGTTTGATATTTCACAATCATACATCAGCTTTCTGCGTAGAGCGCTACCTTGTAATCGGCTCTTTGCTCTTCTAACTTCTCGAATGTGTAAAACTTAGCCACTCGTGTGGATAGATGGCTTTTCTAATAACAGTAGCCTATATTACTTAGACAACCGGACTGAAACACAATAGACACAAGATGAAGGAAATTCTGGAAATTATCAGTATCCAATTCAGGCATGATTGAAGAAGTGTGTGACATGGTGTCTTGTTTTGACACTAAATTTCGCCTCCACACACACTTCTTTATGTGTTTTAAACCCTATATGTGATTTAAAATCCACATAGAACTCGTACAATAGAATCAAAATGTCATATTTTTATTGTTGATGAGCCATCTTGGCACGAAGTAAACTAACAAAAATAAGTGTGGACAATAAAATCCTTCCTTCCCTCCTCCCTTCCCTCCTCCCTTCACTGAGTTGCAAGATGATAATTTGTCAAAAAGCAATGTGTGTGTAATAGGAACCCCAGATTTGTCAGCTTTAATCACTGTAAAACGACGGCAGGAAGCAGTGCTGCAGCCTGCTATGGCCTATAGGATGGATTTTAAAAGTAGGACATTACATAGCGAGGGGGTGTTTGAAACCATTGAGTGTTCTACGATTGCATTTGAAACTATCATATTTACTCAAATATAATTCACCCTTAGAGTTTCTCAACTTTGAAACAAAAAAAACAAAAAATGGGGTGTGGCTGTGTCATGGACACGGCCGTGTGTTGTACGTGAATACGTTTATGTAACGGGTTATATTTTTTAAATAAAATATTTGATGTAGAGGATAGACTCGAAACTACAACGCCAAACTGTATTTTTGATAATATATTTTTATTCTAACATCTTATTATATTCACTGTCACTACTTTAAACTAATGTTTTATATACAATCGATAGATTTTGACGACAGCTGACGATTAAAACTTAAACGAACACCGTTGCTTCTCCAAGTCAAAAGTTATACTAATTGCAAATCTCGATACGCAGCAAAATAACCTCAAAATGGCGGCGCTTCCCCCTCCACCGCACGCGATGCGTCACTGTTCTCGCTTATCCTAATGAATTCTTTGATCCTTTAGCTATCCAGTGGTATAATTTAATTTTGGATGTAGAGGAAAGATTCGAAACTACAACACCAAACTGTATTCCCCGATTTTGTTATCATTAGATTTTTTGGATTGCTAGCAAATTTAAAGACGTATTCACATCAAAAAATCTATCCTCTTCTTATCATCCATCTTTTATTCATTTCACTTCACTAACCACCAAGATACTGCCAGGATGAGTAAAGTAAAAAATGGCATAGGTGCTCTTGTTTGAAATTAATACAAATTAAAATAAGGGTGTGCGAAGCTTGAGAAACAACAAAGCAACCCAAACAGAAGGTGCGAAAGTCAAGCGAAATATAGATTGCAAGGAATGGGGAGGATGTTAGTGAGCTGAATGATCAAGAACATATGACAAAACAATGAGAGCTTTCATGTTTCCTCTTGAGTATAATGCACCATAGATTCTAGTACGCGCCCTATTTTTGGACACAAAATATGGCCACTAAAGGTGTGTATCATAATTAAGTAAATACTATATATATATATATATATATATTCTATTGTCTCATTTAAAGACAATTTAAAAAAATCCTCTAAACATTAAAAAATAATTCGCAATGTGCAACAATATGTTATGGTGTAATTTGAACAGTTGTAGCTTTACCTTGTTTTTACTATAGTTATACTCTACTCTTCTTGATAGAACAAAGTAAAGTTATTATGTACTTTACAAGGCAAACTCAGTGTACATTACTCATACATTTATTTAACCGTGCTTACTAACAAATAAAGTCAAAAACAATTTGAGTGAAGTAAGACTACCAGGGTGTTCAAACCTCAACCTCCCTGTTATTGGTGACACACCTTAGCTCGCTTTGGTACCTCTGTGGGTAGCAGACACTCTACCGGCTGAGATATGGGGCCTTACACATTTTCTGGTAGCTAGTCATGTCTTTGGAATATTAATACTTTTTCAGTGATTTTTTTGGTGTATGTAGAAAATAAATACCATTAACACCTTAAAAATTATTAATTCATGGGGTATTCTAACAAAACTTAGGAACTCATTATTTTTCTCAAACACATCTGCGACAATTTAAGGTGTATATTTCTTACTGTGCAAAATTATCACAAACTGATACGTTATGATTGTCCACAGAATTAGTCTCATAAACTGAATTAAATTCAATTAATTCAGTGAAAAATGACAACCTGGACTTCGGGAATCAAACACCATCACATATCCAATACTCTCCCCAGCTACCAAAACGAGAATAAAAACAATACAATTAGTGAAAGATAGCCTTTCATATTAGATGAACCAGGTGATAGACCATTGGCATGCAAAGCCAAAGATTCTGGGTTTGATTCCTGAGTCCAGTTTGTCATTTTTCAATTAATTGAATTATAACTTTGTTTGGAAATATTAATTTAAAGATATTCTCTATTGCCATTCCCCCACTAATTTGGCAACTTTGGTGTTTGCTATAGTGCCAAAACTGACATCCAAAAAGAAGGGTGTCAATAATTTTTGTGATGGTTAGCGTTCTGCTGTTTTAAACTCCATTCACGGTAGGAATTACTCTCTGAAAGGTCTTTTTTCCTACCATAATCCTACTATATAATAGCTTTCTGGTAGGGGAAAAGGCCTTTCAGAAAATAATTCCTACGCTGAACAGACTTTACATATATTAGTCTTAAGAATATGTTGATAAACAGTTAATATATTTTAAGTATTTTATCTATTATTTAAATTTTATTTGCATATACTTAGAACCTAAATGTTTGTGGTACTCAATCACTTCATTAAAAAAAAGTCATGATGTGTGACTTAAGATTATTTGCAATTTCTTAAATTGCTACCTAATTAAGTAATCTATTGCTTCTTACAATCAAAACAAAGTTAATCTCAGACTTTGCATGCAGTGGAGGGGATGAAATACAAGAACAAACTAATATTATAGTGTTATTGCATGTGTGAAACTATAATTTTTTCTCTCACTAAATTAACTCTGAATGTATAATGTGTCTTGGAATAGTTCAACATACTCGTCATAGTCATAGTTTGTGTGTCATATGCATACGTTTAGTGTGATAATGGCTCTCAAAACTCCAAACTAGTTTATAATATTTTGTGTGTGTATGATTGTAGCTAGATTTCACAATTATTAGGCTAGTCATATTCAACCAACTATGGTCATAATGCGTTAGAATGGAATGTATGTATCATCACGCTTTCATATCTATTTACTGTATGATCCAACATTATTTTTATAATCCGACAAGGATTTTAACATTTAAATTTATATAATAAATACTTGCTAAATAGTACCAAACTTGGAACGGTGATTAGCAAGTTTAACTGGACGGAGGTACTAGAGGTAACTTAAATACTAGACTTTACCACATATTGTGCAATGATTATGAACCTATTGTTTGCTAGTTGAATTAAATTCATTTGAAATTTTTTAGAAATAAACCTTATATTGTGTGTTTAGTTTTCTTCATTTAAAAATTAAGTTATCTAAGGCAGCGGCTCCCAACGTGGGGTACGTGCCGGGACTTTTGGATGTACGCGAAAATATTTGAATGCCCGTGAAAAGAGCTAAAAATGCCAGCAGTGTAAGATAAAAGATCAGTCAAAAGTTATGAAATTAACTCAACGATATGGTGAGGGACAGTGCGCTTTTTCTTTTATATTTTACTTTGAGAAAATGATTTCAATTTTAAACATAACATAGTTTTTATAATTAATAATAAATAAATTAATTAAATGTCAGTTTTTATTGTAACTTTTGCTTTTTTAGTTTAGAAATATATCCACTTTGTATTCAATCCCATTACTAGCCAATTTATTTTCGGTTGCAACAAATAAATCTGAAATAACTACACTAATGTAGTAATTAATACAATTTTGCTAAAAATTAAGGGCACATTTTATGGAAATGGGCTGCCAAGGGGTATGCAAGCGAAAAAAGGTTGAGAACCACTGATTTAAGATATTTATAACCCTTTAAAAAGCCTTTGAATTTTAAATTCTATTAAATATCTTTAACACAAGTTTAAATGCTATTAAATATCTATAACACAAGTTTAAATTTAATATCTTCTATACTTACTTGCTATTTCCACCAAAGAAGAAACCATTTTCCTAAACAATTTCATTTTTGTCATCTCCATATTTTCACTACACAGTTTGATGGTAAACAGGATCACACTTATAAACTCTGCAAGAACAATCCTTCCATCCAAGACAAGCATATTGTTTTTACTTGGGGAAGGTCACAAATTGTGAGTCTATTTTTGCCATTCAGCCTCCTGGCAGTGCTCAAACTTGGCACACGGGCGCGTTTGAGCACTTTCGACCACACGGATGTGGTCCCTCTGTAGGCTGGTAGCCAAAGACGTCTCAAGAACACTAAACGTTTGCCCTATTACATTCCTTAGTTTAAGGGAAAATATTGTTGCTACCTCTAAACTTTCTCCCAGGAAAGGTCGTCTAAATAAATTTGTTTTTTTCCATTTGTTGCTTCAAACCAGGAATATGGTGTGGCCTACGAATTATGACACTGATGTTCAGGTAACCTTTTAGTTATATTTAACTGAGTATTATTTTTTTATCTTTTGAAAATAAATGTTTTTAGTGTAGAGTAGTTTTGTACTTTTGTTGTAATTTGTAGAGTATAGTTGAACTAATAAATAATAATCTTATTTATTTGGGTATGAGGAAATTAGGAGGTGGTCTACACCTAATTATTATCATGAATGTTGTTTGTCTTTTCAAATTGGTATATTTAAATACTTGCCTATTGAAAAAAACTGTAAAATTTTTGAGCTCTGTGCATTTTTTCGTGCTTTTAGTTTTCTCAAATTAAGCTACCTACTATAAAATTGTATTATAATATATCACTTTTCCTCTAACTTAATCATTAATCTAAACCATATAACTTGTTGAATCTGTTAGGTACACTTTGTTTATCCTAAAAGGTAGCGAACTTACGTTTCAAGGTTCCACTAGCTTATAAGTTAGGTTTATAGTGCAATCCTTCAAAGTATCAATTGCTGTCAGGCCTCACGGCTTAAGATACAATGGTCTCTGTTGATTTCTGCAACTACTTCTCTATTCTGTCTAAGCTTATACTCCCTTTTGCCCTTCATCTCTAGTCACCCTTTTTCATGTCAATAAGAAAGAGAGTAAAGATTATTATTATTAGCACCGAATCTTACTACCCGTTTGGGTTATACACACTTACTCTAATGTGTAATGGAAGGGTGATTGTGAGTATGAAATGTAGGACCTACAGTTTAACGTGGGATCCGAACCACGGTGGAGGCCTGGCACTCCACACATTCACAAGTTGTGATTAATATGCGTCTTGTCAGAGGTGAAGGTGGTAATCAGATAAATCTGTGCCAGGACCGAGGATTGAACCCCGGACCCCAGCACAGAAGTCTGATACCTTACCCCTAGACTGCCAGGTCACCAAGAGTAAAGAAAAATATGAAACTTCTCATCTGAATATAAAAGAGGAAAGCTCGCTGCTAGTTCTAAAATTTCTTAAATTTTTCTCTTGCAAGCCTATCAAAGAAATTGCTGTATTTGTTAGAGGAAGGTTAGATCTAGAGCTCTTTTTCATCAAACATAGTCTCATAGATCTGCAAATCTGCTTAAAAAGTCGTTGAAAATCAGTTAATGTTACATTTCCACACTTTTTTTTCTATTAATAGAGGTAAAACTAATGGGTTGTTAAGGAAAAAGAGCCCTGTTGGTATCTTTAAACTTAATTTTGGTGTAAACCATATTTCAAAATAATGCATCTATAATTGAATATTGCACTAGAGCTAAACGTCTATGTAGCAATTTCGTGCTTATGAATGCGGCTCCCTTAAGTCTGCTACCTTTCAGGGTAAACTGAGTGTATACAATTTTTGTTGAAAGGATTGTTTATAAAATTCAAACATATTTCTTTGCAGCCGACATTGATATCATTTTACTATATAATTTGTGTTATCTTATAGGTAATGATAATGCATATCAAAAGTGACAGCTGCAGATAACATGACTTGATGTATGGATATATTAAAATTGTTTTAGTAACTTTAGTAATTACCGAATACTGTTTCCTACCAAAATCAGGTTGTACCTATCATGATATGTGAACTAATGGTGCTATGTCGAGTAACCTTTTTGTGTGCGTTCAACATGATACAACTCTGTATTCTGCTATGAGAAAATATGGGAGTAGCTCTGCATGTTCACAAGGTTACAGAAAACTTGGAGGATATTAAGGTGGCGACTGACTTGAGCTGAGCTTTGTAATGTAAAGCTCACGCTGAACATTACAATATAAAACTTGTAATAAGAGTGCAGCGAATGGTCACTTCAAATATTTGGCTCGACAATGCTTCAATTCTCTATCATTTATAGCCGAAATTTCGGAACTAGAAGTTAAAATATGGGTTTTACATGTGTATAAAATATTTATAATTACCTTTTCCTGTACTCGTGCTTTTCAAAAAATTTCTTTCTCTTGTCTGAGAGAAGCCAGTAAACCTGTAATTTTTTATTTGCACTCTTAAGTGGTTTCCATATTTTCAGCCAGGCATCGTGGTTTTTAAATTCATCGTAATGTTGGGGATCCTGAGGATCCCCCAAAATAGTTTTTTTCTATATTTTTCAATAAGTCAGTTTTTTTCTTGGTTCCGCTCCATTGTGAGCAAACACTTGCTGCAAATTGTTAGTAGCACACAATGGGTCCTCACTCCAATACTTACATTGACTTGCAAGAAAACAGTGCAAGACTTACATAGAACTGGATAAAGGAATTGATAACATATTCAAGGACTTCAAAAAGACAGAGGACTTGATAATAAGTATGAAATAGAACAGCAAAACTAGTTTATTTCATACATTGCCAAAACCACTCTGGCATTATATAGAACACCTGGATTTCACATATTGCCGGTGACATATGTACCCAAAATAAACTAAGTTATTATTAAAATTTCTCATAACTTTTTTCTACAAACTATATCAAACAAAAATTGGGCAAAATATAAATGCTTTATTCTTTTTAGCAATCTCTTTCTTCATACAGACAACTCTAGTTAAATGAAAACATTTTTCTAGAAGCAGGTAATTTTTTTAAATGTATATTTGCTTTTTTAATTTGCAAATATATCTAAATTTGCTATATGTTGAAATTAATATATCCATATACTCGAGTGATTAGTGAGTTTGTTAACTAATCAGCTTTTACTTGTTTTTCTAATTACTTAGTTTTAACAAGATTATTCTGTTCTGTATTTCATGCTTATTAAATAGGCGGAAGAAGATGAGAACAAGGTATGAGTTTTTGTGTTGAATTGCATCCCACATTTTGTTGATTGGCATGCCATTTTTTCCTTTTGCCTTATATTAGAATATGTAAGCCATGTCAACAGAACACTACAAATTTAATTTTTCATTTTCATTGAATAAAGAGATTATAGCCAGATTGTAAGGAAAAAAGACCTATTTAAATGACATTTACATTTAAGCGTAATATTCTTGGGTATAAACAAAATTTAAGGTTTTTGTTTCAAATTATTTTATTTCCCTCCAAAAAATTCACTTTGAGTAAAACATTTTAAATAATAATAATAAACGTCAGCATCAAATAAAATATCATTAAGATTATTATTGGAAGAATATGAACATTTTATTTTAGTTGGGTCAGCAGTAAAGGCCCACATCATGGCCACTTATTAATCAGGATATAGATATGAGATTAGGCCCAAATAAGAAAACATATTGAATTGCGATTCTTTTTTATTGATCAGACAACGAAATTTGTATAACTCTAATAGTTTTTAATTTTTAAATATTTATTTTTCTCTTTAGTTTTTAAAATTTGGTAAAAAGGTCTAACTGGTTTTAATTCCACTGTTTTTAAAGCAGAAAACTTCTCTACTATTCAAAATATTATTAAAGGTATATTATCTACCTAAGCTAGGTGCTACCCATGGGGTGAAATGGGCTCTTAATAAGCTCCAGCTATAGCTGTCATTAACATGTCTTTCTACTGAGATAAGTGTCCCGGGTTCAATTTCTGGCAGGCCTAAAAATGTATCATTAGTAAGGTGAGAGTTTCCTCTTTCACAGTGATGAATTAACAGCCAGCGGCTGGATGCTATGTCTGTTAAGTTAGTTGAAGATTCCTGTACTGAGATAATCACTCGGTTCAGAAAGTGCACGTAATATCTAAAAAAAATTAAATGAAAATTAAAACTAAAGCTTCAATGGCTTGTATAGTTTTGCTAAAGGAGCTTATATTGTCCTTTTTATGTTTTTAAATTTTACTCTTGTTCTACATTACACAATATAAAGTAAATGAACTAGAATTAACTTGCATCTTTGGGCAATCTAAACTAAATTAATTAGAATTAACTTGCATCTTTGGGTGTAGATGCTCAAGGGGTGAGGACAGTTTGCAAGAACAATTCATTAAAGCAATGCAGTTTTTAATATTTCTCTACAAACAGCCATGGCATTTATATGACTGGTAGCATATAACCTTAACGGGAAGTAAGACGCAGTGCTAAATTAATTATATGACCGGTACACTTTGTGACTCTAAAGCCCAAGCATGATAAGATTGCACCGGATGTAAATTAAGAGCTTAGCTCAAATATCATGAGTGCGGTTTCTCTATTTGTATCACTATCTCCTCGCATGAACTTTTTTAAGGATTGTACTTGATAAGCAGACATGTGATTAGTTGTCTTATTAGACATTAAAATAATGTTTACCTACAAATGATTACAAAATAAAATAATCAACTATTATTAGACCGGGTTAACTTATATTTTCTAGGTGCTATATATTAACATAAATTTTAATATGAATTTGTAAAAGCATTCATTCATGGCAAATCAATGTACTGAGATTTTTTTAAATTTCACTTTGACTATTGGTAGATTTCCATCCTCTCTAGAGAAATGCTAGTGCCTTTCCTTAAAATTCACCTTCATTCTATACCTTTATTGCAGGTTTTTTCTGATATGCCAACAGTAAGGTGGGTCGAAAAAGATTTTTTTTAAATCTGCTATACCATGGAAAATGTGACTAGTACAATTTAGTAAAATTTTAAAAAAAGAAATAAAAAATCTATTGATATCTTATGGTCACGCATCACCCCTGAAATTTACAAAAACTATCACTTTAAACATTTTTGCGTAATAGAGAAAAAAATATTCTATGCGAGTCAAACTTCTATTATAGCTTTAGATAAGTAAAGAATATCACAAGAAAGCTAAGTAAATAAGAAATCATGAATATTTAATCATTTATTGGTCGCACATTGGCGACACTTTGCACGAACTCCAATTAATCATCTTGGTGTACTCCGTATTAGCGAAATTGCGTTTTGGTGTCACGAAGCTCCTAATTGTGTTTACCTTAGTTGCTGTGTTCCTTGCCTTCAAAAATTCGTCTGAGTCTTAGCTCTCCTAAATGATTTCTTTTATCTACAATCATACTCAAAAGCAAATTTTCGGGGTGAGCAAAAAATACATTAAGTTAAGTCACTGGGTCTATAAGTTGAAGTAAATGTTAAGGTAGGTACCACAATGTTTTAATAGCTTCAAACACATGCTTAGGACCATCTGTAAAGTACTTGCTTTTCTTGATATTAAAACCACATAGGCACGTAGGACTTCAAGATAAGAAAAACTATTATCTTAAGTTCATCTGAAGGATTTATCACACCTACATATAATCTGAGAACTCTGTTGACCGTAGTTAACCATTTTAAGTGTGAAAGAGGGCCGGGATCAAGAACAGACAAATCTTCTGGACATTTTCCTGATTTTACTGCAGTACTAATGTCAAACAGGTATTGCTGATCTTTGCCGAGCACTTTCCTGTCGATTACAGGAATCACACGCACTGAATACTTTGAAAGTTTTTCACAACCACGAAGATGTGTGTCAATTGGACCACAAACGGATTTAGGCCCGGTAGTGTCACCATCAAGATTTTGAAATAAGTGACGGAATGGCAGTTCATTAAAATGGAGACACATCCTCCACTGTAGTGGCCTTTTCACATGTAGTTAAATTAAACGAATTACTCCACTTTTCCAGCCAGTGTTAGATACTCTACTGTCACACTCAATTACATCTAGTTCGTCAAGGGGAATCCCAAGTGTAGACAAATGAGAAATAATGCTAGAAGCAATTGCACTGGAAGATCTTGAAGAGGGCGAAACATGGCCAATGTATATCAAACCCGGTTCTTGAATAAGGGAATAATGTTCTTCTTTTTCAGTTCTGCGAAAATGTTTCGAATGTAGCTTATCAATCACTAAAGTTTTATCTTTTCTGCCGTCAAAGTAGAGTCCCTTTAGCTCTTCATTTGTAGCCTCAATATATAACTCGGTACAGTTACGCTCTTTTTCTCTTCTAAGCTTGTTTTTATCAACTATATGGGTGTGTCACTATTGAAAACACCAATATCTTGAAGTAAACTTGAAGAGATTGCTGCTGTTGTATGATCAGATACTCCATATCGATCACTAGTTTATGCAGTTGATTTAAATTTAATGCGCATCTGCCATGGTGATTTAACGATTGGCACTAATTCCCAATCGTCATCATCATCTTCTTCGGGCCCATCGGATGAATAACTTTCACAGTTTGTCTTCTTTGGGTACCGTTGTTTCCTCTTCAATCGGTGTTGAACATGAAGGCCGTGAAATGTCAAACGTTGGCCTAGTTTGAAGTCGCTTGCCCTTCTTTTGATTATTTGGGTCAATTTTTTTTGTTTCTTGTATATCCAAATTTTCAATTTTACCTAACCCGTACTTTCTTTGCATGTATACAAATTTTAATTTTATTCCGAGAATCGTCTTAGATTTTTTACAGTCACAGTTTATTGATATAGGGCACTCACACAAATTGGGGGTCTTATGGCAGTTATAGTTCACACCGATATTGCACTTACATGGTGAGTCATCAAAGAGTGAAGCCGATTTTGGTTTGATCTTTTCTTTGAATATTGCCTTATCCTTGTCATGGTTGTACGATTTCCTCAGTTTATAGTAACTATCGTGATGGACATTAATTAGCTGCACAATCCTGTATTCTGAAACAGTTGGTATCAATACTTTGTCAAACACTTATTTTATTTTCTGCGCTACTATCGCTGAAACTTTGTAAAAACTGGCACACTTGTTGTTAGTTTCCAAAGCTAAGTTGTAACGTTCATGAAAACAACACTTGAGGACGTCTTCATGAGTTGGAAGTTTATTCAGAACTAAGTCTCTTGGATAGCCAAATAAAGGGCACTCATACGCCTGTCGAGTAATTTTCTTAGAAGTTTTCATCACACTAATGCCTCCGTCAAAATGAAAATGACTTTTAAACAAACAAAGGTTAAAAGCAACACTAACTGCTACCAGAAAGGCACAAGACAAGACAACGCCGCAACAAGGTCAGTGGCTGACTGTTCACTTGATCAAACTGGCGTAGCGTAAAGCAGCGGGGGATTGTGGGTAACCGTGGGTGGGCGTGGGGTGAGGGAAAAAATGCGTCCAAGTTCACGTGCCATTTGATATTTGATCCTCAACAAAATATCTCTTCATTTAATTTATATCCAACACACTAAGATTATGGGTAAAAAGCAAGAAATAAACAAAAAAGCCTTATTTTAGTTAATTTTAGTTTTTTTTTTAAGTGCATTGCACGACCGGCAAATTAAAGTTTATAAATTATTTTGATGCTTACAGTTATTCATTTGGCCATCTTATACTAATTCCACACTATAGCGGTTCGACCATATTGAGTTTGACACATTTAAAAAAATTATGAAAATTAGTTTAATTTCAGTAATTTTTACAAATTTCGAAGGAAGATATCAACTCTTTTTTTAATTTGACTAAACTGTACCAGAGGCAAATTTTCCGTGATGTAGCAGATAAAAAAAATTTTTTTTTCAACCCACCCTAGTCCACAAAATGCATGTAAGAAGCATACAACCACCTTTATGTATTTGTATTACTATAAAATGTAGATAATAAAAATGAAGTATGAAATTAGCATGAATTATGTGCATGATATGTAGTTATTGATGGATACAATTGATTTGGAAAAACGGGTGTGATCAAATCGGAAGCGGATAAGAAACTATTAGAGTTTGCGATAGTGGCTTACTAGTCCTCTTATATCGATTAGGAACTGGTGAACTAATATTTCACTACATTTAGCCAAGACTATCAAGGCTGTAATGCTTGATTTTAGAACTAAGAGCTGTATAATGTATAAATAGTCTAGATTCGGATGTCGGCCTATCCCCCATTCAACCTAAACTGCTTGTTATTCATATACTGGTTGATTGGTTGACTCCAGAGACTAGACTATAAATACAGCCCTTAGTCTAACAAAGTACCCCAATGTTATATGTTTGGCCTCTGAGCATTGTCTAAAAAATATAGGGGTGCAATGGTACCTGTCCGAGAACACGCGCCGAACGGATGGTGCATCTCTCTTTTTCTCACGTGTGAAACTAAGTCAAAGATAACTTATATTCATTTCTTTAAATTATAAATGCATCCAAATACAGTAAAATATGCTGAAAAAAAATTGGAAAATATGTTTGAGATATAAACCAATTTTAGCTTTAGAGATGTATTTAGAATTTAAGACTTAGATATATATTGCTCAAAAATATATACAAAGAATTAAATGATACCATTTTTTAAGTTAATTGATGTAATAAAATAAAATTACAGATCAAATAATGAACATTACACATTTAATAAATAATTCATCATCACTTTGGCAGTATATATGCTAATGATAAGTCTAAAATACAAGAAAACACGTTAAAAATGTTTAAAACTTGCAGATACTAAAAAATAGGTTAGACAAAACAATGTTCAAGTTCATGTAAGTTCAGAATTTAAATTATAAAAATCTCTGGGTTAAAAGGTTAACATCTGCAAATAGGTTATGATTAAATGATTGAGTATTAATATATGACTTTAAGATACGCAATATTTAATGAAATAATGTTTCAAGTATATATAAGTATTAGAGTTGACAAGTATAAAATTTTTAATTTATAGGTTAACCAATTTGAAAACTGATATAATTAATGTAGAGAGTTTTGGCTAAGTCTTATCTGTTAACTTCTTGTCCTGTTACTTCTTTTGCATTTCCAGCATTGAAAAGATGCTGGAAATGAAAGAAGCGTAACAGGACAAGAAATTAACAGATAAGACTTAAAATATTACAAAACTCTCTAGATTAATTATATCCTGTTTTCAAATTGGTTAACCTATAAATTAAAAATTTTATACTTGTCAACTCTAATACTTATATATACTTGAAACATTATTTCATTAAATATTGCGTATCTTAAAGTCATATATTAATACTCAATCATTTAATCATAACCTATTTGCAGATGTTAACCTTTTAACCCAGAGATTTTTATAATTTAAATTCTGAACTTACATGAACTTGAACATTGTTTTGTCTAACCTATTTTTTAGTATCTGCAAGTTTTAAACATTTTTAACGTGTTTTCTTGTATTTTAGACTTATCATTAGCATATATACTGCCAAAGTGATGATGAATTATTTATTAAATGTGTAATGTTCATTATTTGATCTGTAATTTTATTTTATTACATCAATTAACTTAAAAAATGGTATCATTTAATTCTTTGTATATATTTTTGAGCAATATATCTAAGTCTTAAATTCTAAATCAAATCCTCTCCTTACTTTCATCTTGTTTAGAATGTTTTTTAAAATGGTTTAGAGATGTAATTTTAAAAAATACTACCATTATTTTTTCTTAATTTGCTTCAGAATGTGTTTGTAGCTGTGAGGTAAATTTGGGATGTTGACCAAGTGACCTTTTGACTTCTTAGTCCAGTAACTTTAGCCGAAAATTGGGTATCACTTCATAAAAATTCCAAATAAGCTGAATATTGGTTTTCTTTTACCTTTTGCCTTTCTAAATATATTATCGTAAAAAGCCCCCTTCATATGGTTGTATGCATAACATCTAACAGTGCATAAAAGGTGCTAATATTTTTTTTGCTAATATAACTATCCTTATTGATTTTATAACCATGAGGTATACTTACAAAGAAATAGATTGGAAATGTATCTAAAATAAAAAAAGGTAATAATTAATTAATAAAAGCAATAGTTTTTGTGGAAACTGGGTGTAAAAGTTATAACCACAGCAATTACTACCCTTCTGTGAATGCTCTCTGAGTACTCTTTATTCTTTTAAAGAATTGGCTGAGCATTGAGAGTGAATTTCGTGTATTATTTTAATAAAATAAACTGGAGTATTACTTGTTTACTTAATTTTCAATTACCAATATTTTTATCTTTTTCAATTTGCTTGCGAGATTACTTTGCTTAAAAAAAATCTAATTCCAAATCTAAATAATGAATATTTCTCTGTGTTTAAAATATATATTTTAAAAATGATGTAAGAAGCGGGGATGCCAAAGAAAAGAGTTACCCTGAGTGCCAATTACTTTAGGTACACCACTGAATGTGCTGACAAATACCAAGTGTTAAAGTGGTTAGGCAATGAACTGAATCCTCGAGTTTCGGGATGGAACTCAAAGAATGATTTATTGGAGCTAAAAAGTATATCTCAACTTCCTGTTCTTAATTGTCTTTTGAACATGATTTGTTTCATTTGTTAAAAAGGCTGTGGAGCATTGTGCGGCGGTTGGAAGTTAGGACTCCATTTCTCATCAATTTGCGGCAACTGAGGTGGTCGGGGCAAAAACACGACAACCCTCATTGATTTAGATATAATCTTTTCACTATTTGAACCAGGGCTGCGGAGTCAGTAGGCTAAACTTTCGACTCCAACTTCTCTACTTTTTCTATTGTCCAACTCTGATTCCATCTCTAACTCTGACTCCTTTATTAATGGCAAATTTATATTAATAATAATTATTATCATAATGGGCAGTATGCCCATGTCAAACATTAAAAAGTAGATGATATCACCATGAGTAGAAAATCAAAATAAAAGTTTAGACTGTCTTGCTCTAGTCGAAACATGTATATATTAATTCATAATAAAAAAATTATTATGGTAAAATCATTTGACTACAGTAAAATTATAACTAATTAATAAACATTAAAATGCTAAGTACTAACTTAATACAAGACATCACCAACATGTGGATCATCAGAATAGTTCTTAGTTTAATTGAACTTAAAATATATTTATTTGATTACAATTTATGGTTTATGGATAAGTAAATTTCCTAAATTCCTATGAGAGTATATATGCATTAATCTTTGTATATAATAAATTAAAACTAATAATAATCACAATTGAAAATTACCCAATTCTGAATGTTCTCTTTTTGTTTGTATACCATCAAAGTTTTGATAGTTAAGAATCTTGATATTAAGATCAATCCTTGGTTATGTCTATACCAGTAAGAATCGAGTTTGACACTATTATAAGTTTTTTTAAGTCTGTGTCGGTACCTTTCTATCGACTCCAACTACGACCACACTAAATTGTTCCCGACTCCACAGCTCTGATTTAAACGTCCATAAAAACCTGAAATCTAGCTATAAAAAATAAGTTAAATATTCATGGATATTAGGTATCCTCTAGGTCTTGACTGACTATAAAAACAACTTGTATTATTATTATTATTATTATTATTATTATTATTATTATTATTATTCGCACCGCGTCTTACTACCCGTTCGGATTATACGCACTTACGCTAATGTGTAATGGTAGGGTGATTGTGAGATGAAATGGAGGACCTACAGTTTAACGTGGAATCTGAACCATGGTTGAGGTTTGTCATTCCACACATTCACAAGTTGTGATTAATACACGTCAGCCAACAACTTGTAGTTCAAGTTGTATGCAACCAGAACTCAATGCTAACTTATTTGGTCGTCAAATGAGGGTTATTGTGTTTTTGCTTTGACCCCTTCAATTGTCATGGAACATCTTGTCTAAATGTTGCACTAATCAAAGAATTGATAAAAACAAAAAAATTGACAAGCCAGAAATCAATCCTATGAATTATCTCAAACAATATTGCCTTTCTCAACCATTGTTGCTTTTCTCAACCATTCAAAGGAATTTTTTCATTGTGAATACTTGGATATCCTCAACAATGTTTACTTACAGTTTCAAAGCCAAATTAAGTGAAAAACTATTGGTTGCACTAATAAACTTGATACCACCTTTTTTATAGATACATTTTCGATATTTTCTCTTTGTAAGTATACCTAATAGTCTTAAAATAAATAGAAACGAAAACATAAGCGAAAATGTTATGTGTCAAATGTTGAATGTTATGCGTACAACCGAATAATGTCTTTTGACAACTTATTTAAAAAGTCAAAAGGTAAGAGGAACCCACTTGGAATTTCTCCTAAGTGAAATCTTTAAGTTATTGGACTATCTCTAAGCTATGCACATTGCACATCCCTACCAGATAGCCGTAGTAACTTTATGAATAGCAGATTATTCTGGTCTCTTGACAACTTTCTGCTAAAAAAAACCCAATATTCGATGTTATATAAATTATAAAAACTAACAATGTTAGTTAAATAGCATATAGTTAATATTTAATTGTGTGTTGTATAATTTTGTAAATGTATTAAAATTAACTCTTAGTTCTGTTAAAAGTAGACCTCATTCCCTTCATGCTCTTATCATTACTACAGTCCTAAGATTGCTTTTTGGATTTCAAGTTGATATTTTTTCCTTGGTGATCAAGTTAAACAAAAAAGATATTAATATTATAATTCAATAGTACATTAATTATATTCATAGAGAATTGTTGTTAGGAGGTTCGATTTGTCAATAAATAATTGTGTCTAATGATAGGTCCTCTAAGAAGGTAATAGTTTCACAGCTATGATTCCTTATTGTAAATAGATTCATGTGTATGAAATATTATTACTTAAGTGCAAGGCGAAAAAAGCTTCACACTCTTAATAATGTTACTTTTGGACGGGAAATGTATGTTAGAAAAATATAGGCCAAGTAAAAGGGTTATCCTACATGCAGTGAATGCCATCAGCTTAATTCATCATTTTGGAGACCTTGTATTGCTAATTGCTATGAATCACATATGTTGACTGATGCATTATGTGGCCTTAAATTATTGGTCCATACCCTTTCTCAAATGTATCTTTATGTATTCTAGATGGAGCCTGATAGAATTGTCCCACGCATGCAACTCCAAGCCATTGACGCCAAGACGCAGTTGGATCACTTGAGTTCTCTCGATATCGACTCTAATTCCTCATATGTTCGATTGTCGGGCATCATATGCACCATCGGTATGTTCATTTGAATACAATATTTAAATGTTTTAAGTAACTTTAGCTGGGTTTCATTCAAATATTAATTTTCATTTTACCTATGGATCTTTAGATTCAAATCCAAATCATGGAAACAATGATTAACAGGAAATTGAAATCTATTAGACTAGAAATCGTAACTAAAAAGTAATATTTTGTTATTAAAAAACTCCCTCAAGCAAACTATATTGACCAAGCAGCCGTCGTTGTTAGTGATGATAGTGACTACATTTACAGATAGTGGGTGTCATCGTCAGCACAATGAGCCTTCCAGCCGTTAATCTCACTTTTCTAAGCCAAAGCTGCTACTTATTTATTTAAGTAGCTCCTCATTTGTCCTCACGAGGGTGAGTTTGACCCCACTCCAAACCCACTGCTTCACTCAATAATTAACTTACTTATAAATTCATCTTTAAAGAAATAGGCATACATATTCAAACAATTCTAGAGGTACTGGATGTTAACTTAAATTTGAATAGACTTTGCTTCAAAAGGAATAGCTGTCCCTACATAACTAAACATCTCCCATTACAATATGACTTCTTCTTCTGACACACTTTTATTATGTCACCTATTAGATGATTGTCATCACTTTCACTTTCCTTAGTTTTGATTTTAATTTTCTCGATGTCTGTCTTTTNTTTTAATAATAACTCTAAAGGTAAAAAAAAGTTCAAAATTTTCCCAACATATGTGGATTGATGGTAAAGAAAATTTGACACTTGAAAGTGGTTGACATGACCTATAAAAAAGTTTTCTTGGCGCTGAATCATGGTTAACGCAATTGAGAGGTAAATGGTATTGGGTTTGGTTAAGCTTATCCTGTAATTATATTGGGGCTAAACCACCAGTAAACAATATTAAAGCTCTTATAAATTATAGTTCCAAATTTGAAAAAATATTTATTTTTCTAATAGCTTTCCAAGCAATACAGCCTTCTCATAAATACTTTATTTAAAGTCCCTTCTTTCCACTGCATTGTGTTATCCATCCCAGCTATATAAATTGAGGTATTTACGCTAGTAGATTAGATATGAGGAAGGTAGCATTTAAAAGAAACATTTGCACGAAAGGATATTGGAAGAAACCACCCTTGATACAACTACCTAGAATTCAAACCCGGACCTTCCTGTCATCTACAAACCAAACGAGATAAGCTTGACATTTAGTCTGCAAGCCCACCAATGCGGTTGTTTAGTGACTTTAGTCTTAATTTTGTTCAAAGGTAGAAAATATATAATATATGTGTTTTGAAGCTAATTTAAATTCCATTCTTATTTCTTAGTGGACCCGTTCCATATTAAGTGACCGTCAAACAATAATTAAGAAAATTAAACACTCTGTTTCCAGGTCCTGCCTCAGTGGCAGTGGACATTCTGGAGAACATGATGGAGACGGGGATGAATGTAGCAAGACTCAATTTTTCCCACGGGAGCCACGAATACCACGGTAACACCATCAAGAACGTCCGTGAAGCTGCCGCCAACTACAGCAAGAAGCTTGGCATGGTCCACCCTCTTGCCATCGCTCTCGACACCAAGGGACCTGAGATCCGCACAGGGCTTCTAGAAGGGGTAGGCCTATTTCATTTTTATAGACCTAAACTTTTTTATATGATATGTACCATGGGGTTCAATTAAAGTTCCCAACCATGTTCTGAATACATCTCATGGAGTCAGTCCCTGGAATGTGTTAAGCAAGGGCTCCCATCCCCTCCACTCTAGTTGGCTGTCTCTGGGGATGTTCTAGGGAGGATCAGCAGAGGTGGAACTGAAGAAAGGCGATACCATCAAACTAACCACGGATAAGGCGTACGCTGAGAAGGGAAATGCTCAGACTGTGTTTGTCGACTATGACAACATCACCAAGGTCGTGAAGCCTGGCAACAGGGTGTATGTGGACGATGGGCTCATCTCACTTGTCGTCACTAATATAGGTAATCACTTTACACGACCTTGCGAAAATACTCTTTTACAAACTCAATTATTTAATATAAGATTCCATTATTATTTTACTGATACACTTAACACTAAAGTTTTATGAATTTAAAAAAAAATTAACAAAACAGGAAACAAGTATGTAATAAAATATGGGTAGTAGTTACAATACATTAATTATAAAAATTCATATATTCAGTTAAGTGCTAAATTAATGGTCTGGAGTCTGGTTGCTAATCTTATCCTATAGTAATTATGTTGCGGCTGAACCAGCAATTAGCAATATTAGAGCTCTAAAGAATCACAATTAAAAATGTGAAAAACTATTTTTTCAAGGGTTTTGAATACATCGTTATTTTCTCAAATATCGCTTAAGGATTAAAGGGTCCCATCTCCACCTTGACACATTATTTTTTCACTTAAATGCTACAATGCAATTACTTTATTTCAGAAATTTAAATTTTCTAACTACATAAATGAAAAAGTATAGAAAATTACCCATCCCTTGTGTAGGATCAAAACTCTCATCCCACAAGTCAACTATAAAAACTATTGCCCAACCTTGACATTAATAGTTATTTACGTGCCAGACTAAACTATCAAAGACGGGAAGATTGGGATTTGACCTTGGTCGGGTGCACTGAGGGGCATTTTTCCTAAATTGTTTTCCACTCTTACCTCCACGCAAATTTGGGTGCACTTCCTCTAAATCAAATCTTCCTAATCTCACCACATAAGTATGATTATAACATATGCATAAAAACAGAACGCGATGCTAAGAGAAAAAAAAAGAGATTTATTAAATAAAAGTGGGGTGGGATGGGGTGGGGTGGGGTGGGAGGGCGAGTATGATCAGCTCAACTGTACCTTACATGCAAGAATGGAACAGGCTACCATTTTCAATGCAGCCAGTCAAAATTGAATCTGTCACATTTGACTCGTGTCACTAACCCGGCAAGCACATGTTGCAGGCTCAAACCATGTGGTGTGCTCTGTGGAGAATGGTGGTTCCCTCGGCAGTAGGAAGGGGGTGAACCTCCCTGGCGTCCCTGTGGATCTCCCGGCAGTGTCTGAGAAGGACAAGTCTGATCTCCTGTTTGGGGTGGAGCAAGGGGTTGACATGATCTTTGCCTCATTCATCCGCAATGCGGCCGCCCTCGAGGAAATCAGAGCTATATTAGGTGAGTGAGTCGTCGTATTTGTTGTTGATACAAATGTAATGTTATGTGCTGGTAAACTTAAATAAATGTTACAAAACAAAGAAGATTCCAGAGTCTTCAAAGATAGGTAAATTACTAACTGTTAGTTGATGATCGAGCATAGTCATATTTGGCTTTGTGTAAGAAGTGACAGTCTATACAAACACACATTTGAAAATTAATATTGACATTGTTTGTAGCATCTGTAATCTGTAGTTACTATTTATGTTGTAGTTTAGGTGTTTGTGAAGTCCACTTTTTCAATTTTAGGCAAATTGGTGTGATCTTGTGATGAAAGCTGAAAATTGTCAATTGTACCTTTTCTTTGGTTTATGCAAGTTGTGCAATTTCTTTGTTAACAAAACCTGTACTGACCCTATCACTTCCTATTGCTACTTTTTCTTTCTCTTATTATTTAAAGATTAAAAGTTCCTAAATTGAATTTTAAATATAATAAATAGAATACACCACCAAAAAACAGTTTGCTCCAAAATATTAAAATGAGACAATGGATTAAATATTAGCGGTGTACGATTACCCAAAGATTCGAAATCGAGTTGAGTTTTATTAGCTCCTCAAACTCGACTCAAAGATTTTTACGAAACTCGAAAAATTTGACTAAAAATTTTTGATTTTTTCTTGAAATTCAGTGTTATTGATTTTATTCAATTTTTAAAGTTATTATTTCAGAGCAAATAGTCTTTAAAATATTTCTTTTTGTCTAGTAAAAAGAAAAGTACAATTATATTAAATCTATTTCAAAATCAGAAGCTGTGTGATTATAATTTTTTTTCACAAAAAAAAGTCATTCTGAAAAATGTATGGTCATTATCACCATCATCATTATCACCATCACCATCAACCATTTACAGCTTGTAGCCGGGTCAGTTTGGTGAAATGCCTCCATCTTCCTATTTCCTTCCACCACTGTTCCTCTCTTAATCTTTTCAATTCTTCTCCACTCACTTGCACACTTTCTGTTATTTGCTGGACTAAATGGATCTATTATTTGAAATTGAAAAACTTGATGTTTTCATTCAAACACAATTCAAACTCTACTCTAAAGGAAAAATACCTACTTGCACATCCCTGATAAATACAAACTAGGCACAAAAGCAAGCTGATTATTTACACTATAAAAATTTAGAGAGACGTGTTGAGGGGGGTAGGGCAAAAACTCTACTTTACAAACACTTATTTAAACAGCTAGCAGCCATCATGGGTATTTAGAAGCTAAAATAATGACACCAATATTAAGTAGCGGAAATAATTGAATAGAAAAGTTTATTAAGAGGATCTAAACTGACATAAAATAAAACATAATACACAATTAGCCTGAGGCATAATACATTTTGAATCTTAATTATTAATTACCATTTAACATCATTTGGATACACATACTCAGTTGGGGATCAACATAAGACATTACAAAAGAAAAAGGGGAATAGGTATTAAGGTAGTTTATCTATTTTTCCATCCAACACACGTGGACAAAAGGTAAACCCCAACCAGAGGTCTATTGGACCCATCTTACATTTAAATCCACACAACTAAATCTTAGAGATTACTTAAAAAAGTAGATAAATGACAATCACTTAACAAGGCCCCAAACAGAAAGATTATTTTTCTAAAAATAGCAGCAGTTATATGAGGGAAAAAACAAACTACAATCCCAATTATAGAAGCAATCTACTCATCATTTTCCAAAACTGTGACTTTAGACTTTAGACCATAGCTCAATGCATAGAACCATTCTTAATTTTGTATTTGTTTCAATAGCAACGGCTCCTTTTGTTGCCATTGGTTCTTTCATTGTTGATGTGCGGACACACATTTACTTTGCTGTAAATGATAGTTCTTTATCAGTCTGTATCGGGTAGTCCTTAAAAAGTTAAAGTTGATCCAACTTCTACGGAGTGGCAGGCATTAGAGATGACTTAAGGATCAGGACTCTGCAAACAGAGTAATCTATTAGTGTGGAGTCGATCTCTTACAGATCACTACACACTTCACGGATACGGAGTCTGTAGAAAGGGCTTAAAAACTATGAACATTAGGAAAGCTAAAGGTAAGAAGATGTATTACTTTCAAAACTGATTTATTTTCAGACTTAAATATTATTATTTTTTTCCTATCAAAGTGATTATATTCTTAGGGTTCGGCCTACATTTGAGTCAATACACTTGGCAGTACCAGTAAATATTGTAAGTATAATGGTTAGTAAAGATTATCTTAACACTGTATTCTAGGTGAGAAGGGCAAGAACATTCTGATCATCTCTAAGATTGAGAACCACCAAGGGATGGTGAATCTAGACGAGATTATTGCCGCCTCTGATGGTATCATGGTGGCTCGAGGAGACCTGGGAATTGAGATCCCTCCAGAGAAGGTCTTCCTTGCACAGAAGACCATGATCGCCAGGTGCAACAATGTGAGTTTTCTTATTACCTCTTTGTAAATTTTTTTTACAATAATGGAAGTATATAAAAATAGAGAAAAAGGGAAAATAAACTCATAAGTTCAAATTTAATGAAGAAAGCCCACCTAGGGAAAGTGGAAAAATATGGGAAGACTCCAATACACAAAGGTGGCATCTTTCTATCTTCTATGATAGAAATAGTCACTCACGAATTTAGTAATATTTCCGCATTGTTACCTTTATTGAACAAAAAGATAATAAGGAATACACTTTACACAAACATTAAACTACTCCATTTATTACTCAATTTGTGTTACAATTTGTCTTTAAATGTATGTGTGACTATTAGAACTATCGGAATCTGATAGAATGAAACCTAGGTTGGGGGATTAAGCAATAACGATTGGTTTTCTTCAAGAGGCAGCAATGTAAAATGTGAACTGTGTTCTTCTTTTCATTGTAAACGCCATATTGTGTTTGTTCCTTTTATATGTTTCTATCCACCTTTCCTGTACCTTCTTCCAAATATAACAAAATTACTTGTCTTGATGTTATATATTTGTTGAAGTTATACATTTGTTTCATAATTGTTTTGAAGATGTGAAATAAATTGTTTGTGTCAAACTTGACAAATTTGACTTGATTTTTTGAATCTTTTAAACACTATTACTAATTTTTTTTATAAACCTGGTCACAATAAAATTAGTATAGAAGATAAGACAAATCTAGGCATATAACTAACAAATAAGTTTTTTTTACTTAGATATTTTCCAACTGCTAAGAACTTTTTGTGTTATTTTAGTTTGGCAAGCCTGTGATTTGCGCTACTCAAATGCTGGAGTCAATGGTGAAGAAGCCACGGCCAACTCGCGCTGAAGGTTCCGACGTGGCCAATGCTATCCTGGATGGCGCAGATTGTGTCATGCTGTCAGGGGAGACTGCTAAAGGAGACTATCCTCTGGAGTGTGTGAGGACTATGGCCAATATCTGTAAGGAGGCGGAGGCTGCCATTTGGCAAAGGCAGATCTTCTCCGACCTCTCCAGCAAGGTAAATACAACCTCATTTATCCACAACTTATAACTAGAGACGAGTCAAATCCACAAAGTCCAAATACTATTAAAAATTGTAAACAAAAACAATTTATTCTACTTTATTCTTAGTTTTCAATTTAAAATATAAATAAAAACTTTGTCTGGGCTGATGCCAATGACTTTATGCTTGCTACAAACCAAAGAAGACTGTCTACAAAAGAGATTAGCAGTAACTGTTTGGAACACACAGCACACTTTGTTTCACGCCAAAAATTTTTACAGGAAATAGTCAATCCCACTCCCACCCATCTTACGGGAATGGAAAAATTCCCAACCTTTTGGGATTCTGTCCACTACTAATTTATAGTCTGGTTATATTTGGAAGAAGGTACAGGAAAGATTAATAGAAATAGATAAAAGGAAATGTTCCTATCGTTCTTTCCTGTGGCTTCTTTCAAATATAACTATTTTTACCTATTTACTATATTTTGTTTATGGTGGTACTCTTCTCGCTTCTTGTATGAGCATTGGAATGAGGTGAGGATGGTGGGATGGAAAGCAAGCAATAAAGAGGGTAGTGTGCATTCAGACACTGAGTGGCACACTTGTAGCACAACTATCTGCATGTTCCTAGCAGCTATTTTTCTACAAGTCTATTCTCAACCGACAAATATTTTCACAACTTATTTTTCTCATTTATTGCTTTATTCGTGGTCAAAGTGTAGCATTGAGCTGCTATATCCATCAGCTTCAATATGAAGCATTTGAACTGGCTAAAAGTACAGCGGTTCCTTGATAGATGGCATTTAATAACTTGTTGCAATGGAGTGTTGATTCACGCCCTTGCCAGGGAACACTCGGGCAAACAGAGGTATTGTTGAATGTATGCGCCAGGTAAAGAATTCAATATTAAAAAAGAAAATTGAACTTCAATTCATCATCATAAATATTTAATCTAAAGTGGACTTCTCACACTCATAAAGATAAATTTATATAGAATTCTGTAACTGCCCGCCTGTTATTTTTATGTTATAATCAACTTTCTGACCACATAATTATATTCTTAATTTTGATTTTAAAAATGTAGTTTTATTTTTCTTAATTGTCGTCAAATATATGCATTTTCAAATAGAAACACATCAAAATTAACTCTAGCACAATTATAATGTCACATAGAGTTTTTATAAAATTAACTAAAATTTATAGGTTATACAAAACACTTCATGTAGAGCCAAACAAATAGATTAGAAAATGAATAAAATACATATATTGCATAGCAGCTCTGTTCTTGCCTGCAAGCAAAGTTTTGTCTACTAACAATATTTTAAATAAATATTAGATATTCATTCCAAGTTAAAATAGAACAGAGAAAACACAATCCAAGAAACACTAGCGGCACACAGAAATTAGAACAACATATATTCGACAGTATCAGCTGAGTTAACTCCTTACAACCTATTAAAATAAGAGGCTGCATCTGACATCTAACGAAAAACTGAGGAACTACAACATTGAGGAACCTGCCAGTACCGCTAAGCAGCGAGAACAGGAAAACCACAGGGTATCACTGCGAAGAAACATAAATAAGCATGAACCTCTAAAATTGGTGAGGTGTGTAAAACTATACTGGTAGATGCTGCATGGGGAATTCACAGGGTAACCAATGAGAGGGTTAATATTCAAGCTTTATTAAATGTATATCACAAACTGATATATGATGGTTGTCTACGGGGTCAGTCCTGATAACAGAATTAAATTTCAAATACACTTATTTGAAAAATAACAACTTTTGACATCAGAATCAAACCTTGGACCTTTAGTTTTGCACGCCATTGTTCTATCACTTAATCATCCAGGTTTGTCTCACATCAAGGACAACTTTTCAATAATACTTTATAACAAAACTTGTGAAAATTGTCACTGGATACGGACAAAACCTGAATGTCACAGTAGTAGACCATTGGCGCACAAAACCATGTTTACTGGGTTCACTTCCTTTGTCCAGGTTGTCTTCTTTCACTAAATAGAACTATTCAAGTATTTATTTTGCTTTTAGTTTATCTTTAAAATTTTCTTTACAATAAAATATAATTTGTATGATTTCAATATGTATCTTGTTTTTCTAGGCGGTTCCTCCAGTAGCCGCAGATCATACAGTGGCCATCGCAGCCGTGGAGGCCTCGGCCAAATGCCTAGCTGCCGCTATCATTGTGATAACAACCTCCGGACGCTCTGCCCACCTCATTTCGAAATACAGGCCTCGCTGCCCAATCATTGCGGTGACACGTTATGCCCAAGTGGCGAGACAGTGCCATCTTTTCCGAGCTATCCTACCTCTTCACTATAATGGTGAGCAATAAATGGATTTATAAATTAATGCAGGTATCTGTTGCTTGACCCGGGAAGTATAGAAAATTTGATCAATTTCTTTTAAAAGGCTGGAAAAATTATTTCTTTTTTCCTAGGATTCTTTGACAAGACTCATACATGTCTAATTACTTTTTTACAACTTATTGAAATGCCTTCTTGTCCTCTATCACAACTAGACTCACACTTAACGATACCTTTTGAAAATCGTGTTCACAAAAAACTGGTGTAAAATCCAGGTTAACATCACTAAATATTGTTTCAAGTTCAGATAAATCTCAAAACTTGCTTTGGATACTTGAAGGGGCTCTCATATTAAACCAGTGTTATTTCACTTACTAGTTTAATGTATTGACCAAAAAATAGGCCATACTTGTTTCCACACAAAGATATCACATTAGATTTCTAAGAGTACATGTATTTATAGCTTCAAGCCAAGCTTTAAATAAATACTTGAGCTTGAGGATTTAATTAGGCTGTCTTTATTAAAACAAATATTGCTAAATCTGCACATCCAAAACTATATTCACAAATGTTTTTAAAAACGGTTCTTAATTATTTTAAAATTGATTCAATAATTTATTAATTATTACTATGGCTTGATTTTTTAATGATTTGAAAACTTTTTTTTTCAATTAATTATCGAATCGAATCATATCCTAGTTGTGGTAATAATAAAATACTTAAATATCTCTATAAGGAAAACCTCTTTTCGCTCTATGAGGTAATTGTATTATATTTGGAAGAAGGTATAGGAAAGGTGGATAGAAACATATAAAAGGAACAAACACAATATGGCGTTTACAAAGAAAAGAAGAACACAGTTTAAAATTTACATTGCTGCCATTGAACATTATATCTGAAGGAAAATGTAAAAAGTATAACATAAAGGATAAACTCAGGGTTCCCTTTTGTTGTTTTTTTGGTTTCCTCTTTTAGGAAGTTGCATTGTGCATTTCACACTCCTCCCTGATGAGTTCCGATAGAATGAAACCTAGGTCGGGGGATTGGGCGGTGACGATCGATTTTCTTTAAGAGGCAACCATTACCTTTTTGTCCAATGTTAGCAATGTAAAGTGTGTTCTTCTTTTCATTTTAACAGCCATATTGTATTTGTCCCCTTTTATATGTTTCTATCCACCTTTCCTGTACATTCTTCCAAATATAATAAAATACTTAAATATAAATATATATCTTCACTCTTCATATTTAACACATTTATTATATATTATAGGGTGGTGAAGGTTTTACAAAGGCTGTTATAGGGAAAAAAGTGCAGATTATTTCCCGGTCAATGTGGTAAAAATTTATAAGTATTGTACTTACCTCACAAGAATTGTTATTAAATTAATATTAACATTTTTGGCACATTGTGAGATTTGTAAAGGCCTAAAACTTTTGAATCGAATAATATAACTTCGTTTTGTATAATTATTGATATTATTGAAACTTTGCATACCCCTAATTTTAATACCTATTTAAAAAAAATTACATAAAAATAAGTTTTAAAATGATATATTTATTAAATCCAAGCTTGGTTCGATACTTTGTAACTTCATCAGGGTTGCCTCTGATTGGGAAAACTAGAAATTATGCTTGAATTTATTTCCGGCCAGCAATGCTAGATCATCTGCCTTCTTTGTTCTTTATTGTGTTAATGACACGTCCTCCTATCCTGAAATTGCCATGTTCCTCCAGGGCTCCCCTGACCAGCGACTCTCCATACAAGTTGAACAGAGTGGGGGACAAAAGCATCCCTGTCTCAATCCTCTTCCACTCTCAAAATAAACATAGTATTATTATTTTTTTGATCATAATTTATTTAGGAAGTTATAGTTTTTATTTTTTTAATTTATGAGATAGTGGTAATCCATCAAATAGGGGTGTGTGAAGGTCACTTTTTAAATGCGAAGCGAAGTTGAAGTGAATCTTGAAACTTGCGAAGAAAAGTCGAAGTTGAAGCTACCGAGGATTTTTGTTGTCACTTAACGCTACTTTTAATTTTTAAATTAATTATTTTTCTAGATCTTGTCAGTAACAAGGGCCAGGAAAATTTCCTTATTTGTTATCTAAGGACTATATTAATAATTAATGCACACAGGCTTACTCATAAGCTTAGTAACATATCAATTAAGTTTTAATTTTTACTTACATCGTGGAGTTTATAATATTATTTTTCAAACTTTACATATGCATGTCTTTTTATCTGCATTTCTCTGATAATAATTATACATTAAATTTCATTTTAGTTTTTTACTTTCCGTATCAGCCATTTTGAATAATAAAGAAAATGCGAAGAAGCTATGAAAAACTTCTGTGTCATAATACACTTGTAAATTTGTCACTGATAATTCCAAAGAGATTGAATATCAAGGAGCAAACATTAGACGCGAGCTGCGATGATAGCACAACTAAAGCACTTTCTCTGCTTCATGCCAGTGACCATGGTGTTATTTCTTTATAGGTATTTTTATTTTTTACAAAATTATGTTGGCAATAGTGAATATAATTTATTAACATTTACTTACCCGTTTTTGATCCATGCTTAAGTTGTGTTAGTTAAACTACTAGTCATTGTTAAAATTCTGTTTAGTAACGGTTTTAAATCAAATATTAAAAAAAGTAATATTTAGTAAGATAAAATTAAATTGTTTGATAATTTATCGAAGTTTTATCGGTCCTTCGACATTTTTCCAATATGGGAAGGTTATTGTAGATGTCGAAGTTGAAGCCGAAGAAGATTTGACCTTCGACTTCAACTTTTAGAAGCTTCATACACTATTACCATCAAAGACCATCTTTTATTTGTATTAAAAATTCCATGAGATTCAATGAGCAATCCAAAGATTATTTGTCTTTGGCGACTTAATTAAAAGAACTAGCTTTTGTCTTGGTTAGTAATGATATGTAATATTGAAAATCAGGTTTTTGTAAATATTATTGCAGACTTTAAAAAACTATATATTAAAATGTATTGTCAATTTAGGAGGAAAGGCTATCTAACTTATCTTTAAATTTAGCATATTCCAATATCCTTAGAATGTGTTAAGTCCATAATGTTTCTTAATATCAACCTTTTTTTTTACTTATTTTGTCTTCAGGTACCTTATAAAAATTTATTTCGAGACTCTTTTTCTTACACTCATTACTGTTTCCAGCCCCTGGCCTGGGTCAGTTTTCTAGTCAAGCCATATATTTCCCACAACGAGCTTGCTAGGTCTGTCGTAGCTTCATATGCTTTATAATCTAACTTAAGACTAGGACAGTCACAACATCCAGTCCCCGGCCGTTGATTCATCACTGTGAAAGGATGAATCCACATTTTACCATTGATAACTTTATCGGCCATTTCTAGTAATTGAACTTTGAACCCTTTGCTCAGTAGACAGACTAAGGTGTCATATCTATTTCAAAACTATGATACTAATAAATTCCACTATATATCAAAACTAAACATAATTTACTTTGTATTATTCTGTATTTCTTCAAAGTTTGGCTATTCTGTTAGAATAAAGGAGGAAGAATGGTGGAGGGACAGGGGAAGATGGAGGAATTTACTAAATTGACCCGGCCACAGGCTATAAACAGTTGATGATGATGACTATGCAGAGGGTACAGGAAAGATGGATAAAAATATATTTAGTATAAATAAGATAAATAATACTTGTCTTATGCCAATAGTTATCTGTGTCGCCAGTAATTAGTTTGTTGATAGTCATTTCCACAAGTGATGTTTCAGCAAGCCCACTGCCTGATTGGCTGAAGGATGTGGATGCACGTGTCCAGTTTGGTCTTCAGTTCGGCAAGCAACGGGGGTTCATCAAGCCTGGAGACCCCATCATCGTTGTCACAGGCTGGAAGCAAGGGCCTGGTTACACCAACACCATGCGCATAGTGTACGTATCACCACTGTGTTGAATCTTGTGGGTGATGGGTGGTGACCAATAATTTGAGTTTTGGTGTTCTTATTTTAGATATTTATTCTTATCTCTCCTTTCTTTACCTACTTCTATACATAACAAAATCTGAATAGATATTTGTGCCTAATACAGCCTGTTTAATGATTTCTATATTTAGACACCTTGTTGATATTAATTAATGGTTGTTGATATACAGTTAGCTTAAAACATGAGTTTTGCCACTAGGATAGTTTTAATTTCCATTCTAGTAAAGGTCCATGTAATATGACATTATGTTAATATCGTAATAAAGTATTAGAATCATAAGCATATCAAATTAAATTAAAGTATTTGTACAAAAAACAACTAAATGCTTGCCAATACCACTATAAAGTAGGCACTAATATTGGTATAGATAATACACTAGTCAACATTTAGAATGTTTGGCTTTAACAAACAACATTTGAACTAACTTTTCAAGAATTAAACTGTCATAATTGTGAAAGTTTGCTTTTTTTTTAAATTTGTGATTTTTATTATTTCACTCTTTGCTCTCTATTTTAATTGCAATTTTTCAAAACCTAGTTTAAATTAGGAGCACAGAGCACAATTTTCTTAGTGATACTAGAATATAAATTGTTTAGATAAAATAACTAAATACACACACATTTTTAAAGACAAGCTTTCACTGTTACAGACAGCTTCCTTCGATTAACATTTGTTTACTCTCTTGAACTGAAGAAGCTGTGTAAACCCTCCAGATTTAAACTTGATGAAATTATTTCAATTTTATCAGATATTTTCAAGTCAGTCTCTTAAATTGATTAAAGTAATTATATTACAAAAAGTCTCCAAAAAATGTATATAATCATAATAAATTTATTTATTCTTTTCTTATGTTTGTGTCTAATTATGTTTGTTTTGCACATAATTTTGTATTTTTATTTAGGTATAATAATATGTTTGGCTACTTGTTCACCTTTGTTTATTTTGAGTTTTACCACTTGTTTGGCTTGTTTTGAATTGTCACCCTTTTAGAATCAACACACTATAGCTTGAATGGACCTTGCAAGCTCTACATGAAATAATACCTCCAGAATATTAAACACTATTTTGTGTTTTTTACTTTTTTTGCATACCAAGTTGAGGTTAGTTCCACCTCTGTTTAGTTTTTCAGAAATAATTTGTGTAAGCATTTTGAATTTTGAATTTTTCTTTAGAAAATACATTTTACTATATTGCTTTTTAGTTTGATAAATCTTATTAGTTTTTGGTGCTTCTGGTTGTTGCTTGTAGTAGAAAAAAAAAGTTAAACAATGGAAATATCGGTTTTTAAATTAGAAATAACACTTATAAAACACAATTTAAAAATAAGAACAACACTCAAATAAAAATCTAATAAAAAAGTAATGAAGATGGTTTCAACACTCATATCTTTAAGGATATTAAAATTACACTAAATATTATAAAAAAAGTTAATACAATGATGTAAAGTAAGTGATAGTGAAGGAAGCCAAACTGAAAGGATAGTTAGGTTAGGTCTAGATAGTAACAAACACAATTCTCTCTTCATTTCTTCTTAAACTTTTATACTTTCCATTTCTTAAAAACTTCCACAGTTACACATTAGTTTGAATTTTCAGGAATATTACGTTTTCATTAATGTGTCTACATATGAAAAATAAATATTTCTGAAAATTCAAAACCATGTGCAACTGTGGAAGTTTGAAGAAGTGGAAAGTGTAGAAAGAAAATAGAGAAGTGTGTTTGTTTATATCTTGGCCTAACCTAACTATCCTTTCAGGTTGGCTTCCTTCACTATCACTTTACATTATTGTAGAATGTTTCTACATTGTCTTGATAAAAAGTTCATAAAATGGACTTTTAATAATTTAATATTTCCCCAAAATATGCTTCAGTAACTTAATTTTACCTTATAAGAAAACGTAAGAATCATAAAACAATTATAAATTTAAAGTGTTTCATATTTCATTTATTATTCTTTAGTGTAATCGTGCATGATCACGTCTTCTGTTCCATTTCCATTCCTCTATGCGCAGTTGCAAATGCACGTTGTACAGGCTCTTGTTAGACATTATTTTACTGAGAATTTTACTTCAATTCAATTTTTAATGCGTATAAAAGTTTATGCTGATACTTTAAAATTAAAAATAATATGACTAAAATCATATTTCTAGCAAACAATATGAAATAGTAAATGCTTTTTTAATATAAATGTGGTAAGTTTGGTAAAATACGTATTGCAATAAATAAGATCAACATTGATTTTAAACAGCTTAACCAACATAATTCTATGACTAAATAGTAACTAAACTAGAGCTAGTTTTGTAGCTAAATGTATTAATTAATTAGAGCTTTAAATATCTTGAGTTTAAAAACATTTAATATAATAATATATTCTTGATATTACATTTTTAATTTAACACACATTATTATTTTAGAAAATCATCTTCTTAGCTATTTTTATTTTCATTGCTTTGTCATGGCAATACAAGTAAACAACTAAAATCAAGTATAATTCAAAATGGGCGACAATATTGAATAAATTTATCGGTAGAAAGTGGTTCTAAAGCTATATTACGTTATTAATGTGAAAATTGAAATTAATTTATAACAATTTGTTACCCAAATGATTTATGTGTGGAAATACTAATATTATCTTAATTAAATAGACTATGCTTACTATTGCGTTTAAAAAATTTATTATTAAGTACATCAAGTGGAAGCTCGAAAATGACGAGCCTACAAAACTTTCGATCTCTATCTCGAGATTAAGCGACAAGCTCGGCTCAAAGCTCAAAATACGAGTACTCGCAGAGCCCTAGTCTTTATACAGTTTGAACCACTTTATTAAGCTTAAAAAAAAATAGTTTCCTGCACATACTCACTAACTAGAACGGCCCACATTTGGTCACATTGGCTAACCCATTACAAAAGATCTTAGAATAAATCGGAAAAAAAAACCCTGAGAATTTAACATTTGCACAGCTTTCAGATCCAAACAGAAGCATTATAACAAAAATAGACGTTAAAAAATCTTTCAGACCCTTCATATATTGCATTTCATGTGAGTTCCAAGACATTTAGATTGGTTAGATAGGCTAGTTTTTGTAAGCCAAGATTTAAGATGCAATCACATGGTGTCCAGCGACCTGGAAAACAGGGGGAAGGAAGTCAAGGGATTTGATTAAATTTCACTAAAAAATATGCAACTTTTATTCACAATATTAAAAGTAATATATTTCTTTACGTTAATTCTCACCTTGAATCAATTCTCACCTTGAATCTTTTTCAATACAACTTTCCCAGTTGAGCATGCTAATCTCTAGGGGTGTGCGAAGCTTCGAAACAAACATCTGCTTCGACTCTGCTTCGACTCTGCTTCGACTCTGCTTCGACTCTGCTTCGACTCTGCTTCGACTCTGCTTCGAAGCTTCACCAATAAAAATATTGACAGCTAAAACACTCCATTTATGTTCAATAATAACCACTCTGAGCTGTTTTGTACATTACAAATTATTATTAATATGGAAAAAAATCTGACTTAATTGAATTTTATGTTGTGATAATAGCTTGATTTGTCATATTAACATTAAATCTTACAAACATTTGTGCAATAACATTTTTCAGGTAATTTTAGTTAATAAAGTAATATAGATAACCAAAATATAATATTTTTTCAACCATAAAGCAACTAAAATAGAATATTCTAACTTCAATTCGGCTTCGAGAATATATCATATATTCGATTCAAGTTAGCTTCGAATTAAAAAGTGGACTATGTACACCCCTACTAATCTCATTTCTCAAAGTCAGCATATGATTTTCATGTCTTTCCACCCTTTTACCGGACATTTTTATACAAAATTGAGTCTTGATTATGTGCATGCGTTTGAATTTGATTGCGCCATCTGAAGAATAAACTAAAAAAGAATATGTTTTACACTTCATTTAAACTGTACTGGTGTATGGTGATCTTTTAATGTCTCAATATGATCTCACTGAAATCTAACTTACATCACACTATCCACTAGCCCATCTATTTAGCCTGAAATCTTTCTTAACTCCTCATAGAGTGACACACTTTCAGAATGTATATGTGTGTAAAAATATATTACATTAAATTGCTATCTTTTAGCTGGACAGCCAGTATCACTAAATAAGGAAAACTATCAAAAACAAACTAAAATAAAAAAATGTTCCTGATGTTGCTTCGAATTTTTGTCAACTTTTACTTTAAGATTTGAAATGAAAATTCTTCCTTAAGTAATTACATAGCTCTGACAACAAAAATATTGAAATATAAATTACATATTTATGTTAAATTTTTCTCATTTTGATCTGCTATGTACATTTCATATTAATTTTTAATTGGCAAAAATCTAAAATAATTAAATTGTTTTATGTAATAATAACTTGGTTTATTGGCGGTCTAGTGGTCAGGTTTCTTGGCTACAGGTACACTAGTCCCGGGTTAGAATCCCCGGCGCTTCCAGAATTTATCTTTGAAACAGTGGGTCTGGAACGAGGCCACCTCAGCCTCATGAGGATAAATCAGGAGTTACTTGAATGAATAAGTAGCGGCTCTGGTCTAGAAAACTGAGATTAACTCCCAAAGGTTTTGTTTTGTTAACTACATTACACCCTCTGTAACATTAATTATCTTGGTTTGTTTTAGTTTTCTTGTCTTGACAAAATAAACAAAATCTTCTAGTTTACTGATTGTGTTAAAAATATTGTCTTTCCCGTCTGTTTGGGATTCAGTGAATTTTCTCAGGTTTTCCGTCATTGTAGGGGCTTTCTCTTTCAATGTGCTTCAATAACTATTAGACTCTGACGTTATTGGTGTATTGGGTGATTTAATAAAGTTTGTTAAGTTAGCTTTGAAATGAGTACAAACATTAAAAAATCAACAATGTACAGCTTGGAATTATCCAAATATTTCCTTCTAAAATTCAAATTTTAAAATATATAATTCATTTTTATTCTCTATGTATTATAGATTTAAAAAAATTTACCAATAACTTTAAATGTTTTGATAGTAATTTTAATCTAATTCATCATCAACTGTTTCAATCCTGTGGCCAGGTCACTTTAGTAAAATGCTTCCATCTTCCTCTATTCTTCCACCACTCTTTCTCCTTTAATTTCTTCCATTCTTCTCATCTCACTTTAACACTTTCTGTTGTATGCTCCTCCCATCTCTTTCTTGGCTTCTACTTTCCTAGTCTCTCTTACATTCATTGTCCATGTTTCTGCTGCATCTGTGCCGATAGGTACAAAGTACACTCTGTACAATATGTTCTTACACTTCAAGAGCACTTCTCTTCTCCATAGCAGGTCTCTTACACACCTATAGAACAATTCTCCCTGCTGTCCTCTTCTCATTAAATCCTCTCTACTTCCACTTTTCTCAGCTCCACTCCATCCAACCTTATGTAAGTAATAGTTTAAAAACATCTTTCACAAAATATGTTTTTAATCTATGACTTGTGATGATGTAGTGGTTGTACAAGCTTTAACCCAGCATTGCTTGAGTAATTGCGCTTTTAATCTCATTATTATTGTTTTTACAGGAATGTTGAATGAAGAGGCAGCGCACAGATGGACCGCAGTTAAAAACTTTAATTGTTAATTGTTAGTGAGGGAAAAAAGAAACAACAATAGTAAAAAATTAATTTATGTTCCTAAAATCACAATAAATATTAGAACACTTGTAATAACTATGACTAAAGTATTTTTAGAAAACGCTTTATTTTTAACATCTTAAATGAGATATTTTTCATTGAAAAGTTATTCTCTGAATCTGTTAATAATTGGAGCTTTAAAACATTGTGTGGTGATCAGTAATAGTATTATTTTAATTTTATTTTACTTTCTTAAAAAGAATGTGACAAAGCAAGAGGTTAATCATTTATTTAATTACTTAGTTCACTGATATTACGATTTTACTTAAATTTGAAATTGTAAATTTTCAATATTCTATTTGTTTAGTTTATGGAAATAATCTTAGATTGAATTAAATGTGCTTCTTTAATATAAAACTTCTAAAGTTACTGTTGTTTAAATGTTAATAATTGTTTGTTAAGAACATAATTTATTAATTCTCGAGAATGTAATATCTACCATTGGCATGATATAATTTGATCTTTAATTTTGAAAGAAAAAAAACTCAAATGGAATATGCTTAAAATATAATTAATGCTAAGAAATTATCTGTATGTCACATTAATCCTGTATTATTGTAACATAATTTAAAATAAGATTAAGAAAATATATTTTATCTTGAATATGTATATTATGGATGTATAAGAATAGAGTTCTAAACATTCTAGTCTCTGTTGTTAAATATTTGGCTAATTTCAGCTATGCTGGTTGTAGCAATTTGATTTGTTGAAAATATTATTTGTTATGTATTAATATTATCATGTAAATTATTGTATCTTTCAATTATTAAAGTCAGAGTGTCTGTTGAACCTTATCAGACGGTTATACAGGCTTCTAGAAAATATATATTGTATTTGTAATATACCGAACCAGATGTTCAACTGTCACCAGGCATCTAAAGTGCAATTTTCATGGAAAGAGCCCTATTTCATCTAAAAAAAAGTTACTAGATCTACTTTGTCATATTCAGACGTCAGGTCACATGATCAGCTGTTACTTTTAATAGATTTTACTTTACGTTACTTACATTACTGTTTCCAGCCTTTTATGCCAGCCTGCTATGCCTTTCATAGTTGCATATGCCTCATAATCTAACTTAAGACTAGGACAGGCACAACATCCATCCCCCGGCCGTTAATTTATTAATGTGAAAAGGTAAACCCAAATGTTACCAATGATAAATTTTCGGCCATGTCAGGAATTGAACCCGGAACCCTTAGCTCAATAAGCAAACACACTACAGTTAGATGTGTCCCCTCGGAATCAAGCAGACGACAAACTTGAGCGTCACGCTTTGGCTCTTTGCAAAGGGTGTGTTTGTTTATGTCCATCCAATATAGTTTAGAGCTCAATACCTACCACCTTCCAATAATGGATGCCAAATAGACAAAATGTTGTTGTGGTAGATTTAAAAATTTGATCATATGATTGTCGAGGCCATTGAAAACAACGGAACATTTTTGTTTTTTGTTAGTTTTATTAAAACATGTAACAAAAATCTTTAGTAAATGACTCAAAATTAGCCTTATTGAGTTTAAGTAGAATGTAGTTACATTAGATATAAGTTTATTTACAAACCAGAGTTATCAATCACATTACAGAATTTTAACTTCTTTATTGGTGGTAGGGAGGCTTGAACAATTCTGCTCTCACTCGTTGGTATTTATAGTTGTTTTATTCTGACAGGACACATATAGTTTAGAGCGAAACTGCAATAAACAATTCACACCAAATAGAATATGCTAACATCCTCATTCTAGGTCTCAAAGTCTAATATGTCACACTAGTGTTAAACTAGCTCATCAGTGATGGGGATCAAGGTTTAAATCCTGGTCAGGTCTACTGTGGGTGACTTTTTATAAATGGTTTCCCACTATCCCTACAAGCAAATATGTGTAAATTTCCCCTAAAATTCTACTTTCCTCATTCCTATTGGATTAGGGTTTGCAAACTCATGGGCTGCTAGCCACATCCAGCCTACTGGTCCACTTGTCTGCAATACTTTATGAATGTGGGCCAGATATTAATATTACACACATATTAAAATTAATAGATTCCAGATTATTTCTTGTTTTGAAACAAGTTATTTACTATCCTCCATTTTATTGTTTTGCGTTTTGTTGCAATCCTCATTTGTTAGCACAACTGTGGAGTCGGTAGACCAATCTTTTGACTTCCAACTTCTATATTTTTCTACTGCCAGACTTTTTTTAAATGGCTGATGTGTATTTACAGTAATCATTAATAACCAGCTTACAGCAGTAAAATGCTCCAACACAGATGACTTCATGGGAAACTTCTTTGATATTGTGAATGTATATTTAAATAAATTTATCAATCCAAAATACAAATATTGGTCTTAAAGAATAAAAACAATTAAAACATATAAGATTAAAATTGTATATCTATCTTAAATTATTATAATACTATAAGGTTTTACTTTGAAGCTGAAGTCTGCACTTTTTTCCCGATTCTGACTCTACCCAAAACTACTACAGACACCACAATCCTGTTTGTTAATGAACTATTGTTTTTCAGGTAAAAGGTGGGTACAATAATGATTTATGATAGTATTGATTGACAGCGACCAACAAATATAAACCTCCCTCTTCTGGCACAAACTAGCACTCGTCTCACCGAAACTTGATATCAACTAAAATACTTTTTTTATCACCACGTCCTACTACCTGTTCAAGTTATGCAGGACACCCTCAGTAGCCCCGATAAGGATTCGAACCCCAATCTTCCCGTCATCAGGAGGCCAATCTAACACGAGAGTGACATCATAGACTATTCAGCCATTGAAACAGGTCTTAAATACTTTATTGTATGAATTTATATCTACATCATTTAAAAATACTGCGAGTATTTCTCTGGCTCATATACACATTTGGAAAAAATGTGTTTTAAAATATTTAAACTCTAGATTTAATGATTTTAAATACATATGGCTAGTTTTGACCCCAAATTAGTGGGAATGTGGTACAAATATCACTCAGGCTCATCTGGTCTAGTTTTCAAATAATGAGGAGGTCGGGGTGTGAATCCTGGCTGGATATTAAATTGAGAGTGAATTTCTTAAATGGTGTCCCATCCTACCTACATGCAAATGCATATACATTTCTTCTCAGTTCAATCATCCTAATACCACACTTACTAGTGTGATTAGCCTCTTAACATACTAATTATTTTACATATGTTTGTCCCAAAATTTCTAATTTTTTTATAAACGATATGGAATGTGTGTACATGTCATAATACTTTGGGTAGAATTACAATGATTTATATCCAGTGAAACTTGAAATAAAAAATATAGTCATGCTATATTAAAACCCCGAATATATTAGTTTATCGTCTTTGAAGTAAAAAATATATTTTTTATTCAAATTAACATGCTCCATAGCACTGGTTATTGCAATTTCTGCACTAAAAAATAATCCTTTTCTCCTAAGCATTCAACCATTTCTAAATGTTAATCATTTTTCAAATGTTTGTTGCAGTGAGAAATGCTTTAAAGCAAAGAACTGAGTCACTGAATACAATATCCACTTTGTCTTCAATTTACATTTTTTTATTTCAAAGAAAACAATCAGAACTATGGTACTGTAAGCACATCAAGCTGTTTATTTACTTTCTAGTTAAAGAAATAATTATTCAGGCAAAAGAACAATCACTTAACTGCTCCTTGGTGGGACATGTGTGATCTAATTTAAACTGTGAAGTCTAAGCTGCTACCTAGTGCTTTAAATGCAAATTCAAATGAGTATCATAACTGACTGCTCTCTAGCAGCTGACCTAGTAATTAAAAGTGATAAACAGATTGGTGAAAAAGAATTATTTTCTGGTTGCTAGAGATATGGCCGAATATATTCCGGTTTTTAATATATTGCCAAAATTAAATTCCCGAATATATTCGGGTTTTTTAGTTAAGAGGTTAAAAGGTATATAGTCTGGATAGATGACAAGATGTGGGGCAGAAAAATATTAATAAAAGACTTAAAACAAAAATATTTATCTAGGCCAAGGGCTGGCAACCTTATTTTTAAATCATAGGCCATATGGTTTAAAAAAATTGGTGGGCCAATTAGGAAAAAAAAAATTGAGAAAAAATTTCAACTATACAACCCCCCTAATTATTAGTTAGTAGTCTATTTGTTTGCTAAGTATTTTGCGGGCTAGATAAAATCAATTGGTGTCCTGGATCGCCGACTGCTGATATAAGCTATGGCCTGCAACATGCTCTGGGCTTGTGAATTTGTCTCATATACTAATTTGAGTTTGATACTTCTGGATAATATGATTAAAAAGAGTGCATATAGCCTGAACAGATACAAAGATGCGTTTAGAATTTTAAAAATGGCATTTAATGTAACCCTCCCCTAAAAAATACACAAACTACCAGTGCAAAGATATGTCACCAACATCCTGGTCAGGGGGGAATCTCCAGGCGTACGACTGGTGGTTCCAGATGGATATAGCTGAAGTCTCGGACATAGGTCAGTATGAACGTGCAGAAGATGATGGACAGCATCCACTCAGACACAGTACTTACAACGTGGGCATCCCAACCTCCATCTTCGGGCCTCCACTTCCTTTTGTTTTCTCCTGTACACATTTTTCTCTTACTTTCATTGATTTATTATTTTATTTCAAAGTACCAAGTAGACTATACCATAATTTCTCTATGATAAGATGTAATAGTGTTAGTTTTTTAAAGAATATTTACACAGTGCCACAAATAATACACAAAACATTTAAAACTGCAAAAATAACTAATAAATATGTGTATGTTTAGTAGCGGCTGGCATTAAAAAAGTCACCAATGAAAATCGAAAAATTATATCTGTAAAACTTGGACAGGTCAGGGTATTTTATAAAAGATATTAAAATATATTTGATAGAGGTTGGGTTTCGGGTTAGTTATTTGATGGAAATATGTCAGGGTGGGGTGGAATGACAAGCTTACTTTCAGGCGGCCATGAACTTTAAACATAAAATTTTATTATAGAAATTTAACACATTTATAACTATAAACTTTAAATAGTGATTCAATTATTTAATTTCATTACAGTTCACAAGTTAGAAGGTGTCAAATTTATTATTTTTGGCTTTTTGCTTACAATTAAGGTAAAGTAATTAATGTGGGAATAAAATTTAGTAAAACTATACATTTATATGAGATGTACACAATGAAATACATATAATAATATCAAGGCCATAAAGATAATTACTGATTTTCCAAACAGCTTTTTTTTAAGGCAGTTTTCATTGTAAAGATGGGAATAATATAGTAATATAATAATGATTGAAGAAAAAAAATTTTTTTTTCCACGAATATATGAGAAATTTTAAGTATAATTCCAAAACTAACCTGCTTGGTGGCCATATGGTCTAAGGCATTACTCTTGCAATAGATTAGATTGCTGATGTCAGGAGATCGTGGTTCGATCCCAGTTGGGTGTACTGAGAATAGTTTTTCCTAAATGGTTTTCCATTCTCTCTCCATTAAAATGCGGGCACACTTCCTCTTGATTACACCTTACTCATCTCTAACTCATATTAATTAGTACATAATACCCTAATGGGTACTAAGACATGATACTTAAAACAAAATTAATAAAGCAGTAAAAGAAATTAATGATTTTGTGTGGTGGGCATCTGAATGATTCTTTTATTAGAGCTAAATTGTATATTTTTTCAGCAAAATAACTGATCGAAATAATGTTTCATTTGCAAGATTTGAGTTTGCTACAGAAAAAAACAACAACAAGATGTTCAAGGTGTGGTTGTTGTAGACTTTAGCATCTCATGGTAGCCTGTGAAATGGTGAGCCGAACAAATATTTTCTAAATTTTTAATTAAGTAGTCTTATTATATGGACGACCTACTTTTTTTGTATCCATTATTAGTAAACCTAATAATGTTTGTTTACCTCTTTTTATAAGAAAGCATAATATGCACGCATGAACATACACACACAATCCTTATCCACCAAAAAACAACAAACAACTATGATATAATACAGAGTACAAACCTTTATACAAATGAAATGAAATATTTGCCGCAATTAAACTAATCCCACACAGCAAAATGCTAAGGATGCACATTGTTCCTCTAAAGTACATCATAGCTGCAGAGTTCAGGTAAGACTTCAGCCTATATGAAAACCAAGTCTGTAAAATAAACATTTATATTCAACCACCACTTATGTATTTTAAAAGCATTTGTGAGACTAAACAATGGCTCATAAACTTTTCTTTTTTTTCCTTATTCAGAAGAAAACCATTAAAGAGTTATTCATCACCACTTTTTCGCGAAATGGACTCACTTGCATACAAAAGTAGGCGGTCCCGCAAATGAAGCACATGCCGGCTCCTGCCGCGTGTATAAGCTTCTCGTTGGACACCTGGAAGTTTCCCACCATGCTAATCCCAAGACATGATGCTGCTCCGAGCCATGCCACAATCAGGTTTGTTCTGGGTTTAATTAGTTTCGACTCTTGATCGATCTTGAGTCTTTCACAGACTTGTCGATATTTGATGTAAACACAGCATGCCACTGAACACACGCAGTTAGAATTGTTACAGTAAAAAATCTACTAACATTTAGTTAAAAAAATACAACTTTAATTTGATAAACAGCTAGCTACTTTTGATAGAAAGTAGTTCAATTCAGGAATAGTAAGTTTGAGTAGGGGTGAAGAGTCTATTAAAGGCATTGAGTTTGCTTTAATCAAGTAAAGGTATCCAAAGAAACAAACAGATAGTCCAAGTGTGAACTATGAAGCTATTTTATTAACCTGTTTTAATATATAATTTTATTATTATTATTATTATTATTATTATTATTATTAGCACCGCTTCTTACTACCCGTTAGGGTTATACGCACTTACGCTAATGTGCAATGGTAGGGTGATTGTGAGATGAAATGGAGGACCTACAGTTTATTACACGTCTTGTCAGAGGTGAAGGAAGGGTTTGGCAATCAGATAAATTTGTGCCGGGACCGAGGATTGAACCCCGGACCCTCAGCATAGAAGTCTGACACCTTACCCCTAGACCACCAGGTCACCTAATTTATTTTATTCTTACCCTTGAGTATCATAAATAAATGGCTATTTTTCGCCATCATCATTCGTAACATAGACTTTGTTTATGTAACCTGGAGCATTTCATGGATTCAGAGATGACTGACATGCATCTAGCATATAGGGCAGGGTAATAATGTGAAGTCAACACTTTACCTTGATGAAAAATAGGGGGAGGTGGGCAGTTATTTTGGCAGAAGGGAATGTTTGCCAATGTAGTTAAAATGAGCAAACAAATTAAATAAAATATATTTTAATTCCTGTGTTTGTGACTCTCCTTTATGTTATATTTTCCTTTTATATGCCCTATTTATGTGCCCAATCAGTCTTTACCCATTTCTTTGTAATCACTCTTGTGTTTTTTGGTTTCCTCTTTTAGGAAGTTGCATTGCGCGTTTCACACTCCCTCTTTATAAGTTCCGATAGATTGAAACTTAGTTTGCTAGTTTGGGTGATGACATTTGATTTTCTTCATGGGGTGGCTATTGCCTGCCTGTCTGGGGGCACCAATGTAAAGTGTGAAGGGTGTTATTTTCATTGTAAAAGCTATATTTTGTTTTTTTCCTTTTATTTGTACCTATACCTCTTCCTCCTTTTGAGAGATTGGTATTAAATAATGGTTACTTTATCACTTGATTGTCATGTTGTTGTGCCTCATTGTTCAGCCCTTGCGTCTTTTCTCCGCACTTGCACAGACCTCGCCAACCCCCCTCTCTATTGCCTGTACCGCTCCAGAGATCATGTTCTCGTTGCTGTCCGTTGTTTACTCCACACCATTGAGAACTCTCCTAGTTATTCTATTGGCCTGCTTGGCAGACACTGTTTCTCCTGTTCTCATGTGTCAATGGGAAGCTTCCCTTCTCTCTCATTGGACAAGGCCAGGCAGCAGTGGAGGGTATAAAATACTGTGGTTCCTCGCTCAGATTTCAGTGGCTACTAAATCCTGGTGCGCCACATGTTCCCGAAAGAGCAAATAAATTGTCAAAGATCAGAAGGAGCGATATTGTCTAGTATCCTATCGCTCCCTACCTCCCACCGCAACACACGTTTCAGGGACCTTCGCCGGTCCCACCATGACCACGTTGCCGGGACTTCCTCATGTCTCACCGCGACACAAATTGCCGAGACATCTTCCTGTCGCCGGGACTTTCTCTAGTTTCCCCGCGACACACATTGCCGGGATCTTCCTGCCGACCTTTTTCCTACCCCTTCCCACACGATCTGCGAGACCCGCGTCTAACCACAAGTGTCGCCTGGAGAATGGACATCTTCTAAACATAAACCAGTTACTCCCGAAGCCAAACGACAGGGATTTAGTGATTCTCACGGGAAAAAAATATTTCCCGTTCCCAACCCGATTGTCAGGACAGATATGTTATAATCTCAAAAATTTCGGGAATTGTTCTTTCATTCCTGAATATAGAAAACATTGGGTAGTTCAACACATTTTTATGTTTGTTATTATTATTTGATATGTAATAGTTATTTATTTAAGTTATTTTGGTTAGTTGATTTATTTTATATCTCATTCCGGTAAATTCATTTAGCAAATTAAATATTGCACAGTGTTTTAAAATAGAATAAAACATTATTAAATATACATTTTTTGTTCTTGTTCTCGTCCTGAAGTATGGGATTCTAAAATTTTCGTTCCTGATCTCGTCTCAAATGAAAAAACTCAATCTCGCACAGCCCTAATGTCTAGTGGTCCTGGTTCCTGGCTACAGATCCAGAGGTCTCGGGTTCAATCGTCACCGCTTGTCTGTAAAGCAGTGCGTCTAGAACAGGGTCAAACTCAGCCTCTTTAGGACAAATGAGGAGCTACTTGAATAAATAAGTAGCAGCTCCAATCTAGAAAACTGAGATCAATGGGCAGAGGGTTACTTGTGGTGACCACATGGCACCCTCTATCCACAAATGTTGGCACTACAATTGCTAATGGCTGTGGCCACTCAGTCGGTATAGCTCTCTTACGGAATCACGCCATGTAGGTTTTTTTTTTGTGGTTAGTGATAATTTTTTCATTTACACAATTATAATGTACTTCATGAAGCTAATTGTGTCACCATTTGTCTCAAAAAAATTAGAAACAAAGTTAACCAGATTAACAAACTATTATATAGTTTCAACTAATGTTGTGTGATGTTACATTGATACTGGTTCTTCGTCCAGATTATAAAGTTTACTATTATAGGAATTATTAAAGTAGTGTGCACATATCTGTAGACTATTGTATGAATATGAACATACGATATGAAACATCACTTAGAGTTTGAAAGTTGGGTAGCTTACATAAAACGGAGGCTATCCCCAATAGTTGTGAAAACACACAGCTCTCAGGGGGCAGAGCCCCTGTATCACTAATATAAGGAAATCCAGGCTCGACGTGTCCCAGCAACACCGCACATGTATACCTGAAATATAACACTACAGTTGAAATAAATAATTTGGCACATTGAGAGCAAGCGAAAATTGAGAGCTGGGCAAAGAAGTGAGTGACACCATGAACCTTTTTATTTATACGTTCAAGAGTCATTTTTAAACATAGTGAACCAAAGATTAATTCAAATAAAATATAAGATACACAATAGCAGGTAGCTCAGAATCTACTTGATGTGGTATGTCAATATGTGACCGGAGCAAATCCAGGGTATTAATATTTAGTAGTAGTAGTAGTAGTAGTAGTAGTAGTAGTAATGGTAGTGGTAGCAGTAGCAGTAATGCACCCGCATTAGCATGGTGATGGAGTAGAAAAACCAAAGTAATAACCATACATGGAAAAACATTCACAGTGAAACCGACTGAGAATCAAATCTCTACCTCTCCATCAATGGAGATACATTCTATTGTGAACTTGATTCATTTGACCATGGGGCCACCAGTACCAAGTGTTTGTGTATTATAGAGTTTACGAGGCGTACTTGTTTTCTAAATGAATACTAGCCTTGCCTCACCATAGTTGTGTTGCATTTATCAGTGACACAATGAAAGGTGGAATAAATANATATATATATATATATATATTTAAAAAAAGGATTAATGTTTAAGAGGATATATATATATATAAAAATAGTACACCTATAGATAATGTATTTGGTCATGTCAGTAATCAAACCTGGGACTATTAGTTCAGTAGTCAGATGTATTACCAACTGAGTCAAGGAGTTGTACTATGCTACTTTATGCTGAATATTTATGTTATATTTTAAATTGTGCCCACAAAGTCGGTATGCTAGTTCACAGCAACACACAGTGCCAAAATGTATTGTACATAGTATGTGAATGTATGGCTACTAGCTTTGCCACAGACAAATATGATAACTTATGGAATAGGAGAATGGAAAGGGAAACCATTTTAAAAAAAAGGCTACTTTGTCTTATATTCTGTGTTGTATTTCCTGTCATTCACAAACTGTTACTGTAGAGTTATTACTTACGTTATAACAAATGTAGTTGGGATAAGCACAAACACCGATATCGGAAGTAAGTGGAGCTTCCGATATTTCATCTTGATATGGGTTTATATGAACAACAAACTAGAACAAGGGTTTTTAAAATAAAGATAATTTCTAAGATAAGGGTATATATATGAGCTAAGGTGTCAGATTACCATCTATATCAGAGGCTCTCAAACTATTTTGACCAAGAAGCTCCTGCGTCAGAAAAAGTACATTTTGAGCCCAAATAATTGCCTTACGGAGGCTGAAATAACTATGGCGAGCCCAAGGGCTTCACAGAGCTGATTTTGAAAAACGCTGATCTATAAAACATTAAACATTAAACTTAGGAATATTCATCTCGAGTGGTGGGGGCGGAAGAAGTCCTACTATATTGCCACTGAGTGAAAAAACTTAAATTTTCCTAATTCAAAATAGTTAGAGTAGAAAACACTTTAAAACTATTTTAACACACTTAAATATCAAATATAATAAATGCTTACTCGTGCTATCACACATAGAAATCTGTAAAAGAAATTTGTAAAAGTGTACAAAAAAATTATTAAATTTATTACAATAATTTTTTATTCTATCTTGAGCATTTAACTAGCAACTTTCTGACCCAAATTTATCAGCACACAGCTTACAAGTTAACTTAAAAGATACAGAATTATGTTGTGTTAAACATGTAAATGATACTTGTCAGATTTTTAAGCAAAGTACCTACCTGATTTTATTTTAACGACGACACACTAAAATTTATTTTACTAAATCATAAAATATTATATTTGATATCATGTACTTAAAATAAAGTTATCTCCAAAAAAATTAAAAATTGAGAATCCCTTTGTAAAAGTATATTGGCACAAAATGCACATCTAATTCTTCTTTAAGAAGTGCTCCACTAAGCTGGTGTGAAAACAATTATATAAAACCTCACAGTCAAAAGTTTATTATAACAATATAAAAATGTATTTTACTTCTAAAGCTATGATATTAGTTGAATTTTGGGATACATGATGTATAGAGCAGTTGGAATTTAAGATCTTGACACATTTTCCCCGACTTGCTAAATATTCTTCCTTTCATTGATGACATTTTTGTTTAAATAAGCTTATGTTAAATAGTATCTCAAAATAATTGCACCAAATAAAGAATTATGGTTTCATAGCTTGCATGTTTTCAAGAAGTTAGTTGGCTGTCTACTAGGGATGTTTTGATACTGGTTGAACGGTTACTTAGTCTTACCGAGGAACGTTTTGGAACAGGTAAAGCTTGTCATTTGTTGCAGAAACTGATACTGGTAAAACTGGTGGATCAATAAGGAACTATCCTTTTCAATCCCTACTGTTCAGCCTCACCCACCAGTTCAGATGATACCGATACCAACGTTCCTCAACAGTTCCACTTCAAATATTGAATTCGTCATTGGCATATTTTCTCTACCAATGTCACCCTCACCATGGCGGTATCATTTCAGATTTTCTCTTCTCGTTCTCTATGTAGGCTTCAGCAATAATAAGTACCCTACTTATCCTTCATCATTATGATTTCCATTTGCACCTTGCTGACAGTAGTATTATTGATTCCCCACGTTTTTCTCGCCAAAAACCTATAAAACGAGATCGATAATCACATGCATTTTTTTACAAAGTTAAAAAACATTTGACCTAAGGAAGTTAACAATTTTTGCCCAAGTTTAAAAAAAAACTTAAGTAAAAGGTGATTCACAAAGATGATTTATTAAAACCAACAAACTTAAAAAATAAATTTTTATTTTAAGGTCCAATTCATTAATAAAATAGCTTTTCATTGCTAATGAACATGTGTGTTTTTTGGTGAGATAACTTGCTTCTCCATTCCAATATCAGAGTTGATCTTTATCAATAGTGGAACAATATTGCAATATGGAAATGTTTCAAAAGTGTAATTGGAACAGTTTGGTACAGGTAGGATACGTGAAATATCAGTATCAACAAATCTCCAGAAAATAAACTACTCCAGTAAACTTGAACAAAAGGTTTGATTTTTCAAATTGGATCTAAAAGTCTTATTTTAAATACATCAATATTCAAATTAAATTTTATGGAAGAGGGTTGGTTTATTGAATGTTTATTAAACTTGTTTAGTTTAGTTCTAAAATAATTATAATTATCTTTAATTAATATTCCTCTTAAGTAGTCAAATCTAAAACCACTAAGAATTATTTATGATATTAGTACAAACATTATCACTAAACATTGCTGATTTGTGTACAAAATATTCTTTTAGAGTAAAGTAAATCCAGTTAGGTTATGATTATTTCCAATGCAACAATGTATAAGATAAATTTATAAATGCGGTAATAGTTATATTGCATTCAACAATGATAAAAGTCAGCACTGTAGAGCAATGCACTCTGTGGTATTAAGTTTAACTACCAACTAAGCTGCATAGAGTTGTCTGGATAGGTAGTAACAATGTAAAGATAGTAGAAAGGTAACACCACTAAGAGGAATTTGATTATGTCATTGCTTACATCACTCAGTACACTACAACTATGTTTTAATACTAGAATATACACACATACAATTTGTTTTGTTTTAGTAAGTAAAGAAATATTGTTAATTTAAATGTTTATATATTAACTAATGACTGAGAATGAAAGTGACTTGCAGATTGCATTAAATTGTTTTAATGTGGCAAGGAAATCATTGTCAGCGTAGTATAAATGGGGAACTCTTAGAAAAAGTGAATGATTTTGTGTATCTGGGCAGTGTGATCTGTAAAAACGGAAGGATGGATGGTGAAATCGACAGAGGGGTGAATGCATCTCGGAGACTAGTTGGATGTATGTGGACTATTGCAAAGAATGAAGTATCAAAAGTGGCAAAGATGGCAGTGTATATAAAAGTGTGTTAACCCCAACATTTTATGGATGCGAAGCGTGGGTTTTTCAGGAGAAACACAGGATCAAGATTAATGCGGCTGGAATGAGATATCTAAGAAATGTATATGGAAAAACTCATGGACAAAGTTAGTAATGAATGAGTGCTGAAGGAGTGTGATTTTAAAGGGAATTCAATAGGTTGATGTGAAAGAAGTGTCTTACATTGGTTTGGACATGTTGAGAGGATGTGTGTGGATCGAGTGACGATACAAAAGGAAACAAAATAAATGAAGGTAAAGTTTCTGGATCAAAAGGAAGGGGTAGGCCATGTAAGACAAGGCTAAATGTTGTAAATGAATGTGTAAAAAAAGAGAAACATCAAGAGTCTTAGGAATAAAAGAGCATGTATGACTCGGTGGATAGATGTTGTTGAAGCGAAGGGCGTATGCAAGGATAGGGAAGTGTAGAGAAAGCTAGCGAGGATGGATTAAGTATGGAGTTGTTGTTTTTTGAGCTATGTGCACAGTTTCTTGCCTACCCCATAAGGGAACAGCATGATTAAGTATGTATGCTTGTATTTATTATTTAGAGTTACAAAATGTGACCTGATTTTTAACAACTTCGTTTGTCTTCCATATAGCTTTTTGTACTGAGTGACATCACAAGCTCAGCCAGTCAGATCTCTTTCTCCATCTGATGCTACCTTATATTCTATTTACAGTGAGTGTAACTACTAAATTAGCTGCATAGAGTTGTATGGATGGGTTGTAAGATGTTCTGCAAATAATTGGAAATGTGCAAACACGCAGCGATATTTTGCAGCATCTTTAGTTGGAGGTAAATGTATATTATTAACGTCGCTACTATCTGTAGTGGTTTATTCATAATACTACTACTACTACTATTACAATATTTTTTATATTTTTTTTATATGTTCAGATGCTTTATGAACTCTGAAGTGTTTAATTTTTTATGTTTAAAGAAAGGGCTTATTTTGGCAAAAATAGTGTGCAAATATCAATGTCCATCCCATGGTAAATATTGTGATCATTTGACGCAAGCAGTTGAAACTTTAGAGGAGTGCACCTTTCGCCTGACAACCAGCCAATAGCCTCAAATATATAGGTTTCTGTCGGTCACCTATCAGGTGGTATGGAGACAGACACACCAGTTAAGCTCAGGAACATGTGGAAGGAACACTTAACACAAAGGACAAACACAAACGATGAATATTTGTATTTAGAGACCATTGTGATGGTAAGAGGGTGCAATATTTACCCACAGCTATGATTAGGTCAGGGCGATGTATTGATACATCACAAAAAACTGATTTAATAATTACATCAATTTAATGATATTTCAATTTTTTATGTGGTGATATATTGTCTATGTTAAGTTTTATCTGACTGAAAATAACTCCAATATTGGAAGATTCCCTAAAAGTAATATCTTAGGTCCTGGGGCGCTGATAAAAAGCAACAAAATAATGCAATAATTATTAATATATTATAAAAATAGGTGGATTGATTAATTTTTGCCGACTCAAAAGCTAGTTTGCCGATTTCTTACCAAGCCCCTGTTTAATTTATTTTCATTCATATTATTCTAGAAACTTAACTATCCTGCTAGACAAAGAATAATCCAGGTCCGTTTATTATAACGCGAGACTGGAGGGTTGATAACCCTGCCGAAACATTGTAGGCAACCGATGCGTCGCGGCTCATGATGTATCAGGACAGATGTTAGAAGCTTCAACCATGATGGGGTTTTCCTGTCACACCCCTCTAGGATTTATACTTTTAACGATATCCAGGGTCAGAAAAAGCCAGGCTGTATTATTTTCTTAGGTTTGACTTACTTGTATCTCTTCCACACAAATATAGCCTAATTTTAATTTGAAGGATCTCTTAGAAAATACAAAAATATATAATTTTGCATGCAACATTGATAAAATTTGACTATATTATTAATGTATGTATTGAGAATATCAATCAAAAGGGGCAGCCCACAATTACATGATCACACATATAAATACGTGAAGGCAGATCTAATAATTTTTCTAGCTGTCAAATAAGGTTCTTCCTAAGAAAATTAGACTGTAGTTGACCAGCAGTTAAGATTGGCACATTTTTGGCTATAGCAAAGCAAATAATGCAGATTACAAAATGATTCACTTTATATCTATATTTCGTATTACTTTTTGACCATACTAACCTTAAGCCATTTTGTGATTATATGAAGACACCCAAGTTAGTAAATCAAACACATGTATTTACATAGTATAAAAAGTTGTATTTATATTGCATCTATTCACATGAAAATTACAGAAAAACTTACTCACATGAAAATGCCCATGATACATAGTGCACTAATATAGATGTACTTAAAACTAGTTTATAGACAAATAGAACTGATTTATTTTTCTAACGATACACTAATGTCAACAAATTTATTGCACATTCTACATAACAGAGTAACACAGGGCCATTCCAGCTAAGGTTTTCAATGTAAACCACTCAAATAAACTAAACTCCAACATAATTTACAATTGAAAAGTAGTGGTTATTTGTCTTAACATCCACATGGAAAAATTCTTGGAAGCTGTCAAATTTGTTCATTAAAAAATAACTTGGAAACTGAGGTCCAATAGAAGAAACATTATCTAAAAAAAATGTATGCTTTACCACCAATTAATTTCGACTGAAAACCTATAAAGAGGTTAAATTGTTTGGTTTTTTGTTTTGTCGCCGCGTTTCACTAGGTACCCGTTCAGGTTACATACTTTTTCAAATTGTTAAATTTGAATTAAGTTTATTGGAAATTGGATTAAAATGGAATGTTCAAACATTCAAAGTAAAGGTGTTTCAAACAAATCATAATTGTCTTCTAGATGTGTATATTTGTGAACAGTGTTATACTGAATACAAAAATGCTCTGCATCCAAGCTGGAATAAACAACAACAACAAAACGAGGTTTTAAATTGGTTTCGTTTGGATACACTTTTACTATTTACGAGGTCTGTATTTTTAATAAAATTCAGTCTACAGCTGGAGTTAACTTTTTTAATTGTTTGTATAATTTATATTCAGGAGACATCCAATCTTCTAAGATCGTATGCATTGTCATAAAGGTATTATCTTAAGTTGGACAAATCAACTTTATTAAGCCAATTTTCAATTCACATGAATAATTTTAATTAATATATTTAATTTACTTCATTAAGGAAAGCCCCTTTTTGCTTTTTGAAATATGTTTTGTTGAATATGAAAGAAATAACAAGAAACAAGGATAGAAACATATAAAAGGTAACAAAGACAACATTGCTTTTACAATGAAAAGAAAAACACAGTTCACACATCTTTGCTACCAATGGACAAAGAGATAATAGTTGCCTCTTGAAGAAAATAAATCATTCCAATGAGGAATTGGGCGGTAATGATCTTCAAGAGCCATCTAGCTATTACTTCTATGTCCAGTGGTAGCAATGTAAAGTGTGAACTGTGTTCTTATTTTCATTGGTAAAGCCATATTATTTGGTTTGTACTTTCTTATGTGTTCTATAAATCTTTCGTGAACCTTCTTACATATTATTAATTTAGAATTAATTATACATATGATCTTGAATTAATTAATTTTCCTAGGTACAAATTTTAGACACTAGCTTATCAATTGTTTTATTATTTAAATTTATCTCACTTTACCAGACTACAAACAAATTCATTTCTAAGGCTTTCTAAAGTGGTTTTAACATTATTCAAAAATACATCTGAGAATTTTTTTAATGATTTAGTTATTTGTCATATTCTTGTATACACGATTATATTTGTATGATGTTATCTACCTTTCTATTAATTATTCAATTCTATAGCACCAATAAATTTTTATTTTGAATGTTTATTTTAACTCATCTTAAGAAAAGTCCATTATATCATACAAAACAAAGAAATATATTAAAATTTACTTATATACTTATTTTAGAAAATGTATCCAACTTCCATACATTATTATGTTTCTCAAAATTCCTATAAAACAAAAATAACCAAAACTTTTTAAAATTTCAAAGATGGAATTTAATTTTTGATTAGGCCTATATTGAGTAGTCTTTACCACATTTGAAATCATTGTTGACACAAAAAGAATGTATCCTTATACTGCAATGAGAAAACTTGCCAAGTAGGTACCCTCAAATGTATATACAATTATTTTTGAAAATAATGTGCTAAAATAACTGGACCATTTAAGTAAAATATTTATATAAAAAACTTATTTTATATTAATAAAAAGTGAAATATCCAATATTAGTCAAACATAAATGAATCCATAAAGATAAATATTATATTTTTTTTATAAAATTGCTTGGAATACAATATTTATCTAACATATTAGAAAAATGACTAGATCTTGGGGCTATATACTATTGTGGAATAACAATTGCAAACTACCAACAACCTTGGCAAGCTTATCCAAATGGATTTTCTCTCTCTAAAATATTTATGTGCTTGAAAATAAAACGGTAAATAGAAGTAAAAATAATAATTTTATCACATTTTAGTTATGTTAAAATATACATTCTATGTCAGTAAAAGATAAATTAAAAACAAATATATTTTATACAATTATTAAAAAAAGTAAATTTATCTAGAGAATAAAAATTAGTAGCTTGTTAAAAAAAATACATGCTTTCAAAAAGATTAATACGTATACCACAAACATAATAACAAAATGAGTTTTGAATATGTAATATTGGCCTCAGATAACAATACAGTGCATTTAATCAGTTACGTTTCTATATATTTTGTATAAGGTACAGGAAAGAGTGATAGGAACAAATAGACATACAAACACAAAATGACTTTGACGGTTAAAAAAGGAGCACAATTCGCACTTTACACTTTTGCCACTGTATAAAAAGGTAACGGTTGCCTCTTAAAGGAAATAATACTTTGTTGTTCCATTCCTTGATATATTTATGTCCTATCAGATCTCTTATAGAGAAAGTATAAAGTGCAAGATGCAATCACCTCTAAAATGAATACAGGAAACATTAACACCTCAAAAGTGAAAAAAGTTTTCCCTAATGAGTCATTTATATTTTGGATAAAACATATATAAATATTTAAATGTTGATTAAAATACAATATTAACAATTTTAGTATCTAGATATGTTTAGTTAATTTCAGAAAAATAAGTTTGATTATATCTCTGTAAATTGTGGCAACAGTCTTGATTTATTATGTATTTACTTCTTATTCAAGTAATATGATTAAAGGACAACGTTCTTGTACCTGATTATATAGCATTTATAGAAATCTTAAAATACAAGTACTGTACTCATTGGCAAAATTTGCATGGCTAAGAGAGTGACAACTTCACAAATCACAATTATTTCGCCACCCTGATGGCAGGACGAACTTTGATAGGGGTCATATCCATGACATCTTTACTGTCCTTGGCGGAACTGGCTGCTGTAGGACGCATGAAGCTCATACCTCGGTGTGAAGGGAGTCGACTCGGCATCGTCGAAATTTCCTTTGCGCTAGCATCGAGCTTTGGTCGCCGAGCGGTGGGGCCGATACTACTACCACTGCTCGAACTGCGGCTCGCTGGAACAGAAGACCCCGATGCCACACCGACAGAACTGATGGCATTCTCTTTGAAACTAGTGCTAATACCAGTAGTGACTCTTGGCCTTCGAACGGTCGGTCCGATACTACTCCCACTGCTTGAGCTACGACTGGCTGGCACAGACTTATGTTGACTGGTGGACGATTTCAGCTGCACAGGGGCTAGAGGTCGTTTTGAAACTGGTTTACTTTGACTCTGATAACCAAACTTTGCTTGGCGAGAAACTGCAGGGTCTTTGCTTAAGTTTGTGGTAAGGGCCTTTATAGCAGATGTGTACCCTGACAAACGCCCACTACCTCTAGACGCACTTCCAACACTTGAACGGCTTGAAGACTTTGATAGTGGTGGAGGAACGTTCTTCACTGTGTTGACTGAGGTTGAACTATTGAGTGAACTACGTGAGCTTCGCAGACTCGTCCTTGAATTTGATCTCTCAACACTGCGACGTTTTTGGACTGGACCGTTACTGGCTTTACTACAAACACTTGTTTGAGAATCCGTCTTCCTCAAACTTGCTGAGCGGTGAACTAATCCACTTCTCCTCGCTCCAGATTCTTCAGTGTCTCGACTTCCACTTCGTCCAGGCATTTTAACAGAGCTGGATCGTTCCAAAGCACTTCTTCTTGGCTGGAGTATTTTGCTTCTTTCAATTATAGACTCTGTCTTTGGTGTAACACTTCTCCTACTTGTTGGTTTTAACAATGACCCGTGCAGTGATATGTTTGTAGCTGTGGGTGGGGGTGAAAGCTGTGGAGGGTTGGTACTACTGCTTGTGTCTCCACTGCCACTGCTGTCTGCTCTAATCAACCGTCCAGGTCGCCTCTTAACATTGTCTCCCGACTTCTTGGCCGAATCTGTAACATCACCTTCATAATTACAGCCGGATGATGTACCCTGACTTGGAGTCTCAGAAACGAGGCTTTGAGTCTCCTCGAAGCCTTCGTCGTTAAGGTCATGCTCAGAACGGTTTGTTTTGATGTGACTGGGTGTCGAAGCTTGAACCTTTATTTCTGGGATGAACTCACTTTTCTGTCTAGAACGCCTTTCTCTGTCAATGAATCTTTTTTCCTCGCCATTGGCAGTGACGGTTACAGGTGAACTTTCTATGATTGGATGTTGGCGTGACCTTGATATGAAGCTCCTGTGTTGGGTTGCTCCGCGGTCTCGGTCCACAACTCTTTGTTTCAAGGCCTCCTCCACTTGCTTGGGGTCAATCATGCTGCGGACACGATTTCGATGGGAAGATGACCCTCGGCCATCAGTTCCAGTGCTGAGCTGCTCTAATTTTGCTTCCTCTCCATTGTCTTCATCTGCTTTAAGCCTGGAGCTAGCTCTAGATGTAACCTGTCAAAGGAATTACAGATAAATATTTAGTATAGATTTAGATTCTGCAATAAATATAAACGTTATTTTGGATATAGCATAAAAATATATCCCTATTGGAAAGTAATTAGTCCTTCTCAAAATAATATAAGCATAGACTGGTAAATTTAAAAATGTGAATGTATCTAATTTTACAAATTATCATAAATCATATTTATAAATCTATTTAAGTCTGACCTTGAACTTCTCTATTATGCTTTAATACATTCTTCATACTTGCATATTCTCCCCAACTCTTTAATTCACACATCAAACATTTCACATATATTTAACTAAATTTTCAGACAATTCCTTTATAATAAATATGAAAATATAAAAAACACAAATAAAACACACAAAGGTAATGGCTGTTGGTATTTTCTGTGTGCTTTTATCAGTAGGCCTACCAGATCAAGGAATTTGAGGGCTGAGAGCCACTTGCCAAATGTGGGGGACCCATAACTTTTTTTTTTTAATTCTTTATAAGAAAATATATTTCAAATAAGAATTAATATAAAGAAAGGCATAAAATGCAATTATTAAAAATAGGTTTTAAAATTTAGAAATTTCAAGAACTGATAAGAACTTTTTAATATAAAATATTTATCGGCTCCAACCACAGATCTGGTTCTAATTGAGTTTATTTTATGGGTTCCTGTACCTGTTCTGGTTCCTTAAAATAACTGTTAATTTCGACTATTGGGTCCAGTTTAACTTCATGAGCGTAAGGCGGTGTTAGATTATGCTCGTTGGAATGAAAAAGAGAAATATACTTTCTCTTTGTTGCACTTTTGAAGAACTTTTTTTTAAACTATAATTTCTAACATTTCAGAAAAAATAATTGTGATAAAAACATGTGTTGGTTTTATAGGGGCTTTGGCCTCCATCTTAATCTGCCTCTGGCTATTTTACGTTTGTTTTTATTCAAATAAAGGATTATGTCAGAAAAATAATTTAATTTATGTGAAATGTGTGAACAAGAATAGTTAATATAAGATGGCATTATGAAGTAATTAAAAGAGGAGTTTGATTGTTCCAGCCATTGTAAATGAACTGACCTTGGCCAAGTTCTGCAGTTCCTCCCCGGCGCTGGTGATGTGTTTGACTGCCTCCTCGGTGACCATGTCACTTCCATCCCCTTTACCCCCCCGGTACCTGAGCCTGTCCTGCCACTTGCGCAGCCGAGATTCTGTGTCTTCTACCTTGAGCGGGGCAGAGGTCACCGAGTAGGACTGGGCCTTTAGAGCCACTGCCGAGGGTCGGATCACCTGCGAGCAAAGATATGGGCCTTACTAATATTTCACAAACTGTAATGAAATCTCAATATACCGTGTACAATAAAGTATCTTGATTTTATTATGGATTTTTTAATGTTGATTAGTTTTTTACAAGCAAAATTGAAATAATAAAAAGGTTCAGAACACACCAAAATAACTAATAAATATACAGTTTGAAAAAACAACAATATTAGGATGTACAGGCTGTTAACTATGGGCTAGGACCGAATCTGTTGTTATTTGTGTTTAGTGATTGACCCTATACTGGCCTGACATAATGTTAAAGCAAAAATTATACAATGATGAATTAACTGTGTTTTTTTAAATTTTTTCGCAGACTTAGGGAATGTCACTGTCATGGTTGTTAGAGTTAGTTGTGAACTTTGAGGCCTACAGTTTTCTGGTAGGTGTGTAAGCCATGTCCTTCTATCCTCCTTTCAATGTTTAATTTAATACAGCCGTTTGGTGCCTTTTTCCTTTGTTTAGATATCGTAATAGAATAAAAAGACAAAACTCGCTTATGTATCTTCTTACACATGACCCGAATTTAAAAGAGATATTTCTTAAAAAGTTGTTCAGATAAGTTAGGCTGCTAATAGCTGGTAAACTGGTTACTAACATAAATGTATCACCTGTTTCTCAGATACCAGTTCCGGTGACACCACCTCCATCCTCCTGGTTGGCGAGACCTCGTCTCCATGGCCAGACTCCTTGTCTGAGCTGTCCACATTCTTCTTGTAGCGACGCGTGCGACGAGCAGATGAGAACCGATCAAACTGCCCGTCTCCCAACACCTCCTCTTCCTCTCTCAACTTCCTGGTCGTCTTATCGCCCCCCGTCTTCTCTTCGCCTTCTATAGTCCTGTGACCAACTCTAGAGGGCTCCTCTCTCTCAACAGACGTCCTTTCTTCTCCTATAAACCTTCTGCTACGGGATACATCAGGACTCCCTGGTTGGGACCTTCCTTCGGCTAGGACCGACCTACAACGATGCAAGAAGGAATAGCATGATTTTTAATAAGAAATGTTTACGATGTATTTGTAGGCTCGGAAGAAGTATGTTCGTCAATTTTGTACAATTTGCTTAACTTTGAAATATCATATTATAAAATCATTGTACAGCAAAATCCAGAAGCAAACTATTATTATCTAAAAACAAATTAATCCAATATGCTTAATATAATCATTTTAATTTAGATTTTTAACAAATAAATACACTTATGTCCATCGCTGAGCCATAATGAGTGTGTACCGCATGTAGAATATTAACAACAGCAGACAGTAGATAGAACTATAACATAAATGTCATAGTATGTATTTAAATAAACATGATAAAATTATAGAAAATTAAGCACAAATGAAAGTAAAAACAATGACACATATTCAGGGGTGGGATATAAACCAGTGGGCTGGTTTGATTTGAGCTACCTCAACTACTTTAAACTAAAATAAAGTTATACATTTTATTCTAAATGGTTGTTTTTATTAAATTTTTATCAAAATATCCAGTGAGCAGGTCTGAGGGTGTCCAGAATACAATTTTGTAAATATATACGGTAGCATTACATGTAAAACTGTCTTATTGGTTGTTTCTTGGTGTTGTTTATAAATAATTTCTTCGACCAAACATATAGTAACCATTTGTTTGGTGAATACTGACTGTTAATAGCTTTGTATTCTAAACCAGTAGTAGGTAGAGGATCATTTTAAAAACTTATATGTACGGTATAAAAATTATTATTATTATTATTATTATTATTATTATTATTATTATTATTATTATTATTATTATTATTATTATTATTATTGTTGTTGTTGTTGTTGTTGTTGTTGTTGTTGTTATTGTTGTTGTTATTATTATTATTATTATTATTATTAT
>CABFWO010000936.1:90035-124870 GCA_902155825.1 Timema genevievae | reverse complement strand
GCGTCTTACTACCCGTTCGGGTTATACGCTTAAGTACTAATTACGCTAATGGATTAGGAATTGGGAAGGTTGAATTTAAAGGAAGTGAACCCGCATTTGCATGGAGGGAGAGTGGAAAACCATTTAGGAAAAACCACCCCCAGTTTACCCGACCAAGATTCGAACCTCGATCTCCCTGTCCTCGATCAAAAATAGACTCATAGCTGTTGTCTGACAAGCTATAAGCATTTTAGCTCATGTCAGTAGAAAAATTACAAGCTTATATTCTAAATTGAGTGAATAGTGACATAATCATTGATAATATAGCTGTAATGACCGCAGGATCTTGATGTGACGAGTTGTCATATGTATGCATTGTCCTGTGTTGTAGCGACATATATAGTAATGGTTTTATATTACTTCATCTAAAATTTTGATATAAAACTTAAATACATGTTTTTGGTATGACTTGGAACCTTTAGTATAATTATTTAGCACATAACAAATACAGCTTTGCACCAACTAGAGATACATAAAATCCTTTAACGGGCGTTTTGTAACTCTTAATAACCTAAGGTGACTCTTTCTTAGTTCTCTTTCTGATTTGTGGCATTCAACAGTTTTTTCTTATTTTTATCGATAAAGTGTGCTGAAATTTCACCTGATAACTAGTTTATGGACACAACATACAAGAAATAAATTACAGAAAAGAGTTGTAAGTGATAATCTAATCGCAAATGAGTAGAATTGGATATTGCTTGTGACATAAAACAAAAATTTTTACAAAATAATCCACATTTTTGGCCGGCCTAGCCTTACATTATTAGTTTGGATTTAATATTAAAACAAGATCTTGCTCTACATGGAAGAAGGTGCAAGAAATAAGGATAGGAACATGTAAAAATGAATGAACAAAATATGCCTTATAAAATGAAAAGAAGAACACAGTTAACACTCTACATTGCTGCCACAGGACAAAGAGGTAATAATGGCTACATCTGGAAGAAAATTGATCGCTACCACCCAATCCTTTGACCCAAGTTTAATTATATTGGAACTCATCAGGGGGGAGTGTGAAATGCTCAACACAACTTCCTCATAGAGGAAATCAAAAACCACAAAAGGGAGAAAAAAGAAATTGCTAAAGAATGATAGGACACATAGATAGGAACATGTAAAAGGAACAAATAACAATAAACAAGTTAAATCTAATAACTAATTTAAATAAAAGGGTTACTTTATATTTAAGGGGTATACAAACTATATTGGTGTATTAGTCACTATTGTCACTGAAAATGGTTGGTCTCACCTCTGTGATACAGGTCGTCTTGTGTACCCGCCCTCATCCATACTGTGTGTCCCCCCTCTCCCATCGCCAAAAGCCCTTCGTGTTGCCGGGGGCGTCTCTATGTTATCCGAATCTATCTCGACTCTGTCGCTGATTCCAGAATCCTCTCGGTGTTTTCTCAGCCTTCGAGGGACTGATGGAGGTAGAGTCTGCTGTTCATCCTCTTGTGTCTCTTTGTCTCCCACGATGGACTTGATGAACTCTCCTGGCACGTCCATGGAGTGACGGTACTTCTGGAAAGACCAAACCATACATATTTTTAATTATATCCCAGTTAACATGTTTCTGTACATTGATTAATAAGTTAATTATGCATGTATTCAGTGCTATGAACACTTTTAACATCAACCTGGTGAAGTTTCATAATTGATTTATTTTAAGTTTACTGTCAACTTTTTCATCAATTTGATGGAATTTCATAATCAATTCAATTCAGGTTTACTGTCAACTTTATCATAAATCTGATGGAATTGCATAATCAATTCAATTCAGGTTTACTGTCAACTTTATCATCAACCTGATGGAATTTCATAATCAATTCAATTCAGGTTTACTGTCAACTTTATCATCAATCTGATGGAATTGCATAATCAATTCACTTTAGGTTTACTGTCAACTATAACATCAATCTGATGGAATTTCATAATCAATTCAATTTAAGTTTACTGTCTACTATAACATCAGTAAAATTTAAGAGCTAGGGCCATTAGTAGATCAATATTCAAGAAAATTTCTTGCCCACAAAATAGCATAACTTTCTTCTACAATAGGAGAGGATGTTTTGTCCAAATAATATATTTAATCTGTGTTTAGTATTTTTTTCTAGTAGTTGTGTATTTTGTGGCCATTTTTATTAAACTGAGTCATTTGGTGGTTGTTTTTTGTTAATAATAATAATACTTAGCACCACGTCTTACTACCCGTTCAGGTACTATAAGTACTAATTACGCTATGGGTTAAGAATTGGGAAGGTTGAATAGACAGGAAGTGAAACTGCATTTGTGTGGAGGAAGAGTGGAAAACCATTTAGGAAAAACCACCCCTAGTTCACTCGAGTGAGATTCAAGCCTCGATCTCCCCGTCCTTGGCAGTCTAGCTCAACACAAAACCAGCGCGTTAGCTAACTATGCCACCGAGTCGGGTAGAATTTTTTTTTCTTTGAATGAAATTTTTAAATATGATTGCAATACATAATTAGACAATCAAATTATTGATACATAGCAAGGCAACCCGGAAGAGGAAAGGAATGAAAGTGAAAGAGAGGAGCAGGAATAAATAGAGGAAGAGGAAGAAAGAGGTCCAAAATGGAAAAAGATGGAGGGCGCATTAATGAGAATAAAAAAGGAAATGAATCAGGTGTGGTCAAAGTGACTGTGGAAATAATAAGGGCAGCAGGTGAAGTAGGTATACAATGGTTATACAGGATGCTGAGAGTGATTTGGAAGCAGAACAAGGTACCGGGAGACTAGAAAAAGAGCAGTTATAATATCTGTTTTCAAGACAGTAAACAGTAAGAAATGTACTAATTATAGGGGGATAACGCTGATTTGCCAATGTACAAAAATATACGGGAAGATACTTGAAAAAAGAATAAGAAATAAAATGGAAGGGAGTTGGAGAGAGGAACTAAGTCTGTATTATGCGTGACCATCTGTATGTATTTAAGAAGAGGCCAGATTATTGAACGTCACCTGTAAGAGTTGCGACCGTGACATTAGTGGGCTGCTGGGTAGACTGGCAGACCCAGGGTCCGAGAGCTCCAGACTACGTGGTCGAGTCTGCTGGCTGAAGACTGGTGGAGACTCGGGCTTGTCTTCCGGTGGTTCTGGTGCACCACTCGGCTGGCGCAGGTACAATGTGAGGCGGTCTTGTGACGGAGAAGACTTAGCCAAGGAACTTAGCATACCTTTACGCTTGTCTTCTTCTTTGATAGACTACACAGAAATATACTTTGTTTTAAAGCAGTTTTAATGAAATGCTGAACAATATGATTCAAGAGGCAAGACACTCATTACAAGGTCAGATATGGAGTATGATAGCTTTGTGAATAATCCTGTCAATAAACAGTGGCGTATTCTCCGGGTATGCTAGTCCTGTGCCGCATACCCATAGTGATATGGACTAGTTTTTTTGTTTTATTCAATGCTGTCTGTGCGAACTGTGTAAATACTAATGTTTGGATTGTTAATAAATATACATGTAATGAATTATTAATTTTAAAACTAATATTGGTTCATATTCCAAGAATACTGTGTTTTAAGTAATTCTTCTTCCAAAAGGTTCTACTTAACACAACAGGAAACCCAGGGCTTGCTACTTGAAAACCGCAAGGCAAGCTAGGCAGGCTCTAATGACCTTGCCCAATGTTAAGGGGGTTGCAACACATTCCTTTCCGCTCGCCCAAAAGTCATTGGCCATTGAGCTTGGGTTTTTACACCCCAGGTCATGCTGCTCATGTGAAGCAAGCTAAGCATTGTACCAACTATTGAAAAAAGATTCAAGATCACCATGGTTATTTATTAAGCTAATTTAGTATAGTTTAAGTAAAATTATATAAAATTAATTGTAAAATAATAGAATATGTAACAAGCTTAAATTATACACAAATTAAATACATTGAGTTACGTTTAGGTATTCTAGTCACATGTATTATCATGTATTTGGCAAACACATTTAACCATTCTTTCAAATTTAGGCATTTCAGCACTGATAGAGTGGGGAAGGGGGAATAGGGTGGGTGACGAGACTACTTTGACCGTAGTTGACGGTAATTCTTGTTTTTCTTTAGTAGAAAGGATTGTGGAGTTTTAATAGTGTTCTTTTAGTTTTTGTTTTACATTAACGATTTATTATTCATTGTGATTTTATATAATTATACATCAAAGAATCCCAAAAGTCAGGAGTATGATTCCACCATTTCAAGATGATTTAGAAGGAAAACGTAAAATAAAATATATTTTCATATTATTTACTTAATCAGTAGCGCACCCAGCCATTTACTTTGGGGGAAGGCATTCAATCAAGGAGGCTGTAGCAATATTGAAATTTTGATGGAGAGAGCGGGTTTGGGGTTGCACAGCCTCCTAAGCCCCGAAGGCCGAGAATATTTATGAATATTAAATGCTTTTATAAATAATTTTGAGTAGTTTTATAGAAATTAAGAAATTTAAATAATGCAAATGGTATCAAAGCTATTATTTGTATCTTTTTTCAATTGTTAATTTTATGTGTAATGGTAAACCTTTTGAATACTAGGCTTAAGTCTGAAGCCTGGTATTAAAATGTAGCATATACATTCGACACATCTTCATTGCTAAATATTTTAGTTATAATTAATATTTTTTAAATTTCTATTATCATTCTTAGTGATGTTGGGTAAAGATAGGGGAGGATCAAATACCCTGTTTGCCTTGTGTGCACCACTGCTTACAGCAAAAGATATGTGTAAATATATTAGCAATAAACCAATGACGTAGTGATAGAATATTAATAGTCCGAGATGATCTCCCCTATGTTAGTGAGAGTTTACGCATCTAAATATATTCTGGAGCATAAATTATCAAGTTGGGAGATTCGTTTGTTTCCAAGCAGTATTGTGTGAGTTAAGTTAGGCTTTAAGAAATAGTTTTAATTGCAACGCAAGTTGAAGAATCCACCTGATTCCCTCTCACCAAGATCTGATGGATGCTTGGTACCACTTCATTTTACTCTTATTATGATTGTTTGCTTTGAGTATTGATAACTGTGTGCTTTAATTATCCTAGGCTAATTGAATAGGATCTGTCTCTCTTATGCATTCAGAAATGTGCCCATACCACTCTTAGTCCCGACATTAATATTCACTTAAATTTCTAACCATGTAGATATCATTATAATTTGAGGACCACCTATGTGGTCTAGTGGTCAGAGGTTCTGGCTAGGGACCCAGAGGTCCCGGGTTTGATTCTCGGCGTGTCCAGATTATCTGGGAAGCAGGGGGTCTAGAACGGGTTAGATTCAGCCTAGAGTGGATAAATATGGAGCTACTCGATTAAAGTAGTAGTGGCTCCGGTATAGAAAGCCGAGATTAATGGCTGGAGTCATCGTTGTGCTGACCACATGACACCCTCTATCTGCAAGAGTTGGCACTAATTCGCCAAACAGTTTGGTAGCCATTCGGTAGGTATAGCCTGAATGCGGGCTGACATCATGGAGTTACTTTTATTACATTTTAAGTGGATGGTAATCATCGTTATGGATAAATAAAATAAGAGAGAATATGGGAGTGGGGGGGGTGGGGGGTTGGGGGGGGGGGGCTCAAAATTTCCTAAAATAGCATACAGTTAAGGGTAAATAATAAATGTTCGAGAGCCACTGTTCTGTAGGCACACATCTTCAAATATATCCCTTGAAATAATCCCTTGACGTTCTAGGACAACGGTTGTTTTGGGTCCTCGGCTCCCAAATCTCCCCTGCAACTTTTAGAGTACAGCATACCTATTAATTTTTTTCAGAATATGCCACTGTCAATAAATATGTTTTCCCTTCCTCTGTTGCAATGTAAGATAGGCGATGAGTTAAGAAAATAAAGTGTAAAAATATGTCTTAGCAAATATTTTCAAACTTTTTATCGAAATTATTAGGCTACTAGTAAGATTATTAAAATTCTACACATTTGAATCCATGCTTTTGAACACTTTCCCTAACTTAAACTAAAACAAAATATTTTGTTTATTATTTTGTGATTAAAGCCACAGACCACACTTTTAAAGATGGTTTCTTCATCTGCATTAATTTTAGTTTTAGTCCTAATTGAAAAAAATAGAGCTTTAAGCAGTGATTTGTGGATCTTAGAATCTTACCTCAGCGTGTGCAACTTATGATAAAATACAGTCCTCCAAAATCAAGATTGGTTATGTTAACAATGTGTGAGTTATTATTATATAAATGTTTGTACTATTAACAAACCTGCAAGATGTTTGTAGCCTGGGAGCCGTCGATGCTCCCTCGAGACCTCATGCGACGCAATTTGCGCACGTCCACCTCTGTGCCCTCCGTGCTGTTGGGAACATTGAGGTTGGACTTGCGCCATGGAGATTTGTCCTTTACTGGCGTGTGTGGCTGCGCTTCTGTACAACACAAGATATTAGTACTTAATTGTATTTATTCTACTACTGTAACATGTGGTAGAATTGGACATAAAATACTGTACAATTTAATTTAGTTTTGCTTGTCACAGCTATTTCCATGAACTATATTATTTTTTTCCTGATTTGAACCAACACTACCTAAAGTCTAACTGTCACCAGAAGAAATACGATTAGAAATGAGCATGTTCAAGCAAGAGTTGGGCTATCTGAGCTGGTAGAAGAATCTAGGGTTAGATGGTATTGATATGTAATGAGATTGTAAAATAAAATTATCCCAAGGAGAATGATAGAGTGAAAGTTTGGAGGGAAAAGTGTGCAATGGAAACCAAAAAAGAGATGGTAAGAGCAGATAACAAGTGTGCTAGTGAGATCAGAAGAATGGACAAGAGTAAGGGAGGAAGGATTGTGGAAGGACAGCGAGAGAGACGAAGGTATTTTACTAAAACTGACTAGGCCACAAGCTGGAAACAGTTGATGATGATGATAACTTAAAGTCGACCCCCTTGGTGCTTATAGGGTTGAATAAGTGATGTCCCTGAGGTTATCCAGCCCGGCCTGTATCTAAAACATCATATCATCATCAACAATAACAACTGTTTCCAGCCTGTGGCCGGGTCAGTTTAGTAAAATGCCTCCATCTTCCTCTATCCTTCCACCACTCTTCCTCCTTTGATTTCTTCCGTTCTCCTCACACTTGAACACTTTCTGTTATCTGCTTCTTCCTTCTCTTTCTCTGCCTCCCTTGCGGTCTTTTTCTTACATACTTCATTTCCAACATTTTCTTCGGCATTTTCTCTTTTCCTATCCTCATTACATGACCATATGATCTCAGTCTTGCTTTCTTTACTATCTCATGTACTCCAACTATTTCCCAGATAACTTTATTCCTAATCTTGCATGCTCCTCACAAACTTCATTCCCATGACATCCCATCCAAAACAAACTTCCCTAAATGTGAACACTAGAAATACATATCAAAGTAATAAGAGCTAACCAACCTTCGATTGCTTCCATCGCGCCTACCACGTCAGTCTTCTCGATGGTGGGTTTCCAGTCGGAATAGACCCTCTTGTACTGTGAGGTGGGGGGTGTGGCTTTCTCTTCGGGTAAAGTGTCCAGCGTGCTCCCTCTGCCTTCACTCTCTGTGTGAAAAAACATTTATTAAAATCTTAATCATCAAATATAGCTACTATTTTATTTACATGTTTGATGTGTGCTATTTTATGGTTTTTCGTAATTTTGATAAAGAATATGTACATACATTTAAGTTAACTATGTGATGTGGAATATGGTGAATAAAAAGAAAAATTGAAAATAAGATAGATATATGAAGAGACTATGAAGAATGAACTTACATTTTAAATTGTTTTTACACTTATAATGTATTGGTCATTTGACACTTATTCATATTATTTAAATCACTATCATAAATTTAGGGTGTCCAACTATTACTACATTTTAAAATTTCCTGACTTTCCGGTTTTATCCGTTTTAATTCAACCCTACGGTATTAACTGTTTATGTTAATTAGATCACAAACATGTTTACTTGTATTATACTTCAAGACTTTTTTTAAAGTGGTTCCTCAATTTTACGCTTATTAATCTTGACTACAGTGTAGAATAACAGATAATATCTGTATATATTAAGTTTGTCAATAAATTTTGCTTAAAATTGTCAAGTTAAAGTGTGTGCGTGTGTGTGTGTGTGTATATATATATATATATATATATATCATATATATATATATATACACATATAAAATGTTGGAAATTAAGTATATGGGAAAAAGACCGCAGAGGAGGCCCATAAAGAGATGAGAGGAGCAGATAACAGAAAGTGTTCAAGTGAGAGGAGAAAAATGGAAGAAATTAAAGGAGGAAGAGTGGTGGAAGAATAGAGGAAGATGGAGCCATTTTACTAAACTGACCCGGCCACAGGCTGGAACCAGTTGATGATGATTGTGTGTGTGTGTGTATATATATATATAAAATATATATCTACGAGGTCAAATTTTAGTGAATTTTAATCAATTTTGGCGGTCGAAAGTGGGCTTCCTATACAAATCAGGGTTTACATATATATACATACAAAAAAAAGTAGAACAAAAAATTTTTCTCAGGGAACAAGCTTATTTTCCCCCAAGAAATTATGTGTTGTGTTTTAGATATAATTTTCTGGGCCAGCAATTTCTTGGTGTGCAGGCCTTGCCTTTGTAACCATCCTTTATTGTTTTTTAATTCACCCATTTGACAACTCTTTTTTAATTTGATATTTCTATATGTATGATTGAAAGTAGGACCTGAATCAGCCTCGAGTGAGCGCCTGTTCTGAACACGCCTGGAACGTCTTCTCAAATCATCACTTTGTTTCTCCTCCTTCTCATTTTCCTGGAGCCAAGCCTCGATCTTCTGACGCCAAGCTCTACCGAAACAAACGATGATAGTTAGGACAGTAAGTCACGTTTGATGAAGTTCACATTCAAATTACTTACAACAGTCACGTGTTATTATTACTATTATTTTTATTTGTATATGGAATAATTTATTGAGGAATATGACTGTGTATAATTTAATACAGCAAAGGATTTATATATTATTACTGCCCATCCAAAATATTATTACTAAAGACCCTGTTGATTAAACGAAATAGAGGGAAAGCAGGAAGATGCTGCCTTAGTATCTAAAAGGCTTGGTGAGCATTACCACCGCTGTTAAATGAAAACAGGGGTGTATGCGAGAGGATAAGCTCCATGCGGTGCAAGCGAGCTGCTTCAACAGTTCTCCCTACAGGGGAAAGTTTAAGCTATTTCCTGTTTTAGTATTGTTTCACTTTTGAGTGCAGCATTTTGTGAAGGCCATAAACCAGGTGTAATTAGTAATACATACAAATTTACAGCATCCCATTTAACATGACATTGTATTTAAATTATACTACAGTATATTTAAATTATACTAAAAGTGCATCTCTTTGCCTTAAAGTGCACCATTCTTAGGTCATTAATCCAGAGAAGATAATGACTGTGACCTTAATGATATTCATTGTGTCAGGATAGAGAACTCAAGTGGACAGATTATGACACCACCCTTGTATTTTTCTTCCCTTGCTAGGTTAATGGGAGGGGGTATAAATGTGTAGCTATGGAAGTACTCAAAAAGAACTGTCGAGAGTCAGTTTGTAACAATGTTTTTCAGTTGACAAGAAGGAAACCCTTGTGATCAATGTTTACCTAGGTTTCTCAGCTTCTGGTGCCGCAGGTAGGATGGGCTTGTTCTCGGCCAGGGGTGAAGGCGAGCTGGGACGTTCTCTCTCGCCAGAAAAGTCGACGCTCAACAGTTCTGGACGCTTCCTGCTACCACTGCCACGAGCACGTCTAGCCCATGAGCGGTCTGATAAATAAACACAATAGGTACAGTCATAGATTTTTTTTTACCACCGCGTCTTACTACTTGTCCAGGTTATACACATGTATGTTAATTACTCTAATGGGGCAGGGATAAGAAAGGAATTTTAGAAGTAATCTACGCGCATTTGCATAGAAGGAGAATGGAAAACCATTTAGGAAAAAGAAAACACCTCGGTATACCCAACCAGGATTCAAACTCCTATCTCCCAGCCATCAGCAGGCCAGTCCAACATGAGAGTTGCCACCTTAGCACGTTCAGCCACTGAAGAGGATAGTTTTTTTTCTTTTTCTTTACTCATATAAAAAAAAAAGAATTTTTAATATCTTGCTATGCAAATTTTTGGCATGCAATCTTCTTTAGTTAGATGCACAAACCTTATCCTCCTATCATCCTTTTGTGTTTATTAAATTAAGCCATTTGATGCCTTTGTTTCCTTTAGTTAAACATATGTCTGTTATAATAATGTTAGTATAGCCCGCTTTGGTGACTGTATGGTCTAAGGCCGGGGTGGGCAACCCTGTCGCTATTCACCACAGGTGGCGAATTGGTCGTAAGAGGGTGGCGAATTTGAGTTTGCCAGTTCTCACAGTAAACTTATCTTTCTCCTGCATCTCATTGGAAACATTCTGCTATATGAATGAGTCATTCATCTCTGCCTTCAGTTTGAGTCTAAACTAGGGATGGGATTCATCAAATCAAAATACAGATCACGAATTGTTGATGTTAATTTGGAGGTGGACCTAAGATGTGCATTGAATTAAGATATTCAGCCGATGTTTCTACAACTTGTCAGACAAAAGGATTGTCAAGCTTTGTATTAAATTGTCTTACATTTTCAATTTTAACAATTTTCATCTTTTGCATCTGATACAGTTGCAAGTGATTAGTCAAAGTGTACATGTTTTGAATAAATTTGTTCAAATGGTGTATATTGTTTTAAATGTTCTATTTATTTATTTATTTATTTAAATGTTCTATTTATTCATCAATCTTTACATGGTGTAGCGAATTTCACTTACTATTCGCAACAGCTGAGGCTACATTGAAAAATATGTTGCCCACCTCTGGTATAAGGCATCACACTTGCAATAGACTCAACAGCCAATGATGGGAAGACTGGAGTTTGAATCCCGGTCAGGTTTGCTGGGGTGGTTTTTCCTAAATTGTTTTCAACTCTACCTGTTTGCAAATGTGAGTACTCTTCCTTTAAAGTAAACCTTACTCATCCATAATATATTAGTATAATTAGTTCATATGCGCAGAACACGATATGTGAGTGTGTTAATATGTTTTACCTGTTCGGGTTGTGCACATATGTATATATACGTGTGTGTGTTAATATGACCATATTGTTAGATGATGGGTTAGCTATTATATTAACATTTTAAAAAAGCTTTTTAAGAAAAACCTCTTTTAATTTTTTCGGGTATATGAAAGAAGAGGGAAAAGTTATGGAAACAAATAAAAAGGAATGAGCACAAAATGGCAACTATAATGAAAAGAAGAACACAGTTAACACTTTATATTGTTGCCACAGGACAAAGAGGTAATGGCTGCCTATTGAAGAAAATCAATCATTACCACCCAATTCCTCGAAACTCATCAGGAGGGAGTATGAAATATGCATGCAACTTTTTTAGGAACAAAATAGTACTTTTAACAGGAACGTATTCAACATTTTTTAAATGTGTATTCCCTCCTCTTATTGTCCAACATGTAAATGGATACATACCTAGACTTCCCCAAGACTTGCGCTCACGAGTGTTGTCATGACCAGATGATCGCAGGAAATCCATCAGATTAGAGTCATCTTCTTCTGATAGAACTCTGCTCCTGCGTCGACGAAGACTTCCGTTTGGTGTCACATCTATAAAAAAAATCAGGTATTTAAGAAAAGAAATAAATCATTTATATTCCTGTGTTGAACTGAAGTGTTTTCCCAAAACTATTACATAAAAAATCATTAATTTTTATTTTTAAATAGGTCTTCAATAGTAAAGTGTAGCAAAATTTATAATAAATGTATACATTTTTATATGTGGAAGAAGGTACCTTCTTCCATATGTAACCAAATGTGCCTCAAAAAGGGAAAAAAGGTTCTGATTAAAAAGAAATAAATTCACAAAGCGGTTCAATCTGAGATATTTAACCCTTTTCCTCTGTTAATATTAGAGTTATGATTGCAATATTATTATAAAATTTTAGGGGAGTGTGAGTACTCAAAAATTTGAGTTTTGAATCGAGTTTTAATAGCTGCTTGAACTTGACGAATTTTACAAAACTAAAAAAATATGAGTACTTGGAATTTTCTTTTTTTCCTCAAAAATTCATAATTTTACTAATTTTATTCAATTGTAAAATATAATTTCATAGAAAATAGAGACCTTCAATATTTCCTCTTGTCTGATTAAAAAAAATTAAATGTACAAATTATAGCTTTATTTAAAACCTGCATTTGTGTGATTATAGATTTTTTCCCAAACAAAATTAATTCTAAAAAAAATTGTGTTTATACCGTACTTTATGGATATATTACAAAAATTCAACTTGAAATATTTATTATACAAATAATGTTCTATACTACTCGAACTCGAAAAATACTCTCAATGTTTTCGTACAAACTCGACTCAAACTCAATTCAAAGTAAAAAATGTCTACTTGTACAGCCCTATAAAAGTCATTCTTTAAGAGGAGAAAATAAATGTATACAGTGCATACAGAGAACTTCAAAATATGTATTATTATTAATAATTTAAGACCTACAAAAAAATGCAGTCTGCGGTGGGACTATGACAACATTTTATGTGTATAATATGTTCCGCCATTGGTGCACCTAAAGGTGGTGAATTGGGTAGTTCTTTGTTTTACTATATGAGTGTCAAACATGGTGGAAACTTTTTTTTTTTACATATGTGCATTTCTATTGGTAGATAGAATGAATGGAGGGAGATTTAAAAAAAGTGAAAAATTATGATTTCCCAGTGGATATATAGTCAGATTCAGATAGTAAGGAACAATTTTGGCAGTTATGAACGTTACTAGAACAATTTTCACCTCTTCATATGTCAAGTCATTTGACCTCTAAAATCAACCTTGGCTAGATATTACTAAGCCATTGAAATTACACTAATAATATAGTAAATTAGTATTAAAGTTTAACACAATTTTTTATTTATTGAGAAAAGGTCCTTTCAACCAAAATCCTACTATATTTATGCCAGGTTTATCAAAGAGTGTTAATTAGTTGAGAAATTACAAGAGAGAAGAACACACACACATTGAAACAGTCACCGTACCATACTACACGAATATTTTACATAGTACCTACAGTATGCAATAATAAAAACACTAAAATATGTGTTAGTTTTATTTAATATCATGTCTTCATTATTGGTGTCATGAAACTTTATTCATCTTCAAAAGAATGTTATTGTTGTTAATGTTATTATTATTGTCATCATCATCATCATCATCATCATCATCATCATCATCATCATCATTAGCACCATGTCTTACTACTCGTTCGGGTTATACACACTTACGCTAATGTGTAATGCGTAAGATGATTGTGAGATGAAATGGAGGACCTACAGATTAACGTGGAATCCGAACCACGGTGGAGGCCTAGCATTCCACACATTCACAAGTTGTGATTAATACAAGTCTTGTCAGAGGTGAAGGAAGGGTTTGGCAATCAGATAAATCTGTGCCGGGACCGAGGATTAAACCCCGGATCCCCTGCACAGAAGTCAGACACCTTACCCCTATACCACCAGGTCACCTTCAAAAGAATGATAAGTCTTAAAAATATATTTAGCAACCCTTTTAAAAACACACACACACACACATAAAAATACAAATAGAAACTAAATTTACGATAAATTTAGGTTTAGTTAGTTTTAACAATTGTTAGAAACAATACAAGTAAAGAAAACAAATAATAGTCTACATTTAGTAACATAATGCATTCAAACAATTACAGTAGAAGATAATATTGGACACTTAGCAATTTGCACACTATGAGTTGACAACAACACTTCTGGTGGAAGGACCTAATGAAGTGATATTTATTAAATACAGGGTCACATAATACATAATAAAGAACTATGAAAAAGATCTCTTAATACTTATTTTATTTTCCAAATATATATATATATTCTTTATTATTCTAACAAGAGCATTATATCCTCATCTCTATCACAATAATTAAAGCGTGTTGACTTTAAATGATCTCAGAGTCCCAGGTTTTATTCCTGGCAAAGCCAAAGAATTAGCTGATTTATTAACCGGATATAAACACTATATAAATTAATGTTAATTAAAAGTTGGCTCAAATTGTTTGGTCAAAGCACTAGGGTCACCACACGTGAATTGTCACTTCTTTTAACAATGGTACAATTGAAGGGTGTAATGGAAAAGAGGGGGAAGTCACCCTATACACATTTTTCAGTACAACAACTTTTATATCTCAAGCCCCATAAAGATCCCTTCAAATACTTTTTTTAAATTAATTGAAATATGACAGAGACCTCTTTTAACCATAATGATAACGGCAATAGAAATGTCTCATGATTATCCAACAGATGTCAATTTGAGTTAAAATTGAACATTACCCTCTTTTCCCTCTGTACTATACATAAGAAGTGTCCTTTATTATTCTCTACTGTATTTGATTTAAGCTCCGACTGGACCAACATTGCTAAATATGACATTTATTTTGATATTCATAAACCAATACATAATATTTTGTAGTGGCTGTAGGCCTACTTTTAATTTGAAATAAGGAAAAAATTCCCAACAAACAAATGTTTGATTAAGAAGAGAGCAGTAAGAAAGAGTTATTCACAAACTTGTACTATTCGATGCTTCATTTGTAGTTTACAGCACTATTTACAGAAGTTGGTTTCCTTACCCCAAGAAAAAAAATTACTTGTGGCCCCATGTGATTCTTTAACAGTAGTATTCTATTTCTTATAAACTGACCAAAAAAAACCTGCTGCTTATACATTACAATATTAACATGAATTTTATTAACACATTCATATTTAATTGCTTACTGGCTAATTTAAGGAAGTATATTCGTTTTCTTAGTATAATGCTTTCCATTACTGTACTATTTGGTCAGTTATACACCTTATAGGCCTACATTGACCTCAATAAACAATTAGGGGAGGACAGAAAGGTAAGGCCTACATGCTTGACCAAATAAAAAGTTAATCCAAAGGTTCATTATTAAAACACAATATGTATGTAACATAAATAATTATTTTTTACAAATCCAGTTCCTTCTTAGGTACTCAAAATAGTGAAGATAGTTTGTTTAGGCTATTACCTGTTTTGTTTATAATTAATGGTTTTAATTTGAAAAATTAGTTTCATTAAGAACTAAATTTAATCCACTTTTTCAAACCCATGTTACTATTAACATTTCTTTGTTTCCACTTACAGTATACTTATCCACGAGGGTTATTTTACCCACTACAATGGTACGGTATGTTGCAAGTCGAACCTCAAAGATGTAAAATCAATAAAAAAATAAAATAGTATTTTATAAAACGCATTATTAGATGGTGATATCAATCTGTTATTTACTGCATAGTTTTATGTAAAACATTGAGTGTATAAGCCGGCCTAGTGAGTACTGGATACTAATCTAGAGGTTCTCGATTCGATTCCCGGCAGTACCATAAGTATTTTCCTTGAAAGGGAATTATTGCTATGGTCTTCTTGGTCTGGTTAATTAGGCTTGAATTAGTTTTAAGACTTCTACTTGCACCACATAATCATCATTATCACACCATCTCATCGAGGCAATGTTATTGGAACTACATAGTGTCCCAACATCAGAGGTCAGTTACAAATCTGCAACTGCCAGGTAGAAGGCTAGGAATATATAGCCTAGGATATGGGGGCTAAGAAAAAATAAAAAGGAGGAGAGTATATATATACAATTATTAGAAATAATAGGAGGAAATTAACTTCGGTAATGATATAACTTTACACTGGAATCTTACTTTAGGAGGATGACTATTAAATAATCAAATGGTAGCCAAGTTAGATCTGGTTTTTTTTACGACAAATCACTGAAAAGAACACAAAACACAACATGCCACATTGACTATTGACCTTGTCTGAATCTTCTACGAGCGGATTTCCACTGGAACATTCCTCTCCCTTCTGAAAGAGTGCAATAAGTCAACAACACCATAGTTAAGTATTTTATGAATAATAAAGAACAAGGCAACAGTTTCTTATTCTTTTAATATGAAGTGTTATAAAGGGCATACTTTGTGCTCATAGTTACATACATAGAAGAAATATGAATGAAAGAGAAATCAGGAAAGTGAGGGCCATATGAATGAAGTTTGTGAGGAGCATGTCAGTTGTCACGAGGAGAAACAAGATTAAGAATGAAGTTGTCAGGGCAAGAGTTCGGGTACAGGAAGTACATAAGATAGTAGAATAGTATAGGAAGCAAAGGCAAGATTGTATGGTCATGTAATGAAGATAAAAAAGGAAATAATCCCAAGGTGAATGATGGAAATGAAGTATGTAGATAAAAGATTGCAATGTATAGTAGGAGCAATGTGCAGTATGTGAGTGAGAGGAGAAGGATGAAAACAAATAAAGGAGGAAGAATGGTGGAAGGACAAAGAAATATAGAGGCATTTTATTAAACTGACCACCACAAGTGGGTAACCATCGATGATAATGACTTTCTAACAATAATGGTATGTATTATTTTTATTGTTGTTTATGTTTGTTCATCCACCACACTAATTTAGCTAGATAAATAAATAAATGTGATAGAGTTGTAGTAAATTAAGCATAAATATATTATAGATTATTTCTGGTAGCTACATTATAATATCACTAAATAATTAGAGTAAGAATTAACTTATATTCATGTGTTATATCCAAGATGGGAGGATTGTCATGAATGGTTAGAGGCAATTGGGTTAGGTTAAGTTGGCAACAAGTGTAATGTCTATTGTTTGGTCAGCGCTGCACGGCACTCTTGTTCTAAGCATGTTCAAACAAAGCAGCTGCAAATGGGTGAGCCTATTTATAAATTAACATACTGTGTGCAACAATGTCTATCAAAATCTTTAAGGGAATTAAAATTGATTTTGCTTGTTAACTGTGGTTTTTTTTTACTTTTTTCTTTAATTCTCTTCTTAGTTATTTCTTATTAAACAATTAAAAAAATAAATAAAAAAGCTTCTTCAACTTTCAAACATAAACAAGGTCTTTACATTATTTTAATGAAATACATTTTCTCATGATAGCTCTATGATTGGTTAGTTGTGTTGTTACAAATAATTATATTTGTTCGTTTATTTTTATCATTAAAAAAGTATAGCTATTTTTTTTTTACAAAAGAAGATTTTTTTCCCACTTACACCAAAAAATAATAAATATGTCACTGAAGCACACCACCCCAAACACTGACCTGGTGAGTAGCCCTCGTCCTTAGATGCAGCTTGATCCCCTGTTGGTCCCGAGAAGGACCCCATGCGCCGCCGAGTGACCAGAGGTGAGCTTGTGATGGAGATATCTTCCTCTGAGGTCATGCCACTACCATTCTGGAACTTGCGGCCCTGACACCAAATTTAAACATCACTCAACTACTCGTCGGGATGATGGGAATAAGTTTTGATTGTGTTTAAGGGTGTTAAAATGAGTTTTTAATACGTCAGTATTTAGTTAGGAATCCAATCATACTTTCTTGATTTTAAAAAATTTATCCTAAAATAAACATTGTTTGAGATTTTCTCTAATATTGTTATTTCTTTATTCAAAATACTACCATATTAATAGAAATTTAAATTATAAATTATTGCTAGAACCATAATAAACTTGAAATAAAGTTCTATGTTATAATTATTGTTTTTATAACAATGAAAATATTTAGTTTAACACAAAAGTATATTAGTCAAGCGCACACAAATAGTCCCTCAAACCCCCACCCCTCCCCCCCCAAAAAAACAATAATTTTTTTAAAAAAAACTTGCTTGAACACCCTCAAGATGTTTTAAAGTGGAATACGCATATTATAAGACAAATAAATACGTTGTAAACCTCTAAATCAGGGAAAAGAAAAACAAACCAACGGATATTTGTTTGCAACTCTATGAAATTAAAATGATTTACGAGTTGACCAAGAATACGAACACATACGATAGAACTTGGTTGAGTAATTTTATTTGAAGCAATTAAAAGAAAACATGTTTTGAAGAATTTGTTTGACTCTGCCATGATGAAGAGCTGTAAAGAGATCAGTCTTGAGCTCTAACCTACCAGCATTAAGTTAAAATCATGTGTGAATCCTTGTAGAAGGTATTTATTGTAAATTTATTGTGCAGATTATATTTGGTTTGAAGTTCACATAAATCAGATTTCTCAAACACTAATATTGCAGGTGGAAAAACAACTATGAAGAGTACAGAACATCAGGGGCGGAATGGGTCGCCGGGACACCGCCAGATATCCCAATAGGCTGGTTTGATTTGTGCCCCAGCAACTATTTTAAACTAAAATAAACTTAGCTGTTCAATTATAAATAATTGGTTTTATTAAATTGAAAGCAAAAGTTCTAGTGAGTAAGTTTGAGGCAATCTGGAATACATAATTTGTGAATATATCAGATGGCATTAAATTAAAAACCATTTTGTTTGTGGTCTCTTGGTGTTGTTTATAAACAATTTATTAAGCTAAACATAAAATAATTTGTTTACTGAATATTGACTGTTAATTGCTTTGTAATCAACATAAGTAGGGGGTGGAGGATCTTTTAACAAACATCTAAAATGTACATGGGCCAGTGTTTAACAATTTAGAAGCACTTTTTGCTCATGTCAGTAGAAAGTAAAAGCTGGCGTGTTAGATGTACTTCAAACCGATGTAATCATCAATATTGTAGTTGAAATTGCATCGGGATTAAATTTACTAATAATAAAAATAAAAATACTTCATTTCACCACTTCAGCTTAAACTGAAACAAAGCTTCAATGGTATTTAGAGATATATGTTAAGGGCCGTCATATTTGAAGTCCCAAGACACTTTGAAACTGCTGGTACACCCCTGCATGTAGATAGTATATTGTTCACCTTATAGTCCTTCTCGATGATCTTGCCTTGAGCTAGCCCTGATCGTGCATCATAGAGGAGAGAATCCATCAGGTTACTGTCGGACTCGGAGCTGTTGGGACCCAACTGACCGCCGCTTACTGAAACTACATTCAAATAGAAAACCACACAAAGATAGAAAAACACAAAAGAACATGGACAAAAAAATGGCATCTCTGTGTTTTTTTTAAATTTTATTTTCTTTCTTAATATGAAAAGGAATATACTTCTGAAAATTTTAAATCATGTGTAGGTCAGAAGATGTTAGTGTGAAGAGAATATGTAGAAAAATGAGGAAAGATATATTTTTGATCGATGGATCAAATCCTTTATTTTTCAAATTTGAGTCTTAAATTTACTTTTGATTTTGGAATCCAAATTCTAATCCTCGAATCATTCAAAATGTTCAATTCTATTTAAGTGAAAATATTTAAAATTTTATCTAAGAAAGTTGTTTAGGGCTACGTTTCAACAAAATTATAAGATGTAAGTTACTTTACTTAAATATAAGTTAATGTATTTTTTAGGAACTCATATAGGAGTGAGCAGTTTTTTATTCAACTTTTTTTTCTTTATAAACAAAGAAAAAAATCAATTGTTTATATATTTATTTTTATATTCATAAAGAAAAATGTAAATAAAAACACAATAGTAATTATTTTATAAAATATTTGACGGAATTTTTTTTTGCTTGTTCTAGAATTTATTTTCCAAAGATATTGACTCATTCTTAAATTTAACTGTAGATATTGTATTGTGAAAGTATACTTAAAAATATGTGTCAGAATGTAATAAGGATTATAAAATCAAATAGAAAATAATTTTCTAATATATTTCTAAAAACTAAACATCTCAACAACTAACAAAACATATTAAATCGTAGGAGTACAATTTTAATTAGAGAATGTACAATTTACAACCAATAAAGATATATAATTGATAGACTATGAGAAAAGGCGGCACCGAACCCTTCAAAAGGCGGTCCAAAGGTCGAAGACTCCCCACGCCTGGTCTATGCTTAATATCTAATTAGGTTGGCTTTCTTCCCTTTCACTTACATTACCTAACATTACTTTACAGTGTTTCCATCATCATTTACTCGATTGTAAGCAACACCCGAATGGTAAGAAAATAATCAACAAATTTTAATTGGTTAGCAGATGGATTTTAAACAAAGAGGCCACAAAAACTGACACACTTAAAATGTAAACCTTAGTATCAAATTAACTGCAAAACAAATCTTTGTTCTTCTCAATAAGCCTTTTCCATTTATATGTCCCTCATTGAATACTTTCCAAGAGACAGTCCCAGGTGCACTCACACTGCCTCCTCTTGTTGGCGAGCTGCTCCTCCCGCTGCCTCCTGCGAGCGTTGGCCTGCTCCTCTTGGGCGCGCCGCCGCTCGTTCTCTGCCACCGCCTGCCGAAACTTGGTGCAGAACCCATGAAACACCCGCAGGCACTCTTCCAGTTTGAAGGTACCAGCATCCTCGCAGAAAAATTCGGACAGAGATTTGCGTACTAGCTCTAGCTCTTCCATATCATGTTGAAGAGCTGCTACCTCCTGCTCTGCCATCTGGTGGGGGCAAAACAAAATATACAATTCAACCGTCTATTTTTTTATGCTGAACCTTTAACTATTTTTCATAGATTAACTGTTGGTATTATGTGCGATTTGTCAACAGTTATCTTAATGATGCTAAGCGATTTGATATAAAAGGATTTTGGTAGGAAGAGAATTTGAAAAAATTCAAAACTTTTTTTATGGTCAGTATTAATAATATTTAAATATTATTAGTGTTATTTAATAGGTAGTGATAGCATTTATTAAAAGCTAGAGCCACACATGATTTGATATATTAATACATGAAATAAGGTCTGGTAAATTTTCTACTTGTCAGATAAGGTTTTTTTTTTAATGAAAATTGAACTGTAGATATTATTTCCTTAGTAATATACTTTTCAGAAAATGAAATATAAAATGTAAAATTAATATATCAAGCAAGCGTAACAAAGTTTTCAATCTCGATTATTGATTTATGTACCGTACTTTTTTGTTTTCTGAACCAAGTCTTTACTAGAAATGAATAGATATATAGTTAAATTTACTTAAACATAGGTAGAACTACTTGTATTTCTGATATTAACTAGCACACACTAATATTGCAGAATGACCTGGCAAAAGGCTGGAAATAGTTGATGATAGGATATCTATAGTTTAAACTCAAAACACTCACCATTAAGATATATAGCTAGCATATTGCTGCATGAAAGTAAAAAAAATATAAATAAGATGAAATGTTATGAATGAAACAACAATAAATAGTCATGAACCAAACAAGTTTTAAAATGTAGGTAGATCTCTTGGAGTTAAAATAATCTATTTATTATCTAATGCTATACTATATTGTAGTTTTCAGTTTTTATTATTACTTTACAGTAATTAGATATATATTTGGAAAAAAATATTTCTTGGCCAGTAATAATTGTAGATGTATGTTTTAATGTTTTTAAAACAATAGAAAATAATTTCTTTACTACAGCACTATTATTATTTTTTTAAATACCTAGAATAGAATAAATTTGAAGGTGCATGTAAAACAATCTGTGTGAATTCTGTAATTGTGTACAGTACCTGCAAAAATTCTTCCATTTGCTGTTTGATGTCTTTCTCTGTTGAAGGCATATCTATTTGTTTCTTGATCTTCTTGATACGAGAATCCAAGGTATTGATTTCATTTTGTAGTTGCTCAACAGTTGTTCTACAATAGGAAGAAAACATGAATAGCCAATGGTTTACTCGAGCTAAGTGAGTACTAACTGTAAGGGATTGCTTACGCAGGACTGTTTAGCAGTGGGAAAATATTCAAACCTTTCTTTCTGGGCCTGGATACTTTGAAGTTGAGACAACTTCTATGGAGAACTAAGGTTAAGTATCAGAACACTGTAGACAGTGCCATCTGTTAGTGTGGAGTCAATTTCTTACAGACCACTGCGCACTTTAAAAATAGAGAGTTTGTAAACGGGAATAAGGACTATTCAATATGGACTGCTAAGAACTACGTCTGTGGACACAATCTCCATTCCTAAGGACCATCAAGGACTCAAGGACTATATGGAATGGATGCGGAGCTTACGGACTCTGTAGCCGATAATTAAGGCCTATAACAGTGGAATATTTTATTAGACATAAACACTAGAGGCAAGGGTATTAGGGAGTGAAGTGTACCCCAAGTGTCCAGTGTCAACACTTCGGTAGGATTACGAGGGCTTTGGCAACAACAACAACAAGTTAACTCCCCCCCATCAACCCCACCGCCTCCTTTTCCAGTTGTGTTCATCGACTGTATGGTTTCTGGATGTTTATCAACCATCTGTGGCTCCAAAATACCCAGGTCTACTATTTTACCCTCCACCCTATTAGTGGTCTCCATTAGAGGAGTTCTCGCCTACTGCAAGTGACGACATCCAAGGTCAAGCTCGAGTTAAATTTAAAATAAGTCAGAGAACAGTAACATATTGTTTAGGGACCAACAATAATCATCATATAGATGGTGGGGATATCTCATATTTTCATACCATAGTTTGCTTGCCAGTTTCCACTTTATATTTGTGAGAAAAAAAAATCAGGGGTGTTATGAAATTCTTGTTAATACTCATATTGAAAGAAGAATATTAAAAATTTTCAATTTTTTTTAACAATTTTCTTTGCTAGTATTAAAGAAAATAAGCTATTAGATTTAAAAAAAATTGTGACAGTTACTCATCATCATCATAATTCAATGTTTACACCTCTGCGGGTTGTCTTTTATTTACAGAAATTTAGAATCCTAAAAAATAATTATTCAACTAAAATGTCATAGAATAAACTTTATTGTAGATAATATTCTGGATCGTGATAGTGTTAGACTGATCACTAACCCATTTTTACTAAATGAAACTAATAAAAAATGATTGAAGATATTTTGTAAAAAAAATAGTTTTTTTTTTCTATATGTGGAAGAAGTTCTCAAAAAATGAAAAGTGAATTTCTTTAAAGAGCCAAAATGTAGCTTTTGCCATTTCAAACAAAACATATTTTTCGATTCACAGTTGGCGGATTAAATTATGACAGGATTTTCACATGTTAATTTTTGTTCTATTTAAGATCACTTTCTATGTGCTCTGTCATCACTTACAGAACTACTTTACTCCACACTTCCTCCCCCAACCCCTTCTCCTATACCCTTACTAAACCACTGCTAATTTGGTGACCTTATTTTAAGAAGTTATATCACACATTTCAAACTTATACGTAGCTTCTTTCATCATACTATTTTGTATTTATATATATTTGGTATTTAGAAACGTGAACATAAATCATAATTCAACAATAGAGACCAATGAGAATGGTTTTTCCCTAAATGGTTTTCTACTCTCCTCCCATGCAAATGCGGGTAGATTACCTCTAAAATGCTTCCTTGCTCATCACCCCATTAGAGTAATTATCATATATGTGTATAAGCCTGACTAGATAGTAATACGCAGTGACAAAAAATAAAATATAGGGTCACACTACTCACTTTGTAGATTCTTCCAGAGCAGGCATTTCATCAGGGAATCTGAGTAAATCTTTTCGCTTCTTTTCAGCTTGCTTTAAGTAAAAAGAAAAAAAACTCCATATCTTATCTGTATTAAATAAATTTCTCGGAAATTAGTTTGTACTAAAGAGCATTCATTTATTTGAGCAGTTATAATTAAAATAAATAACCACTATGTAAACCATTTAATTATTGATAGAAACAATTGATCTTGTGAAATAGTAAACTTTCAATAAAGAGTTACAATTTTTTATAAAATAAACTGCAATGGTTTTATAATATTTTAAAAAAGCAGTGTAAAACAATAACAGTATTTTAGATATAATTTTACAGAATTGTAGAAGTAAAAAACTTCAGTTTCTTTCTTACTTAGACTACAAGTTATTTGCAATAGAAAATAAAATAAATTTGTTTTAGGACTTGATGAGAGTACCTTGGGAGCTTCAAATAATGCTCAAAATCCTCTAAGTACTCTGGTTCAAATATCGGTCAAGTAGGAGTTTAGCTTTCTGCATAGTGTAAAAGCAATCCCGCTTCCAGTAGCTCATAGTTAGCTATTAGTGCAGTCTCGAGAATTTGTAGAAGCTTTGCTAAGACATCTCGAGAGAATGAGAAATTACACTCACCAGAGCCACATAGTGTATGAGGTTCATGCCAGGTTTGTTGGCGCGGATATCCGTCAGCTTCTGCAGGGAGCTCAGTTTTACACCAGCGGCATTACCAGCATAGCCACCCTGACAAGGAACCAGTAATATTGTAAATATGTTATACATATTGAAGAAGGTATTTTATAACATATTTCTATTGATGGCTCACAATTGACAAATTTGTATTTTGGTATTCTAGGACTCCTTCTACCTTTATTTGGCATGGCACATTTAAAATTAACATGACTATATAGCTAAGTATGGTAATACAGTGCATTCATGTTAATTGAGACACATTGTTTCTATATCACTTTGGCCCAATTAAGCAGCTTCCCCAATTAAGCGAAATTTTAACCAATGCGCTGAAAAACACATTCTAACAGAGAGAAAAAAAGGTGGGAATAAAATAAAATAAATGTGGCATTTAAAGAAAGCACAATGTATTTAATGTATATAAGTTAAAACATTAATCCAAAAAATAACTAAAGCTAAAAGAAAACAACATATAATGTTATATAAAATGTGAAATGAAGATACAGTTAAAATAATGACTAAGTCAGCAAAGGCTACACTTTAATAAGGGTTCTTGCTTTATCAATAGTACCCAGTTTTATAGTCAGACTTAGTGCACCTCAAGTGCGGCACTATATTAATACAGGACAACACCTACCTAGACCAGAATGGAATGGGCCAGTTTCAAACGTGTGTGCCATCTACACAAAGTTAGTTTGTTCAATCATGACCTTCACTGCCCTAATTAAGTGGCAAGCTGACCCAAATAAATGTATTAAAAGATCTACCAAACATCTCTTGAAACTCATTTAAAACAGATTATAAAATAATTGCCAAAGGGAGTTAAATTTAAACTTAGTACTGGTATATGTGCTAAAAAGCAAATTTACCATAAAACAAACATGTTTTTACTCAAGATATATCTAACAATTTACCTAATTATTATCTTTTAAATTTAGATATATATGAATACAAATAGAATAAATATACTCATATCAAACATTAGAGCCTGCAAATCTTATGTGTGTAAAATGAAAAGCTACCAAATGGCTTGGAAATGTATGAAAATAGTTTGAAACACTGCAGAATGCACAATAATGTAATTTAAGTGATAGGAAAGAAAGCCAACACAAAAAAACAACTTTGAAGCTACACATTTGAAAAATGTTAACATTTTAATCATATGATGATGGTGAGCCATGTGTTAATAATATATGTTGCCTCTTATATATTTATCTCTTTGAATGAATTGAAAAACCAACCTATTATCAAGGTTACCATAGATTTTTCTTTTACTCAAACATGTCCTCTTATTGAGACGTAACATATAAATGTTTGAGCCTATTTTTTTTTCAAAAGCAAATGTAGATGGTATTTTAGATTATGTTTATCTTATATTTTTTTTAGTTTTAAAAAGGTCTTGTGGTTTGTGTAGATTGATAAAAGTGGTAGCTGATTTCTTGAGGCTTCTTCTAGGTAACAAAAGAAACGCCATTCTTTCATTTTGATTTATGTTTCTTTTATTTGAAACAGCTAGTTCTATCTTTTCACATGCTATTAATTGTTTGCTGTCAAGGATTATTTTGATTTAACAATTCTTTTTATTATTATTTAGCACCGCGTCCTACTACCCGTTTAGGTTATATGCTTAAGTAAGTACTAATTATCCTAATGGGCTAGAAGTTGGGAAGGTTGAATTTAGAGGAAGTGAACCCGCATATGCGTGGAGGGAGAGTGGAAAACCAATTAGGAACCACCCCCCCCTCAGTTCACCCGACATAGTTTCAAACCTTGATCTCTCCATCCTCATCAGTCTAGTTCAACACAAAACTAGTGTGTTAGCCATCTACGCCACCGAGGTGGATGTAACAAATTAATTCCCGATGAATGGGACAGTCTATTCATTAATACCACCATCCTAAATAGTGAGTTTGTAATTTTAGCACAATGAAGGAGGGGCTGATTTGAAAAGATGTCTGTTTTAAGTGTTCTTAATACAGTTTAAGTGTTCATTTAACTCATTTTCCCTCGAAACAAAAACCAACTGAATCCTTTTCACTCTGATTGGAGCCTCAAATGTACTCACAGAGTTGAGGAAATTCCCTGCCACGAGCACCATGTACAATACTTCTTGCAGGTGCTTGTTTGTCATCAGGTCTGCCAAAACAAGAGAGTAAAAATGTATTATCATCATCAAAAATAATTGAAGGAATAAAAACACATTATGGCTTTTAGACTGAAAAGAAAAACACAATTCTCACTTTACACTGTTGCCACTAGAGAAATAAGTAGTGGCTGCATCTTTAAGAAAATTGGTTGTTACCTAACAATTCATTGACCTCGGTGTTATTCTATCTGGACTCTTTAGAAGGAGGTGTGAAACAAAAAAAAAACTTTCCAAAAGAGGTCACCAAAAACCAATGAGAGAAAAAAGGAAATAGTGTAAAAATAATTTATCGCATAAATATAGCTCATGTAAAATTCCCACCCTGTCTCACTAATCATTTAGGTTACCCACCTGTGTATTAATTAAACTGTGGTAGGAATTAAAAAGGGAAAATTTAGAAGAAATGTAACCATATTTGCATGAATCAGGAATAGTAAACCATTAATTAAAACCACCGCTAGACCACCTGTCCGCGATTCTAGCCTTGACTTCCCTGTCACCGTCAAACCAGACTAAATGAGTTTGACATTTAGACCATGTGCCCAACGGCGTGGCTAGGAGTGTAATATTATGTACCTAAAAGTGTGAAAAAAGTTTTTTAAGGAGTAATCAACAAACAATCAAGAAATTGAAGTTTATTTTATTAAAACATAAGTTTAAAAAAATTATGATTCAATTTCACAATGTGTTTTAAGGTCCCAATAACTTAAACCCTTTCTCTCTTAGTAACACAACACAACATGGTTTTTACAATGAAAAGAAGAACACAGTTCACCATTTGCATTGCTACTACTTGACAAAGAAGCGATGGCTGCCTCTTGAAGAAAATCGATCGTTACCGCCAAATACCCCGACTTAGGTTTCAATCCATAAAAACTTATCAGGAGGGAGTGTGATAAAGCTCAACACTACTATATAAATTAGGAAACCAAAATACACAAAGGGGAGGAAAAAAAACTAGATCTGTTTCATTCTTTTTGAATAAAATATAGGTACATCAAAAAGTGTAAAATAGTTTTACTTAAAGAGTCTCTTTGTAACAATCAATTAATTTACCTCTTTCTTTAAAATAATATGATTTTAGTACTAGTGTGGTGGCTAGTATAACTTTTAATATTCAATTAAAGAAAATAGGAAGAGGACGGTACCGTTTAAAGAAACGCAGCAGTGCTTATATAAAGAGAGTCTGTGGAAAAAAAAAGGTGGGGAAAACCCCCACCCCTCTATATTCAATAATGCCTCAAACCATATTTTCCTGAATCAATGTCTTGCCTACAAATTATCTAACACAAATAACTTTTAAAAACAACCAAAAGTTTTAAGAAATAAACTTATAAGGGGACATGCTTTTTATTTAGAACACCAACTCACCCTCTCCAGCCATAATCATGGCGTTAATACTCGGCTCCAAGTATCCCATATTGGCGGCAAACTCCTCCTTGAGTAACATGCTTTCTATACGGAGTTTGTAACTGAAAACAATAGTTTGGTGCAGTTACTACCATCATCTTTTTTAAATATACATTTAACACAAGTATTATTAACCATTTGATCTAAGGCATAGGCCTAGGCTTAAGGCTGGGTGCTAGTGAGTGCGAATTTAGTGCGCTAATATTGCAGTTTTTACAGCATAAACATTTTTTGAACAAAATAAATCAAATATTTCTTCTATAGAAACATATAGTTTAGTTTTCTGCACGTGCTAATCTCAACAGTTTTTGAATATCTGGCATGAGCATGGTGGCATTTGGTGACAAACTTTTTAAATTAAGAAAAAAGTCATTAAATTCTAGGACCCCCTTGACAGATATTCAAGGACTGTTGAGATTAGCACGTGCAGAAAACTAAACTATATGTTTCTATAGAAGAAATATTTGATTTATTTTGGCCAAAAATGTTTATGCTGTAAAAACTTCAAAAATTCTTCCCTAAACTCGCGCTCACTAGCACCCCATCTTAAGAAAGTTTATTTAGAGTGATAAATCACACGTGAAAAACTATTCTCAGTACAAATTAATCGACCCCCGTATACAAATTAAATAAGAAAAATAAAGGCATGTAACATCCCAGATATTCATTTGGATACCATTCTAAAGTAGTTATTTTATGTTTGGTCAGTGGACGAGAGGGGAAAGAGGAAGGAATTGTCCATATCTCAGATTATTTTGGCTAGTCGTGAAAATAGCCTGTATTAAATGTTCCTAAAAGCTTTGAAATATAAACTATGTATACCTATCTAGAATTAAAAAACATAAAAGAATAATGTTTACATTTGAATCAGCACTCTATGTAGGAACGACCAATGGGATGGAAGTATGAGTGTTGTGTTTTCATATAAGTGGAAAAATACAGTTTTTTTTGGTTGAGAAATAACTCAAATTATCAATTGATAAGAACCGTAATTTAAAGTTGGATTGAATCAACTACTTTATTAATCTGCTGAATCTCATAATATAAATGCAATGTTATAATTGTGAAAAAATAAAGCACAAATAAATGTAAAAACACTAACACATATTTACACACACACTTCAATATTTCACTGCTCTTATGGAGATGGTATGGGCATGTAATGAGGACGGAGAAGGAGAGGATGTCAAGAAAGAGGTGGGAGGAGCAGATAATAGAAAGTGTGTAAATGACTGAAGTGAGAGGGGAAGAATGTTGGAAGGATAGAGGAAGATGGAGGCATTTTACTAAACTGACCCGGCCACAGCCTGGAAATAGTTGATGATGATGATTTTGCCTCTGTAGATTATAATCTTGGAAAAAATTATTAATATATTAAGAAGAAATATAAATGTAGTAATATAATAAATAATAACTAATTTTGTTTTGTTTAGTAACATATTTAATTGGTTCAGAGGTCTTGTTATTAACTGTGTCCTATAATTATGTTGGGTCTGCACCCTAATAATAAGCCATAATAATTAAAGATCTAAATCAAGTTCCAATTAAAATGTTGAAAAAATATAATATTCTTTCTGTATCTTGAATCTGATATATTTTTGAATCCTTGATTCTAGAATATATGTACTTAAGGATTTGAAGGATTCAAGGGTTTAGGAATTAGAGTGCTCCCAACATAAAGTAAATGCACAACTATAAACACAAGGAAAAAAGTAAATCAAAAGTAGTGCAACCACATTATGCCATGAAGCCAGTTAAGGTAAAAGACCACTTTAGGACTGTGGTCCGCTCAAGGTGAACCCTGGCGTCACAACATACTTGGGGACTTGTATGAGTTGGAGAAGGAACTTCTCTGCGTTGCCCAGTTTACTGCGATCTCCGTTGAATGTCCGTAACATCTCCAACTCGTCCAGTTCAGGTAGGATCTTCAGAAGCCCTCGCAGTTTCTCTGCTCCGATGTCGTCGTGCTCTCCATCGTGGATTAGCTGAATTATATCATCGTTGGAACTAACAAATTAAAACAACACGTTCTATTAATATCTTTTAAAATGTTTTGGAGATGGGGAAATAGCCACAGAACACAAAAACAGATATACTGGGTAATTTTCAAAAAATATTAGTTAACAATGTTAGGTCCATTCTGATCCAATTCCTTGAAACCTTATCTTCTCCCATTTGATGTCCATAGTCAGGTTTCCGTTTGGAGTAAAGCAAAGTTGGAAGAACACATCTATAGTGTTCTTGACAATGAAAGGAGTGGTATTATTTACATAACTTTGTTCATCTGAGCTCAATATATTTGGTACGCTTCATATTTTTTTAGAACTGTATTGTTTACCTTCTGAACTGTTTGAGGAAGATGTTGACATTCAAACTTCTCTTTCCATCCAGGAGCACAATCTGAAACAGTCAGGTGTAGCTTCAGTATTTTTTATTTTACACCGCATCTTACTACCTGTTTAGGTTAGACGCATATAATATAAGAATTAAATAGCCAAAGCTATTATTTATGATTTTAGTGAGGATTACTCCATCTAGATATCATATTCTAAAAATTGATAAATGACACCTGGACACAGGAATCGAACCCGGGACCTTTGGCTTAGTACGCCAATGCTCTAACCACTGAGCTATCCAGGAATCGTCCCGTGCCCAGGGTCATTCTTCACTCATATTTTAAGGCAGAGTCTATGATGGACATGCAGAAATCATCGGCTACAAATGTGTGATTTTATTAATATCACGAGCTATCAGATTACACAGCCATTAGCTAATCTAATTGGATAGGGATGAGGAAGGAAGCATTTTAAAGGTAATCTACTTGCATTTGCTTGAAAGGAGAGTGGGAAACTATCTGGGATAAAACCACCCTCAGTAGACCCGACCGGGATTTGAACCCTGATCTCCCCTGGCCAGTCCAACGCAAGAGTGACATCTTAGACCATTCGGCCAGTTTTTCAGTATTATATACAAACATAGGGAATAGTTGATTTCAAATACATTTAGATTTAGTGGAGCTGTTAGCAATTGTAACTGCACTTAAGAGTGAATTCTGTGTCACTTATGTCTTCTCTATTTCAGCCCTACATGAAAACAAGGCCACCCAGAGGGGTGATGAAGGTTTGGGGGTGAGGAGACAAATGGGGCTGTTTTCCCCAGGTCTTTGCTTCCCAGGGGCTCAGCTTCCCAAACATATATATTTAAGAGCAATAAGTCTTTATGCAGTAACAACATACTGTATGTGCATAACATACAACTTTTAAAAAATCTTGTTTTTTAACAGGGGGTTTGCATTGTATAAATAAAAATGATGTTTCCTAATAATTGAAGGAAATGTTTATCTTTTTTTCACGAACGTAATTTATAGTCATAATATTAGTAACAATATTAATAAACCATACAAAGTTAGTTGATCATTTTTTGTGAAATGGGGCACCCAAAATCTTACAGACCCAGGACCCTCAAGTCCTCTGGGTGGCTCCGCATGAAGAGTACATTTTAACTCAACCGGGATTCGAGGTCTTTCTCAGAGCTGATTGATCATTTCGACTACAGCCAAGACCTAAACAACTTTGGTGGAGCTTGTTTTTTTTTTTTTTAATAGTATGAGAAACACGGGAGTATATGAGTGAGTCTGGTTTTATTATGCTCAAAGGTGCCAAGATGCCGATATTATGCACTGCCTTGACCTCTCATATGACATTCCATGAATGTCACGTTTGAATCAAAGCCGGAGATTTAAAGTGAATATTTATGGGACAAAATAAATGTTCACTATAATCAGAGGTGCAGTTGGGATGTCTGTTGACCAGGGAAGTTGCATTTGCCGCATCCATCACATTCCATATAGGTACTGTATGTTTATGCCTTGTGTAAATAACATTTCCCACCCCTCCTAGCCCCATTTATTATTTAAGGGCACATTTCTCCTCTCCCTCAAACTCACTAGATGTTGAAACAGTTAAACACATCAGCACTTTTTACTAAATAATCTTGTTTTTGATAGTTTTAAGCTTTATATCCTAGCTGGAATCTGTCACCTTTCTAACTTCGACACACTGGACAGTATAAATCAGCCCATGGTTAAATGTGCATCTGACTATGATCAGGAAGTCCCAAACAATGATGATGCAAGCATGTAAAGGGACTGAAATCCATGTGTTGCTTGCTATTAATTATTAGTAGAAACAGAACAAACCCATTTTCACTTTAAATTATTACAAAATAATAATTGTTTCATACCAACCGAATAATAGGATAGTGGAATTAATTCTAAAAATCATATATAAAGTTAACCCAATCATTTATGCATTCCTTCAAATATGGATTTTTAATTTTCTGAGTAAAACGATCCACTGTTTCTTTAAAAATACAGTATTAAGTGTGTGCCATTTGAACAGATAATTGGGGGTCTAGCGATGCCCCTGTTAAAAACAAAACTATTCTAAGAGTAGAGATTGTTTGTCTCACCTCAGAGGACTCCTTGCGTCGTCGATCTGGGTCACTATTGTCCCTCCCCAGCCGAGGGGATGCTTGTGACTGAGGGGCGGGGGGTGCCTGTTGACAGAACAGTCCTTCCATCTCTGCCCAGTCCAGGTCCGCCATGGGAGAGTGCTCGTGACTTGTCGCCACCAGGGACCAAATGTTGCGCTTACCAACCACCTGGGGATAAACGGGACATTCATTGCTTGTACCAGTGTTAACAGAAGGAACTATTCGAAACACTATTTTTATATCACTTATTATTATTCTTTTAATCTATCTCATCATGTTTCTATGACCTTGCTCACCCTTCTGCAGCTATGCACTGCTTTCTCTCTCAATTATTGGTTTTGCTGTACTTTTATAAATATATAATGTGTTATTTAGCTTTCATATGCATTCGTAAATTATATTTAGTGCCTTATTTACGTTTTTCGGGGGCTAAAATGCATTTGCAAGCAAAAGAAGAAGCCTGGACTTTGAGTTTAGACGATCTCCTGTTTTCAGCGGTTCTCTGGTCCATAGCCTGTCAAATAAGTGGGGTACGCCTGTGTGTGCGGGATGTAAGTGGAAGATATCACTTAGTCTGTCCAGTGCAGCATGTGTGTGCTAGACTGTAGTCAGCTACCTTATTGTTAGGTATTTTGTTCCAGTTGATGGTCTTCATTTTGGCGCGAGGGGTGGGTGTCTCCTGTTGTGGGAGCAACTTGTTGTTCGTCTCTAGGGGCTCAGGGCTGCACGACGGAGTGGGGGCTGGGACACTCAGCAGTGGAGGAGGCCGGGGAGGGCCTCCCATCTTGCTTGAAGGGAGTGCCGGCGGAGAAGGACCCAGCGGAGGTGGAGGTGGCGGCGGAGGGGGGCCAGGTATCCCAGGAGGCGGCGGAGGAGGGGGCGGGGGTAGTGGAGACCCTGACGAGGGGGTCCCCAGGGACTGTTTCCTGGCAGCGATTTCTGCGACGGTCCCTCTGTGACAGGCACAGGGGCAGCAGAGCTTGGTCTGGCTCGGAGAACGGAGGAGTCTGGTGGCGTCCTGGCGGGACTCAAGCAGCGTGGCTCGGTGGACCAGAGTTTCGGCTGTGTCCCACGCCACGTCACTCACCGCTTCTTTGGGGTCTACTCGCAGTAGGTGCTGAAGGAGGCTCAAGAAGGAGATCTCTTGGGGGGTATCAACTACCTGAAATACCATTGGCATAATTAAAGTTGATAAAAAAATAATAATCTCCAAATTACATTCATACATTTATGTTAGAGATTGAATTGTGTGTATTGAATAAAAGTGATGTTCGAATGTATTGTATTCTCCCCCCGCTGCCCTATTCCCTTTCCCCCCCTCTCCCAATGATGTTTTACCAGCCTACGCCCACTTTCACCCTTTCTTTAAAACTGAGTTAACTTTATTGTGTTTATTTATATATTTATTACCGTCCTTTAACCCTATTTATCAACTTTTAAATGTCACTCTTACATTGTGTCATTTAAGCGCCAAAGGTAAAAACAAATTCCTCGAGGAGTTCAAAATATAAAATGAATCTTATTGTTAGATGAGCTCACGTTAAATAATGGATTCAACTTACACTGGTCAGATAAAAAGCACAGTTTTATTGCGATGCAGCGTAAATCTATCTATCTATCTATCTATCTATCTACCTGTCGAAGTATGGCATAGAAGACATCGAGATGTGAGTTCAGGTCGACGCCGTTGGGTCCTTGCAAGATCTGCGCCTCGTCACTCTCTCTTTGCTCGTCGAACACATCCAACTGCACTGCTATGTCTGGGGCCACGAGAGCTCCACTCCTCCTGTTGACAGAAAGATCATGTACACCCCGATATTGGTATCCTAACAAGATACTATCATACAGTAGGTGTCTGGTATGAAATAACGCCTTCCAGAAGAGTCTTTCTATCAAAATCATGGTAAATATTACAATACTACTCTTATAAATGATTTTACAGCATTAGTGGGACGAAATACAATCTGAATTAGTATTCCTTGAGATCCGCTTCGGTGGCCGCAGGGTCTAACGCGTCACTCTCGCAGTAGGCTGGACTGCCGATGAAGGGGAGGTTGAGGTTCGAATCTCGGTCGGCTGTACTGAGGGTAGTTTTTCCAAAATTGTTTTCTACGCAAATGTGAGTACACTACCTCTAAATATAGCCTTTCTCATCCCTAAAACCATCAGCGTAGTTGGTACATAAACAGTGGCGTAATTACGGCAATGCAGGCGATGCAGCTGCATCTGGACCCTTAGCCAAAAGGGGGCCCGGCCCCTTATGGATATCAATGTAGCACGGAGAGGCAATAAACAGACCTAAAAAATCGACAAAGAAGTAATATGCGTTTGTGCTATGAATTTGTGACTTGTTTCTATTTTTCACACCAACAGTATTGCTGAGCTTGTTTGATGAAGAAGTTAAGAAAAATGCTCTCAAACTACGACGGCAGTTCTTTAATGACTTGTCAGAAAATTTATCTCTCCAGTTGTTGCGCTTTATAAAAACTTTAAAGACATAAATTGAAAAAAAAAATCAACACTATACGACAGATA
>CABFWO010000936.1:54839-80985 GCA_902155825.1 Timema genevievae | reverse complement strand
CCTATCTTGAGCTATTTCTATCCAGTCCACCTCATTACACCCTATGCCTATCTTGAGCTAGTTCTATCCAGTCCACCTCATTAAACCCTATCTCTATCTTGAGCTAGTTCTATCCAGTCCACCTCATTACACCCTATCCCTATCTTGAGCTAGTTCTATCCAGTCAACCTTATTACACTCTATTTCTTTCAGATCCATTCCAATGTTATCCTCCCATTTGTGTCTAGGTCTTCCCAATGGACTCTTCCCATTGGGTTTGCCAGTCAACACCCTGAACAAAATTCTAGAATTTCCCATTCGCGCCTACATGTCATGCCCACCGTAATTTGAGTATCCTAACAATGTCTTGTGATGAGTATAGGGTGTGTAACTCATCATTATGTCACCTCCACCACTCCAAAGTATCTTCATCCATTTTTGGACCAAATATCTTTCCAAACAGCTTTTTTTTAATTTGTTTTCGTGATGTAAAGTAAGAGACCACGTTTCACATCCACAGAGAACATCCATTAACATTATTGTTTTGTATATTCTTAGTTTTACATTCCTTGAAACCAGGCGAAATGTCAACAACATCAGTGAAAGTAATTTAACTAAACATAGCTATTCAGTAACTGTACATCTTTGTCATGAAGTTATAAATTAAGGTTTGATAAAAATAATTACAAAATGGTTAAGTTAATCCTACCAACAGAAAGATGAACTCAGAACAGATGAAAGCTCATTTTATCATAAGGTACCAAGTAAGTTATTATTTTCAATGTAAAGTATCTTACTGCTTGATACAGCTACCGGTAACTTAACACTAGTTAAAGATTACATAATTGTGGTTTATTAAGGAAATACTTTATCATTCATTTGGGAAGAGAAAAGAAAAACCACAATAATTAACCTCCCATCTGACATCTCGGGCCAGAGCTGGGCGCACAATAATCATAACGTGGAACTAAAAAAAACCGCCATAATGAAAATATCGACAGTGTAGTAAAACTATCTAAACTTATAGGAAAGTTAATTTTAAGGAAATGGGACAATACTCGCCTGGGAATAGGATGAAAATCAGTTCCTGCGTTCGGGTAAGAAACCCAGCCTCCCGGATTAGAGTCAGGTGTGTTAATCACTCAACTAAAGTTGCCTAGTCACATGATAATTTATTGTCGGTGTAACTTATTTGTATTATCTATGAACTCAAGAGTCAATATCACCCGTTTCAGTGGCCGAACGGTCGAAGGCATCCCTCTCGTGTTAGAATGGTCGGTCCGCTGATGGCCGGGAGGTCGGGGTTCAAATCCCGGTCAAGTCTACCGAGGATGGTTTTCCCTAAATACCTTCCCACTCTCCTTCCACGCAAATTCCAGGTAGATTACCTCTAAAATGCTTCTTTCATGATCCCAATCCAATTAGAGTAACTATAATATAAATTGAAAAATGAAACGTAGACACGGGAATCGAATCGGGAACTTTCAGCGAAGTACGCCAGTGAACTATCCAGGAATTGTCCCGTGCTCAGGATCATTCTCCACTCATATTTTAAGGCAGAGTCTGTGATGGGCATGTAGAAATCGTCGGCTATTAACCTAAACAAGAGAAGTAAGACGCGGTGATAAAAAAAGAAATCAACATCTATACTTCAAAATCCTCTGCCAGATGGAAGCAGTTTACAAAGATATATGGAGATTCTCTTTGATAGATAAAATAAAGTCGTATTGGCTTGGTTAAATCAAGCAAATTTTAGAAGAATGTCATGTGGATTCTACGTTTAAAGGTCAAGGGTAAGAAAGGGGAGAGGAGTGGAACTCTAAAAGTTCGTAAATCCTCTATTCAACTACAGTATCGTCCAGAGAACAGCACTGTCGTAGCTATCTATATTTACCCATGAGCGGCACCCAAGCCTGGCTCCTCTCTGGACACGTGGCTGGACGCGTGCAACAAGGACGCATGATCGCTACACCTGCACTCTGATTGAACTGGGGCGACTTTTCGGCATTAATTATATACCTGATTTTAACTGTGGATTAATTGACATTAAATTTATGAACCAAATGAGTATCTCAGAAGCCAACTTACGAACCACCTTGATTATATAAGACACAATATCCAGTACACGGATTGTTTATTCATCGCTGGGAAAGTGTAACAATTTGTTTTAGAGGCCGCTCCGCAAATTTAATGCGAGACCCAAAACTCAATAGCCAGAGGAGCGCTAGCAAATTATAGTTAAATGGCCCAGTTCCCTCGTCAGATTTAGTGCACCTCAAGTGCGACTTGAAACAAATACATGACGACACCTCCCTAAATTCGAATGAAATGTATGGTAAGTATCGTCTTGTGTTTGGTATCGAGCCGCATTTGAGACATACTAGGTCTGACTATGAAACTGGCCCACAATCTTGGATTATTAAGTGTTTTGTAACTAGGCCCTAAGTGAATTCTGGGGGGAAGTAGTGATACTCAATTTCCCTTGATCATCTTTCAAAATAATTTGTTATCTTCAAAATAATGATTTGAATTATAAAAAGAGAAAAAAAATACGTCCATGTAAATTTCGTGTTGGTAAAATTCCAATATTTTAAAATGTAACTCTTCCTAAAGAGAGGAAAAAAAATACATTTAATTCAACCATTAAACTAAATTTATTTGTACCTGAGCTTTCAGTAATGTCGGTCTGCTGAGGGTGGCTTTATCCTAAATGGTTTCCCACCCTCCCTCCCCGAAAATGAGGGTACAATTCCTCTGAATTCTACTTTCCTCGAACTTACCCGTTAAACATAATTAATTACCTGCGGATAATACCTATAGCTAGATGGAAGGGCAGTAAGACGCGGTGTAAAAAACAAACTAATATAAAAAACGTAGATATTTTATATTCAAGATATAATTCTTAGCGGGTAAAATGGAAGTCTTACAATAGACTAGATTGCCGATCACGGGGGAAAATATCAGTCGAGTGTGCTGAGGTTGGCTTTCCTTGAACGGTTTTACATTCTCCTTCCACGAAGATGCGAGAACACTTGCTCTAAATTCAACCTTCCTCATCCCTTACACCAGGAGTGGCCAGGTTGTTTCTGAACGGTGTATTCTGGACAAATGCAATTATTAGTTGTCCAAAGAAGTGTTTTGTGTACAGGGTTTTATTTTCATTATTACATTTGTTTATCTTTAACATGTTACCCAAAGTAAATTAGAAATAACCCTCGGCTCTTCCTACCTCAGTTGGAAGTAAAAAAAAAAATAGTAAATTTTGGTTGTATTTTTCACAGGATAGTGGTGGTAGGGTAAGGTTAGAGTAGGGATTTTGGGTTGGCGTGGCGTGGCACGCCACAGAAAAGGTTGGTCACCCCTGCCATACAAATTAGCGTACATATGCGTGTAGCCCAAAGAGGAAAGTTGGTGTTTATTGTTCGGACTCTAAAGCCTCGGTCACACGGGGCTAGTTACTAGTAGCCAGTAAAATCTGACCCGGGCTTAAGGCCCTGTCGAGTGTAAGTCTAAAACTTATTTTGTGGGAGAGTGAGTGGGAGGGTGAAAGGCGTGGCGTGGCTTCACACCCGACCAAAGTATCTTTCCGCGCCAACAAGAACAGATGGATCACGGAAACAGTAGATGGTGCTATCTACCGGACAGGTCTTGCGGGAAAATCATACGTTTGGGAACATCAGTTTTCTCGAGAGTGAGTGAAATTTTTATAGTAATATTTTCAACACCTCTTCTAAGATATTGTATCAATGTTTATTAGGTGTTACATTTTCTTATTTTTTGTTATGTAGCCGGCAGTTTTCTATTGAAAAAAGTCAACATTATTATTTGATCACTGTTAAAATTATCGAGGAGGTGTATATATAAAAAGTATAACTTAATCAACATGCTTCTTTCTATTCTTGAACAAACAGTTTCCGAAAAAAAAAATTGCAAAGCAATAAAAATTCTTGAAGATAACCGTTTGTTCCCATGGCTCTGCATTTCCACGCCAAATGAAAAGGGCCAATCGCCTTAAGAGGCGGTGCTAAAAAAAAACCCAACAAAAACGTGAAAATAGGTATAGTCAATTTTTTTTAGATGTTAGATAAGGCCCTTCCTATGAACATTGGACTGTATGTATTGATTTTATCGTTCATGAATCAGGGCATCTTATTTTTTTCAGACCGCATCCATGCATGACAAGTTATCCCCGTATGTAGTCTAGCACGCCGCACTTTGTCTGAGGGCGGCGCGATTGAAGAGGAAGCAAACATGTGTGTGCTAGTGGTAATAAATGGCGGGAGAGGAAGTGCGGTCTCTGCTGTCACAAGGGGCGTAACTCCCGACACACGTGCTAGTCGTTGCACCAGCCAACCCCTTCAAAACATAACCATCATCTCATCTGTTTACTCAAGACTGCGCTGGGAATGTAAACGTGGCATTCACATATTCGTGTCATTAGATGATTATTTATGTGTTTAGTGTATTGTATGTACTACAAACTGGCCTAACTTCTAGGGCAACCAGAGACAAGATCGTTAACTTAACACGTTTAAATAAGAATCACATCCGATTGCGAATGATTAGAACATAGGTCCTCGTTNAGAAAAAATTCTAAAGGATAAAGAGTTCTAGAAGCTATCTGAAGTGTTTTTTTATGGCAACATAACCCCCTAGCTGCCGAAGGCTAGGAAAATTTCCAAATATTAAACACCTATAGAAGTTCTACTAAGTACTTTTTATGGTAACAAAGCGGCATAAATTGTACTTGTATCTTAATTTTGATATTGTTTGAGCCATAAATAAAGCAACATATATTTTGTTCATAAAATTTCAGGGGGGTTTAAACCCCTAAAACCTCCCCCTGGATACAGCCTTGCTCGTTGGGAATTTATCTTGCTACTCTAAAACCAACAGGAAAACGTACTACTACCCAATCATCATAGGAAGAACCTTATCTGACAGTTTTTTTATTTACATCTACTTTCACGTATTCATACGTCAAGCTATGTGATATGCAGCTGTTGCTTTTTATTCAAATGATAAATACCAATGAAAAAAAAATCTCCATGGTGTGAACCCACAAGCGAGCTATATCGACCGAGTGATGGTAGTGCCAATATTTACGGATAGAGGGTGTCATGTGGTCAGCACAATGAGCCTTCCAGCCGTTAATCTCAGTTCTCTAAACGGGAGCTGCTATTTATTTATTCAAGTAACTCCTCATTTGTCCTCATGAGGCTGAGTTTGACCCCATTCCGGACCCATTGCTTCACAGAAAATCTGGAAGCGCCGGGGATTGACCCCGGTACCTAGGGATCTGTAGCCAGTAACTATCACAACTATCACTAGAACTAAGAGGCGGTCAGAGTCAATAATAATGGTAAGTTTAATGATCACACACTCTTCTATATTTAATATAACAAGCATCGATACGCATCAGTATGGTAGGATTCTCTCAGGAAGAATAGTTTAGAGAATACAATTTTTTTTAAGAATAGCCATTATAACATTTTACTATATGAATAATATTAGTTCTTGTAGTAAAATGTTCTCGAAACACTTTTTTCCTAGCAGAATCTTAAAATATAAATATGATTCTGGTAGGAATATAACCTTTAAGAAGGTCTTTTATGCCATAATCTTAATATAGTTATTGATACAATCTACCAAAAAAGACAGTTGAATATCACAAAGCTTGAAGCATGAATATATAAAAATAGTTTTACTAACTTTTGTAACTAACTGTCACCTACTGTTCTTACTATTATTAAAACCCTACCTTAGGAGTGGTTCGATATTTATTTATTTCTTAGCACCGCGTCTTACCTATACGCTTAAGTACTAATCACGCTAATGGATTAGAAATTGGGAAGGTTGAATTTTTAGAGGAAGTGAACCCGCATTTGCATGAAAGGAGAATGGGAAACCTTATTAAACCCCTCAGTACACCCGACCGAGATTTGAACTTCGATCTCCCCGTCATCGGCCGAGATTTTAGTCCCAACCTCTCCGCCCCCAGCAAACCAGAATGACGCCCTAGTCCATGCGCTCACCGGCGCGAGTCAATGGTTTTCTTCATCCTCTCATCACGCTAACTCGGATGCATTTCCTCAAAGCAATACTCATCACTTCTCAATAGTGGATTAACTCGCTTTGGTGGCCGCGTGGTCTAACGCACTACTCTCGCAGTTGACTAGATTGCCGATAACGGAGAGCTTGAGGTTCGAATCTAGGTAGGATTTACTGAGGGTGTTTTTTTCCCTCACAGTGATTTTACACCTTCCCTCCATGCAAATGCGGGTACACTTCCTCTGAATATAATCCTCCCAATCCCTAAAGCTATTAGCGTAACTAGTACTTAAGCGTATAACCCGAACGAGTAGTAAGACGCGGTGCTAAATAAGAAAAACTTTTAATGACGATGCAGTTTTCTTCCGCGATCGACAGAAAATTGCCGCGAGATCGACCGGTTGCCGACCCCCCGACCTGTACTAATATCTGGTTGTATCAATGTCAAGAACAATGTGACTAGACACCTACGATCACATGTGTCCAAACAACCACACACATCACTCAAGACGGTGAAAGTACAATTCTCACAGGGAGGGACTTACCTCTTAGTAAAAAGTTATTAGACCTATTTTCAGGTATTCATGTCAGTCAATTAATGAGATATGCACTTATGCAGCCAACACCTTTGAAAGATAATAGATATTATCTTTTTATTGATTTATTTGAGGTATTTAACGTGCACTTTCTGAACCGACAGATGATATCAGTATACGATAGTTTCTATGAGCGATAGCGAAAGGGCCTACCAATTTTACCAGTAAAGGTATTTTTACATACCTTCCACGATTCTTTCACATGCCACAATCGACATGGGACCAACGGCTTTACTTACCCTACGAAGGAAGTTGTGATACGGATTGTTATCACTGAATATAAATCGGTCAACTCCCGCTGGGTTTGAACCCACAAACATTGGGTATTGAGGCAAGCACTTTCCGAGGTCGACATAGGTTTATCAATAGTCTACCTATAAAATAATACTAATAAAATAGTAAAATGTTATCAAGAAATATGCTTGTATTTTCTAGAAAGCCCTTCCTGTGAAATTGTACTGTACACAATGCTCGCGCCTGAGCTGAGACAGAAAGAGTGGTACGGAGGTACGAACCCAGACCCTGTCCCGCCAATCACGGACGAAGACGGCACCAGACAACAGACACACTGAGTCACCGACTCGAACAGTCAACTAAACTACCAGATCTTCCAAACATCGAACGGACGGATGCTCTTCTCTGGAGCCAGCGCCAACACGCCCGACGCTTTTAGACCCGGTTGGAGGGGAGAGAGTAGGGGGTGGGTGGCAGACACCCTCCTCTATACTCGCGCTCTCGAAAGATGGTCCCTCTTCTTAACTTGCCAGTTCCTCCACCTATTTCCAACCCTTCTTGTTATTTCTTTATAAATACACTTTATAACGAGATTTTTTTTACATCAATCACCACATCTTCAAGAGTTGATAAAGTACTTCATATTTTGTTTGTCACCTGGTTCGGATTATACATACATGTACTAAATACGCTTTTGTGTTAGGCATAATGAAGGAGGAATTTAGAATACGTGTACCAGAATTTGCACGGAGTGATAGAGGGAAACCATAAGTTCACAGTGAAGTGGAAGAAAACGCGAATTAAGATCCTTATTTTTTGAAGCGTTTATGACTAGAGTCGAGCCTCAACCTTCCTTAAACCAGTATATGGTGAGACTCACGCCTTAGGCCATTTAAACACCAGTGTGGGTTACTTCACTGCTATCATAAATAGGTTCGCATGATGTTATAAATTATGTGTGTACCACGTGTTGAGTTAACATGATTTAGGCACGCAGGCGCAGTACCTACTCACTTGGTGTTCCTGCAATGACGTCACATACCTTCAGCTAAAATAGACTATGCATGATAAGCAATGGTTGTTTAGGCGCAAAGGATAAAGTAGTTTATTATTATTATTAATATTATTTAGCACCATGTATTACTACCCGTTAGGGGTTATACGCTTAAGTACTAATTACGCTAATTGATTTGAAATTGGGAAGGTTGAATTTAGAGGAAGATTATTATTATTATTATTATTATTATTATTATTATTATTAGCACCACGTCTTACTACCCGTTCGGGTTATACGCACTTACGCTATATACGCACTTACGCTAATGTGCAATGGTAGGATGATTGTGAGATGAAATGGAGGACCTACAGTTTAACGTGGAATCCGAACCACGGGGGAGGCCTGGCATTCCTCACATTCACAAATTAGAGGAAGAGAACTCACATTTGTGTGGAGGGAGAGTGGAAAACCATTTAGGAAAAACTACCCCAAATTCACCCGACCGAGATTCGAACTTAGATCTCCCCGTCCTCGTCAGTCTAGCTCAACACGAAACTAGCGCGTCAACTAACTACGCCACTGATGCTGGTGATTATATAGTTGACTAGGAGAATTTCAGGTACAGATCAAAAACTAAACAAACGCAGGTACTTTATTTAGAAACCACATATATTTAGTTTTTATTTAGTCTGGGATTAACAAACAAATTGAACTTCATGGAAATAGCTAATTCAACTATTGATGCTGTTCCCTCCCTACCACAGAGCTGCAAGTCAAGACAGATTTAGTTAAGATAATTTATTTCGCTTTTACCCAGCTAAATTTCTAGATATAACTGTGAGAAATAAATGCTCATATAATTTTAAAATGTTGTTCAACGTCACAGTTATTAATTCGTTAAGTTATCTTAAAGTAGTTTTTTTCCTGTTTGTATAGTACTTTTTGGAAACTCTACAACTTTTATTGTTTGGGTTATTTAAGAAAATTAATTGTAGAAAGCTTCATGGAAACATGAAAATAAAACAAGTCCTCCAAACCATTTGTCTATTTAAAATAGAAAATAATTAAAAGTATTTAGTTTTTATTTTGTCATCTCGTCTCACTACCCGTTCGAGTTACATTCATTCAAAATGTAAAACCAAAAATTAATCACTTTGAGAAGAACAAACATCAATATGAGAGTGTTTTTGTTTATGTACTGTACACGCATAGGAAAAAAGTATCAGCCTGGAAGGGTGAGATACTAGTTTAAAAAAATATTTTGTGATCACCGCGTTTTACCACATGTTCAGGTTGTACGCATATGTACTAACTACGATATTGAGTTAAGGGTGAGGATGGTCAAATTTTAGAGGAAGTGTATCCACATTTACGTGGAAAACAATTTTGGAAAAACCACCCGACCGGGATTTGAACCTCGATCTCCCTGTTATCGGCAGTGTACTCTATTGCGAAAGTGACGCCTTAGACCATGCTGCCACCAAAGCAGGGACCACCAATTAGACAACACGGTTAGTAAGATTCAAAAACCCGATGTGCACACGAAGTGAAACTTCTTTTTTTTCTCCAAACAATATGGTCTTTTGGTTCAATCCTCGGTCCCTGCACAGATATATCTGATTGCCAAACCCTTCCTTCACCTCTGACAAGACGTGTATTAATCACAACTTGTGAATGTGTGGAATGCCAGGACTCCACCGTGGTTCGGAGCCCACGTTAAACTGTAGGTCCTCCATTTCATCTCACAATCACCCTACCATTACACATTAGCGTAAGTGCGTATAACCCGAATGGGTAGTAAGACGTGTGCTAATAATAATAATAATAATAATAATAATAATAATAATAATATTACTATGGTATTTCCTCTTTGTCTCCGTATTTCCTTTTCAGTGAGATATCCCCCCTCCAGCACCTACTATAAGGAATCTAACTATAGCGAGCGGAAGGATGATGCAGGAACCGTGACGGATAGGGTGAAAGGACAGAGAATGGGGTGTGGTAAGGGAGGAGGGAAACACACAATATGACACTGAAACCGACGGAAGAACATCTCCTAAATGAAGAAGGAGGGAAGAGACCCGTCGATAAATGAGGCGCAGATAGATAATGGTTGACTAACGTATTACAATGAAGGGCTTTTTAAAGTTTTTTTTACGAACGCGTGTCTTTGCTAATAGGGCAACACATCCGATGGCCGGCAGGGTTAGGCGAGTTGTCAGGACGCATGACTTGGAATAGGGAAGTTGGGTTTCAATCTTGACCGGAAGCACTAGTGGAGGTTCTTATAAAATGTTCATCCCCCCTTGCCCCCTCTTTACAGGCAAACGCTGGCAAAGTTCTCGAAAAGCTCACCTTGTTGATCTTAATTCATTTGGCTGTATAGTTTAGAGTTTAGACTATTATGTATATTTTGGCACCGCGTCTTACTACCCGTTCGGTTTATACACTTCGTACTAATTATACTAATGGTTTTAGGGATTAGAAAGGTTGACCCGCCTCGTTGGCGTAGTTGGCTAACGCGCCAGTCGTGTTGAGCCAGACCACCGAGGACGGGGAGATCGAGGTTCGAATCTCGGTCGGGTGAACTGGGGGTGGTTTTCCTAAATGGTTTTCCACTCTCCCTCCACGCAAATGCGGGTTCACTTCCTCTAAATTTAACCTTCCCAATTCCTAATCCATTAGTGTAATTAGTACTTAAGCGTATAACCCGAACGGGTAGTAAGACGCGGTGCTAAAAATTAATTAATTAATTTAAAAAATTAGAAAGGTTATATTTATAGGAAGTGTACCCGCATTTGCGTGGAGGAAAAGTGGAAAACCATTTTGAAAAAAACCACCCTCAATACATCCGACCGAAATTTGAATCTTGATCTCCCCGTCATCGACAGTCTAGTCCACAGCGGCAGTAGCGCGTTAGACCATGTGGTAACCGAAGCGGGTAGACTTTATACCACTGATTGCATGAATACACAATACTTTTTAATGCGATAGACTAGGAAAGTGGAGAAGAGGGTGAAGAAAAACTACTCAATTAAAGGAGGGAGGGAGGTATCCGGTGGGCCCTCTCTTGTCAAAATTGTAAGCTCTGGATAACTCTAGAGGTTTTTTGAAAGGTGTGTAGCACTGTTTTGTTATGCCCTTCCTTATCATAATGTATAAAAAGAACACGTTAGCCGTTAGGTATTATTTTATTAGTATTGAAAGTATTTATCAAAAGGGAAAGTTGCAGATCATATAGCTCGACGTATTAAGTTTTAATAACTTTTATAAACCTTCCTACCATATTTTTTTACCATGACAGCACTGTGACTAATTCTAGGACAGACACGTAACTTTAACCAATAGCCATATCTGTCTTGTAAAACGTTGTGACAATAGTGGAAAATTACGGTAATTATGTATATTATTAGAAAATACGTAAAAACTTAAATCCCAGCCTCTTTGTCCCGGTTCTGGGATCCCTGTCACCCAGTATAGACGTCAGCCTCGCCATAGGCTACATCGCCGTAGTCAAGGATATAATCCCGACACTAAGGGTGGTTTCCCTAACCTATATCTATGATAATGTAGGTACACTTCCTCTATACCACCTCAGAATCGAACCAGAGTCCTCCGAGACTTGTGATTGGTTACTTTAACCACTGTGCTATGACGATAGACACCGTCCATGTTAGTATCCGGACACAAACAGTCCATTTTTTTTTGTGAGAGGAGTTAAATAGAAGAAACTGCCGTAGTTGAAATATTATTCAAATAAATATGGCGCAAAATGAGTTTATGGTAGATACATTTTATTTACCCACTGGTGACATCACACCCGCAATAGACTGGACTTCCGATGACGGGGCGATCGTGGTTCTTATCCCGGCCGGATGTACTGAGGATGGTTTTTCCACTATCTCGCTTTCTACGCACAAACGCGGGTACATTTATTCTATCTTAAGGACTACTCATCCTTAACAAATTAACATAATTAGTATATTAGTATAACCCGAACGGGTAGTATGACGCGCTGCTAAAAAAATACATTTGATTAATTTAAAAATGCAAGAATGGAGCAACAGACCCTACCTCAAGAGATATCGCAATTTAATCCTTTACAGAGAAGTTTCTCATTCTCTCTCCAGGAGAATGCTTGTGGATTACCTTAAAACTTAGGATTTTGGTGGAAAGAAACTTTTAGAAAATGTAACACATGTTTGCGGCCAACATTGACAACATTTTAATGTAGGGCTTATTAAGTTATTAGTGTTATTTTATTAGGTATCGAGAATACAGGGTTGTCACTATTTTTCAGACGCAATACATTACATATGTTTTCCCGTTATTCCGGTTTTTTAGGTGCGTGGTAACCCTGCAATATCTATCCAAAGTGACAGTTTAAGATCAAGTGACTTTACGCAGGAATACGTGAAAATAGATTCATCAGGGTTGCCACCATTTTATTACTACCAATTTCATTGAGTTTTCCAGGTTTTCCGGAAGTAATTCCCATTTTTACAAGCAGCCTGGACTGAAGAAAAGAGTGGTAAAATTTCATTTTTCATCAAACTGACGCGTGTGAGGTCACGTAACTTATATTTAAAACAGGTTGATCTAAGATTGTTGGGGAGAAATAAATCTTTTATCACTTCACAACACTTGTATAAGGGATAAAAATGCACGTTTGAATTATTGTGCTTAATTCTTCAGTTCCCTTTCTAGTCCATCCAAGTACCTACTATTTTAAGCTTTCAGTTAAATGTTCTAAATTAACAAATATTCCAGTAATTTTACTAAATTTTGAAAAATTCTCTGTTCTCTCCCGGTTTTTTTTTCAGACACAAAATTCCCTGTTTTTCGCCGGTTATTATTCAGGTGCGTGGCAACACTGTTTATTAACTTTTCGGGCTGTCATATTATTTGGAAATTGGACCATATCTTCTCCAGCTTGTGTCCTTATCTTGCTATGACAGTCGGTATAATGACAATGAAGCGTTATAGTAAAATAAAAGAGAGTAAACCATAAAGAGAGCCGACAGCAAGTTTCACTCACCTAAGATCTCCGAGCACCGGCAACAATTTGAGACCTGGAATCAAGGAGAGCAGAATTGTTATCCCTTCAAATAATATACTTTCAATCATTGTACCTCACGTTTCAACTAAAGTAGGCCTATACAGCGTGTTCGGAAATTCAACGCCCAAACTCATCCACATATAGTTGCTTTAAACCATAAGTAATACAAAATCCCTATAACCGTACATCTAGAAGGTTATGCTAGTGCCATTAACTTGTGTCCAAAGTTTCGGCGTACAGCGCCGGGAGAGCAAAGCTGTCCAAGCATGCGTGTAGAACAGGTTGCATAGGAGCTAGGCACGTGACACTCACATGTAATAACGGCAAGCACTTTCTGTGATGTAGGAGCGCTAATGATAACCCTAAGAACTATATGGACTGGTGTGTTGTTTTCTATTAATTGGGATATGTTCTGCTGCCGTGCTCCAAGATGTCGAGGTATGTCGTGCCGCGCGCCTAGCTCCTATGCAACATGTTGTACACGTATGATTGCATAGCTTTGTTCTTCAGGCGATGCACGCCAAAACTTTGAACACAATTTAATGGTATTAGCGTAGTTTTCCGGATGTAAATGTATAGGAATATTGTATTACTTTTGGTTCAAACAAGCTATATGTGCAGTCTGGGCTCTGAGTTTCCGAACATTCTGTATACACCTTCTTTGGTAGTGGCCAAGAGCTGTGAACTTCAGTATTAAGTAAATCGGTAAAGTTTACATTGTAGGTCACAAATTATGGAAAGTGTATTCTTTTTATTTGACCTTCCAGAAAATTATATTTGCCTGGTTTTGTGTTGACATAAGCAGTCTGCGAAGCTTCAATAGTATCGATATCAATTTGGATTTTATTTTATTCGATAGCTCTAATCAAACTAGAAAAAAAATTGATATGATATTTGGCCATACTTAATACTTAAAATATGTAAATATATTTTTAATAACAATTCTTGTGAGGTTAAGTAAATAGTTTTGTGGAGGGGGTGTTGGGAGGGGGCTTAAGCATGAAATGATTACGTACCAATACACAGATAATACATTGGATAGTAGAAATCTTCCCTTATTCTTAGACCTTATGGGGGAATTTGAACAACATTTTTTTAATCAATAAAAAACGCATTATTTAAATTTCGCGAAACCATGACATATATTTAAGAACTGTTAATATTACTTGGTATAGAAAATTAAGTTAAACGCATTTACGGAAGAAATATTTTATTTACTTTCAATTAAAAAAAAGGTATTTTGGTAAAAAAAAAACCCTGCAGAAATACGTATCTAGGATTGCGTAAACTTCCATCCTACCCTAAGGTATATTGACTACTGGTCTGGAACGTATAATCCGAACGGGTAGTAAAACGCGGTGCTACATAATAAAATACTACTGGCCTATGATTCGAACTGATTTGAGTAATAATAATTATCGCCTCTTCCTACCACACAGAAACACTTGAGTTAAGTTGTTTAGTTGTATAAATAAATGCCCACTAATCACGTAACATTACCAATAAATTTTCCTCGAAAAAGTGAAAGCCCCTGTGAAACTACAGACCCGCCAAGCTCGTGCGTCTATTGAGTAGACGGACACACAGGGACTAACCACCAACACTCGACCAAGGTCTGTTGATGAGTCGTCAGAAACAACTTTGTAAATTATATTCTTCGGAACAGATGATTGCATGGAGTATTTCTGTCAATGACATTTAAAAGGTAGGGTTTGGTATTTTCACACTTGGGGGGCCACGGTTCATTCACAATCAGATGCAAGGAGAATTTAAATCCCAAAACGCGTCTGGGCCACATCAATCGTAGACCAGTAGTAGAAAGATTAGACAGTACTAATTTACCGTTTCTCAAGGGACGCCCAAATGTACTAACTGTACAGCCTTTCCGTGGAGGCTCCTTCGATATCCCGATAAGATGATGGGATGAAGATAGTGAATATGAGGGTGTGGAACCAGTGGAAACACTTAAGCCTAATTAACCAAACCCTGGTGACCGTTGGGGTGATTCCTATTCGGGAAGAATACCCAAGGTACCAGCCGGGAATTGAACCCTGGAGCTATAGGCTCGTAGCCAGGTGCACTGACCACTACACCATGGAGCTGGTTATCCCAAAGATAAAAACAACCCTTGGAATATCTTTACCTATGACCCTACATCCAAAGCTGCTTGCCCAGACCCCAAGGCTACCAACAGCCACTGTGATTAAGGTAGACGAATTAAAAAGAAATATAAAGTCTTAAAACTGTTCGGAAGTTCATAACCAAATTATACTGTTTTCTCCATCATGTAAATTTTATAAAATTAATAGGTACAACCAGTGTTTTTATTTTACAAAAAGAAAAAAAAAACCAAATAAAATTCAAATTTAAAAACCAAGTTTGCTTAAAACAGGATAACTATTTCAATCAAAACCAATATTATAATTTTCTTAATTGTATCGTCTTAGACAATGGTACTCAACCTGGGGTACACGAATACATCTTAGGTGGTACGTAGAATTTAAAACATATATTATATTTTCATGATATACACTGAATAATCAAGGCCAGATTTAAGGTTATACAGTTAGTTACAAAAGACCCGTATAAAAGCTCATGCGATCTGAAAGTACAATTTATTTATTTTAAATGTAGATTATAGAAAATATATAGCTTTAATTAATCAATAACAACTTTGGGGGTAAAGAGTAGAAAATAAATTATATCTGTGATACGTGAACTAACGTATCCTAAAACATAATTACTTATTTGTGTATTGTCTCCTAAATCATAGCTGTTTATTTGTGTTCAGTCACCTAAATCTTATATGTTTACTTGTGTTCCGTCTCCTAAAACCCCACGTTTATTTATATTTTGTTTCCTATTGTTGAGGAGCACACAGAGGAAATGAGCCGAGTTTGGTACTCACCGATGAATTCATTCCTAATACGGATCCGGTCCTTGAGTTGCGGAGTGGAGATGATGAGGCAGTTGATGAAGGCGACGAGGGCATTCTGGTACTCCACTGACGTCGCGTTACGTAGTTCGGATACCACCACGTTCAGCCGGTAGCGCTCCCCTTTCAACTCCTGAACACACAACACTTAGTTGGTTATTCACACCTTCAGGGGATTAGGAAGGTTATATTTAAACGAGATGTACTCGCATTTGCGTGGAGGGAGCATGGGAAACAGTTTTTGGAAAAAAACTTCCTCAGTAAACCCGACCAAGATTCGAACCTCGATCTCCCAGTAATAGGCAGTCTAAGTCTATTGCGAGAGTAGCACGTTTAGACCATGCGGCCACCGAAGCGGATCACACTAAGTTATTGTAAAATTTTGGTATGAAGATTAGAAAATACAATCATATTTTTTGCGGCCAAAATTGATAACATTTTACAATATTATTAGTGTTATTTTATAGGTATTGATAATATATATCAAAAGCGACAGCTGCAGATCACATGATCTGACGTATGAATAAGTGAAAGTAGTTTAGTAACTTTTCTAGCTGAAAGATAAGTTTCTCCAGATTAAAATTGGACTGTAGCTACGCATAATTTATTCTTTATGGAAGGCGGTCCTTGTGATTCTAAGCTATAAGCACGTCTAACCTTCACCTTATTGCAAGCACACTTCGCACCTTTCGTGCCTTATACACACACACCTCCAACTATCTGCGTGCAAATATAAACCTGACGAGACACTGGCGTCTCCTTTGCCCTGTTTTAAAAACCGTGCAACCTTCCTCCTGTCTGTATGATTCGAATGAACCGACCTTGCTTAGCCCATATTAGTACAAATGTCTTCTCAGTGATTGGAAGTTAAGTTTCCATAAAAACGACTATAAAACTTGCTACCGAGGTTTCTCTGGCGGACAAAATAAACCACTGTGGCATTCCCTTGACGCTCCATGTTCGTGGTAAAATAATAATTGATAACGTCCTCGGCTCTCTGCAAGTAATAAGAATGTCAGATCTCCATAAATCACAGATACCTCTTACAAATATAGGAATCTATTGTCGTTATTGATAGCCCGAGTAAATTGAGAAATGACACCTGGACACGAGAATTGAACCCGGGACTTTGTGCAGGTGTCATTTTCCAATCTATACAGCAAATATGGGTACATTTCATCTACATTTAACCTTCCGCAGCTCCACCTTGTTGTTATGAAAATTTCTGATAGCCCAGATGGGTAGTAAGACGTGGAGGATGAGAAAACCCGCAAATGAATTATTAGATTTTGTCTCTAAGTGTTCTCGTTTTCAATGTTTTGTTTACAAATGTGACTTTACCTCCGGATGATTGGGTTTATAATTTGACATGAAACTCTCGGTTAAAAATATTGAAACCTGAATATTAGGTAAATAAAAGAGGGTTATTGTACAATTGTATAATATTTTAACAAGGCAAGGGTGAATCCAGGAGGTGTTGTCTGGGGGTGGGATTGGTTTTATTTAGGCTCCTTTAAGTATAAATTTGATGATTTTAGCTAATAAGGATTTTAATTAATAATAATTTTAGTAAAAAATAATATTGTTAGTTTATAAACCTAATTTTAATTAATTATTATAGACCCTTTTCGGTGGCCGCAATATCTAACGCGCTACTCTCTTGTTAGACTGGACTGCCGAAGATGGGGAGATCGGGATTCAATCCCGGTCGGGTGCACTGAGGATGGTTTTTCATAAAAAAATTTTCACTCTTCCTCCACGCAACTGTGGGTGTACTTTTTCTAGATTAAACTCTTCTAATCCCTAACATTAGTGTAATTAGTACATAGGCGTATATCCCGAAAGAGCAGTAAGACGCAGTGCTAAAAATAATTAATTATAATAATAAAAAAAGATAACTTGTAAGAAAAAACACAATTTTGATCAGGAGATTTGTAATTTTAACTAAAACAAAAAGTCACTGTCATAATTAAAGTAATAGACGTGCGTTTAGGTTTAAAATAATTTAGTCTTAGTAGAAAATTCTTATATTTGAATACAAATACTTAGTTATTATTATAAACTTTATAATATAGCTACCGAATTGTTTTAGTTTCTAAACCACTTGCTTGGCTAAACATCGGAGCTAAGTTGAAAGAGTTATTTGTGAGATCATGTAGGAAATAGGGCAAGGCAGATGGTAGCTGCATATAGGAGTCAGCTACTCTTTACAACATTAAGGTATTGGTTCAAAATATTTTGATTATTTTATATTCGGGGGTTGGAGGGTGGAGGGATAGTTGCCCCAATCAACAACCCTTCCTCCAGTATACACTAATGTACCAAGGAAAAAGGTAAAACTTGCACGTGACACACAATTAGTCGAACTGTTGACCATTGTCTTAGAAGCTTACCATCGCGGTAAGATTAGATTTAAGAGCCAGGAGTTTCGCCAGACGGCTAGCCCAATAGTTATTACAGAGAACAGTTTCACCAAAATGTGGTACACACACAAAAGTTGAATTTCCATATTGGTTGGTAGCATAGGGGACAAACGACATTCCTTGAATCGTGGCTGGAATAATTTATACAAATTAATTTCGCAGCGTTAAATGTCTGTAATGTCGGCGTTTCAAGTTCCATCTCGGTCGTAGCTAAGAGGCCAGCGTTGACTCTCACGGGTTGCTCGAAAAGTGCCCACTTTATTTGTGTACAGCGTCTTACTACTCATCCGGGCTGTCCACTTATTTACACTAAAGAGGTAGGGATAAGGAAGGTAGCATTTAGAGGAAGTGTACCGTCGTTCGCGCGGAGAAAGAGTGAAAAACCATTTATGATAGTAAAAACTCTGAGAACCTAACTGCCCTTCTTCGACAAAATATACAATACGAGATCTTTTGTTTGTCCCAACTGTTTATAAACAATATTTGCTTAACATCACAAACCAGAAGAACACAATCCTTGAGCTTACTATTAAAATAAATATCCTATTAATCCTTAATCCTCTTAAGCAATTTATATTTGACTCACTTCAGTGGTTGAATGGTATAAGGCGTCAATGTCGTGTTATACTAGCCTGCTGTTGAAGGTGACATAGAGGTTCAAACACCGGTTGAGTCCACTTATGGTATTTTTAATAATTGGTTTCCCACTCTCCTTCCACGCAATTGTGGGTAGATTATCTCCAAAATATTTTCTTCCTCATCCCTACCCCTTTAGAATAATTATTATATATGCGTACAACCTGAACAGGTAACTATAGTAGGAAACAATGAAGAGTGAGCATTTTAATATTTATAGCATTGCTTCTTACTACTTGTTCAGGTTGTACGCATATGTACTAATTCCTCTGAACCAGGGATGTAGTTAGTTAAAATACTAACAAATACTAATACTGCAAAGTGGTCCGTAGTTTATAAGTTTGAGGGTATTGATGCAAAGAGGCGCTTGTAAGACTTGTGGGAAACAGTTCCGGAGAACCCGCTTAGTGCAATAATCAACTCAAGTGATGCCACAGTTAATCTAAGGCGTTTATTTCTTGCAATACCAATCGTTTTAGAATGTGTTTAAAATGAAGATAGTATTCTAACAAAAAACTAAACTTTTTTTTTTGCAGTCGTATATTTTAATTTGATTTACAAAAAAAAAATTAAAGGACAAACGCTTGTGTTAGGTAATGAATGCCCTTAAGAGGTTACAATAACTTAACTAGGTATCATGTTAATTTTTACTTTTTTTTCTATAAAAAACTAGATTGAGCTTTGGTAGCTATAAAAGTAAGAAAGCAAAAATTTAAAAACTAGTTTTTTTTTAATTGAAACAAAACCATTATTATTATTACGACACGCACGAACCCTGAAATGGTGTGATTCTCAATAATTATAGGTCTATTTTATGTAAGGAATTAAACTATGTCCTTATTTTTACTGTAAGTTATTAATTTAGCCTCAAATCAAATCAACAATTTATTTTGTCAAAACTGTAAAAAAAAATAAAAAAAATGACAGCTTAACTCAGGTAGGAATGCGGGCTACTTAGAGAGTAACTATCACGTTAATAGACCTGTATTATTTTGAGAGAGACTTAGACAAATTGTATAGCTAAAGAAAATTAAAATATTGGATTAAAAACAATGTTGGCGATAAGTAATAAAAAAAGGAAGCAGAATAGTAAGTATAAATAAGATTTGTAAAATTATTTAAGTTTAGCATTAACTTTATATTTTCGTTTATATATTTTCTATTGTGTGACAATAGTTTCAGATCTTGTGGTCAGTTTGAAGACAGTTTAATTTAAAAACTATTACCTCGATAAACTAAAATCTAACTCAAAATAAATATTCATTAGTCAATATTAACAAAAAGGGTCAACTTACAATCCAATTTTCATAGAAAGAGCCTATTAGAATATTTTTTTGCGGTAAACATTGAAAACATGTTACTACTTTTTTTTAGCACAGCTTTTTTCTACCTGTTCGGTGTGTACGCCTAAGTACTAACCAAGCTAATGTGTTGAGGAGGAGGAGGAAGATTGAATTTAGAGGAAGTGTACCCGCATTTTTGTAGAGAAAGAGTGGAAAACCATTTTAGAAAAACATCATTCAGTACACCCGACAGGGATTCGATCTCTGATCTCCCAGTTTTCAGCAGTCTAGTCTATTGGTTATTTTATGGGTATTAATTATTATCAAAAGTGAGAGCTGCAGATAACATAGCTTGACGTATGAATACTTTCTAGCTGTCAGATCAGAGACTCTTCTGTTGAAGATCGGACCGTTCAAGAAATGAGTCCTCCTATCAAATTGGAAGCTGAAGAGCCCACCGCGCATGCGCGTGAATACATAAACCTGGATCTAAGAGTGATAGTTTCTAAAGTGTCAGACATGTGTACCTTATAGTGCTGGAGAGCATCCAGAGCTCTGGAGTAGCCCTCGGCATTGTAGACACACAGCGCCGACAACAGCTCCAGTACTTGCTTCTTCACCGTCACATTGTTGGTGTCGAGGGCTGGAACAAACAAACAAAATGTCACTGACGTAAGACAAATAAACACAATGTCACTGACGTGGGACTAACAATAACAATGTTACTAACGTGGGACAAACAAACACAATGTTACTAACGTGGGACAAACAATAACAATGTTACTAACGTGGAACAAACAATAATAATGTCACTGACGTAGGACAAACAATAACAATGTTACTAACGTGGAACAAACAATAACAATGTTACTATCGTGGGACAAGCAATAACAATGTTACCAACAATAATAGTATTACTAAAGTGGAACAAACACAATGTCACTAATGTGGAACAAACAATAACAATGTTAATAACGTGGCGCAAACCATAACATTACCAATAAGAAACAAACAGTAACAATGTTACTAATGTGGGACAAATAATAACAATGTTACTAACAATAATAATATTACTAGCCTGGAACAAACATAAGCAATGTGACTAACAATAATAATAACATTGCTCATGCTTGCTACAAGTTGGTAATACTAACAGTTATATTATTACCAACGTGGAACAAACATAAGCAATGTTACTAACAATAATAGTACTACTAACGTGGAGCAAACAATAACAATGTTAATAATGTGAGACAAATAATAACAATGTTACTAACGTGAAAAAACAATGTTAATAATGTGGAACAAACAATAACAATGTTACTAACGTGGGACAAATAATAACAATGTTACTAACGTGGGGAAAAATTAACAATGTTATTAATGTAGAACAAACAATAACAATGTTACTAATATGAAACAAGGGCAATGTTACTACCCGCATCAGTGGGCTCGTGGACTAAACAAACGCCAGGCTCATCTAATCTAATGTGCTGATGGCGGGGAAGTCAAGATTATTCGAATCTCTGGATATGAAAATAAGCTGCAAGAGTTCATTCAAGAAGTCGAAAGGGAATCTTTCACATTTTACTAAAATCGATTAAAAAAAAAAAAAAGCAATGCACATCTGGTAGCTTACGAATTGCGCGAAATGGTAAGCTCTCATACAATCGGTGAGACTTTAATGCTCCCAGCGATAAAATACATGGTTGGAACAATGTGTTAAGAGCTCTAAATAAGACGAAACGATTCCAATTTGTGATAACGTGGCTGCACGCAGAATAGATTAAATATCCTAGTTGACAGAAAATGGGCTGATCCAAAGGGGTTGGTGTAAGTACATTTTTCTCATTGCAACTGTACGTGTCAACAGATGTACGAGGCTTGTCTTTGCTTCTTGTTTTCGTGAGTCACATATGGAACAACGAACTGCGTGAAAATCCCCGATACTTGTGTAAATAAATGGTGCGAAACTCCGCACGAACTTACTCGCTATAGTGTTTAAAAATTGAGATATGTACTCATAACTTGTAATATATGTGAAACTAAATAGTATACACTAGCAAACCCAAGAATAAATTGCACTATACTTATATAAAACTTTTTTGAGTCCCGGTTTTAAATTTTATATTTTTATTCTTAAAGAATTAATGTCCTGATTTGTTTATTTGGACCAATAAATAAAGATCGATATTGGGTCCACAAGGGTCAACACTTGGTATTAAAATTTAGACTTCCGGTTAAAATTTTAACATTTTATTGGGTGTTAGTTATTTAGTATCTTAAATAGTTGCGGAGATATGGGAATTTCTGCTTCTGTAAAGTACCCTTGATGTCATTTTCATGGAAAAATAAAAAAATTCAGTTTATTTATAACCTTAATCAACGCCTAGATACGAATTTTAATCAAAATCGTTAGAGCTGAATCTGAGAAAATCGATTTTTTCTCTTTTCACTTCTTAATAAACTACTTTTAATTTTAGGGTTAAATAGACATACAGACAGACGGCATTGCAAAAATCACCTTTTAAGGTTTGGTGGGGGGTCATGAGACGTCGACATCCATCCACATTTCGGGTTAGATTTTTTTACGGTTGCAATATCTTTAGTGTTCGAAAAGTTAATATATATATATATATATATATATTTGCGTATAGCTTGAAAGTTATTGGTTTTATAAAAATATGTTTCAAATAAAAGATTTGTATTATAAACAGATCTGCATATTTTCAATTATAAGTAGTTTCATATCTCAAATAGTTTCGGAGATATGATTAAAAAAATGATAATTTACTCATCAGACTGGAACCCTTAAAGTCATTTTGCCGAAATATTGAGAATATCCATTTTGTTTGTAATAATTGTAAAGGTTTTGAAATGAAATTTAATCAAAATCGTTATAGCCGATTTTGAGAAAATAGATTTTTTCTCTTTTTGCCCTTCAGTAAAATACACTTAATCTAAGGGTTGGATATCCAATTCCAAAATCCCCTCGGTGCAACCCTATGAAAACCCCAGATACCAAGTTTTAGCACACTTGGTCAAATAATTTAGGCTCTAGTCCGAGGTAGACAGACAAATGGAAATTCAAAAACTACTTTTTTGGATTTGGGGGGTCATGAAACTTCGACATTCATTAAAATCTCGAATTAGATTTTTTTGACGATCACAATACTTTCTCTACCTGTAAGATAGCTGGAAAGCAAAAAATTGGACCAAACACATCCCTAGAAGATAGATAAATTGATAAAGCGATACGTTCACACATATGATTATATAACGTATAACCTGAACGGGTAATAGACGCGGTGCTAATAATAATAATAATAATAATAATAATAATAATAATAATAATAATTTTAAAAACGTAATCTCTCATTAGTCTGAATAGAGAACAAGAAACAGTATGGGAACACTTTCTCAATTTGTTGTACTTTCTCGGGATTCGTGCCTGGACCTCTCGAGTCAGTGTCAAGCACACTGGCGTGCATTCTTCCGGTAGGAATATTGTAATCCCTGGTGATCCAAACTATGGCTCTGTATCACTAGTAAAAGTTGTTGGGGAAGCGAGCCGGTCTCGAAGTCAAGACTCGTGGTGTCTGTTCGTCTGGTCTAGCATGTGTGGAGAATATTAATAATAATCATGGCACGCACGCCTCATGTGTGTGCGTGTGTGTGTGTATATCAAGGTCATTGTTATTCTCCTTCCAAACCTCCTCACAGCCTCACTTTTTGCATCTGAATTCTTGACGATCTCAATGGTAAAATATACTTTATCCTTCGTTACGATTTATTTAGACAATTTTAGTGAAATCGTCGTGGAGAGTTAGGTTTTAAAATTAGAAAAATATATTTTTACGGTAAGCACAGATAAAAAAGGTATCTATTTTATTAGTATTATCTATCAAGCGTGATATCTAGAGATAATACGAATATAATACTCAAATAAATCTATTAACTTCTTGAACTGTTACATTATATATAGTGGGAATATGATGGAAAGGAGAGGTTAAAAAATACAACATAGGCCTATACAGGACTTTTCACTAGCGTTTGTAATGTTCAGGTTAAGTAATATTCTACCTGCCAAAATCAAAATAAACCTTTATTTTCCAAATATTTCTTTAGCATAGTTTGTTAAACAGCACTCTTTAGTACTAACGATTGATTATAATTAATTATTAGGCAAATTCAAAACTATAATGTATATAACAGCGGTTCTCAAACTGGGGTACGCGTACCCCCAGGGGTACATGGGCACCTTTCAGGTGGTATGGGAGAAGGCCGCCCCACAGGCAAAATTTGTCCACTGTAGTCTTCACAGGGAGGCTCTAGTTGCAAGTAAATGTCCAAATGATATGAAAATAGTATTGACAGAAGCAATGAAGACCATTAATTTCATATTAGACAAATCCAGATTATTTGCAATCTTATGTGAAGAAATGGGTAGCGAGCATAATCATTTTCTCTTCCACACTGAGGTAAGGTGGCTTTCCAAGGGAAATTGTCTTTCTCGTTTGTAAGAAATGAGACAAGAAGTTCAAATTTTCATCTCTGACAGCAAGTGTGAGTTTAGTGACTGATTTACAAATGAGCAGTGGCTGTGCAGGATAGCTCTTATGGCTGATGTATTTCAGCGACTGAATGAGCTGAATAAAGGTGTGAAGGGTAAACACACAACATTTTTCATGGTTCATGACAAAATAAAAGCTTTAAAAAAGAAACTTCAATTTGCAACAAAATAAGTTGTGAAGGGACACCTGTCATTCTTTCCATCCTTAGAAAATTTCATAGAAGAAAATGAACTTGAGCTTCATGATTCTGTTGTCGGCGACATAAAAGAGCATTGTCTGGGTTTGATTGAAGACTTTGGCGAATATTTTCTTGATAATTTAGAAAGAGAGTTCTGGATGCAAGACCCTTTTTCTGCAGTGGAAGACTCCAGTCTACCAGACTTCTTTTCAACAAAAGAAAAGGGAGAAATTATTTAAATGTCCTGTGATGAAGCCCTCAAATCCAATCTCAAGAAAACATCTTTGACATACTTTTAATTGCAGAGACTGAACGAATTTCCTCATATCGCTGACCGTGTCATCAAGTTTATGATGCCTTTCTCAACAGCATATCTTTGTGAGAGTGTTTTTTGATCCATGATGTACCTAAAAAAAAAGTACCGCAACAGGATAAATTTGGAGCCGCTTGAAAGTTTCAACTGGACAACCAGACATCAAAAAGTTGTACCAAGCCATACAGTTACACCCCTCTCACTGAAAAACTTTGGGATTAATAATATATTAGCTCCAGAATTACAATTAAAAATTTTTATTTGAAAATATTGTGTTCGGGTTTACTTTTTTTCTTTATTTCTGAACGAATTTGTGAAGACAATGTATCAAACTTTTCCACAGACTTTTTACAGTAAAATAATGTTTATTTTTAACTGATCATAACTATTCTCAATAAATACAATAAGAGATAATGTTAAGGCTATAACATTAGGGGTGACCTGGTGGTCTAGGGGTAAGGTGTCAGACTTCTGTGTTGGGTGTCCGGGGTTCAATCCCCGGTCCCGGCACAGATTTATCTGAATGCCAAACCCTTCATTAACCTCTGACAAGACGTGTATTAATCACAACTTGTGAATGTGAGGAATGCCAGGCCTCCACCGTGGTTCGGATTCCACGTTAAACTGTAGGTCCTCCATTTCATCTCACAATCACCCTACCATTGCACATTAGCGTAAGTGCGTATAACCCGAACGGGTAGTAAGATGCGGTGCTAATAATAATAATATAACATTAGGATTCTATCTAAATAGCTTTGTCACTTTTGAAATATTTTTTCCCCAATAGATTAAATAGATCAATAATTTACAATGAGGTCTTGTTTTTTTTTCAAACTTGTCATTTGGGATTACTTTATCTTGGGGTACATTAAACTCTTAGTCATGGAC
>CABFWO010000936.1:39785-54764 GCA_902155825.1 Timema genevievae | reverse complement strand
CCCCCCCCCCCCCCCCCAAAAAAAAAGTTTGAGAACCACTGCTATATAGGATACCAGGTTAATAGTTCACCATCTAGAGAAAGGGAACAAACCTTATTCACAACAATAGATTTTACCGAAAATTGGAGCTGCCCCCCCACCCTTCCTATTTTATTAGGCTTCCAACTCTTCTGACATTTATAATAATTTTATTTTGTATCACCCGCTTCGGTTGCTGCATTAAGCTCTTGCAATAGACTAGACTGCCGAAGACAGGGAGATCGGGGTTCTATCCCGGTCAGATGTAATCTTCCTCTAAATTCAACCGTCCTAATCGCCAACACATTGGTGTAGTTAGTACAAAGACGTATAACCCGAACGGATAGTAAGACACGTTGGGAGAAAAAAAATGTATATAAATAAATGATATCGTCGTTGATAACGCCGGTAATTTTGTTTATACTTGATGCTTGCACTGGTAGGCACGGGAACAAAAACTTATGTCTCGTCTACTTAGGTTTGACGGTGATAAGGTTAGGATTATAATTATGTTCGGGTGTACTGAGGTGATACTTATATGGTTTACCATTCTCCTTCCACGCAAATGCGGGTATACTTCCTCTATAATTCTGTCTTCCTTATCCCTACTCCATTATAATCATATGTGGATAGGATAACCCGAAAGGCGCGTTGCACAGAAATAAATAATAGCTTTTAACATTATGATTATTATTGGATTAATACAAAGTGTATAATTTAGAGGAAATGTTCTGGCATTAACGTGTAAAGTGGTAGGGTAAACCACAGGGAAAAATTCCAATTAAAAAACCATCCCAAGTGTGTCCGGCAGATGATTTGTCTTAACATGCCGAGGTTATTTGTTCGGTCGCATGTCTTTTCCATTTTTTTCCCCATGGCTTTCTATTTACAACATTTTCAAATTAAAAATTGGCTCGCGACCCGCAGTTTGTAAACCACTGGGTTAGAGAGATGTTTATGGGACGACCTGATTTGAACAGTAGTGGCGTCATTTCCCGACACCAAAGGTTGGGGACTCACGAAGAAGAAAAAGCCTCCCACAAGGTGGGTCTCTCGGTAACCAACGCAATAAGGGTGTTGGCTGTACTTGGGTCAATATTTGACACTTTCCACAGAGCACTGCGCGCTCTCACCGTCGTAAAACTTAGCGACGCCGCTGCAAACAACTATGCTCTTCTCTCCTTTAGGTGAGAGGAGATAAGACTAGTTAAAAAAGGAACAATGGTTTCCTGTTAACTCACTCATTCTCTCTCACACACACAAAAACACACGAGTCAGATGAGCGGCTAGAACGGTTGATTCTGGTTTGGTAGAACAGAGGACAGTTTAAAAAGTAATTAAAGTTATTCCAATTAGAGAAATTATAGTGGAAGTATTCAGAATCATTGAACATGTATAACTAAAGATTAATAAATTTCATTTTAAATGAGCCGAAATAATTTAAAAGACGGAGTAAACAGTTTTTAAATTATAGAATAAAGTATGGAGAGTAAAATATAATTTAGGAAAAAACCATCCTGAGCATATCCAACCGGGATTCGAGCCCCAATCTACCTGTCATCGGCAATCTAGTCTATTGTGAGAGGGACGCCCTAGACCATACGGCCACAGAAGCGGGTTTTATCACTATTAAAAACATCGGTAGTATACCTTTAAAGAATCTTTTTTTTTTAATAGCTAGCATTAAAAAGTGTCACCAAATGTGTTTTCCATCTGTCGTCAACCTCAGTGGTCTTGGTGTAAAGTGCTCGCCTCGGGATCTGATGTCTGTGGGTTCAAACCCAGCCGGAGTCAATGGATTCTTCTTGAGAGATAAACATCCGTAGCAAAACTTCCTTCAGAGGGGAAGTAAATTTGCTCCCATGTCGATTGTGGTATTTAAAAGAAACCCGGAGGGTATGTGAAAATATCTTTCCAGGCAAAATTGGTAGGTTCTTTTGCTCTCACTCATAGAAATTATTATGTATTGATATAATCAGTCGGTTCAGAAAGTGCACGTTAAATACCTCAAATAAATACCATCTTTCACAAATGAGAATTACAGAACACATCTTATGACAAGAGTAAATTCAGTAACTTTTATGAACTGTCGGAAAAGATCAACCACAAAGTACGTAAGTGTATTTTTTTCTCTAGGGTCTAGCCCACATCACCCCACCCCCTAGTTTTCACAAGTAAAACACAAGTTAGGGGATGAGGGAGAGCCACATCTAGGATGTGACTGTGAGATCTTTATGGAGCTTAAAAACTTGTGGTGCTCTTTCAATCCGCACCCCCTGGAGGTACCGACTTGAAAGGATCCCTTTCAAGAATTCAAGGCGATGACGAGGATATGAGCTGAACCAACCAGACGAGTACTTCCCCCGAGTAACTCGCATCCGTTGTTTGTTAAGGGGGGTCTGACCTCGTGCACAATACACATGCAGACACACAATGATAAACACTTGTTTTACACCAAATTTCTTGAAAATAAGTTTTAAAAGTGGTATAGAAGGGAACGCGAGTTGAGGTAAGCATTTGTGCGGTTTTACTAATAATTTTTTTTGGACAAATTAAATAAAAAATCGTTTCAGTAGATTCGTTTAGTTTAATTTTTTACACATAATAAGCTAAACAGCTCTTGAATATTTGTCATAAACATCGCAAAATTTGAACAGGACTTTTTCTATACATTTAAAATGTTTCTGTTCAAATTTTATTATGTTCATAGCAAACGTTCCCTTTCTCCCCACCTTAAATAAACATATTTACTATTAGATGAAGGACTGAAGCGGTGACTGAACGGTTTAAGCCGTTAGACTCACGTTGTACGTTGCCGTTGATGGGGTGTCAATGTTAGAATCTCATCTGGGTTTACTTAGGTATTTTGCCCATGAATAATTTTACATTCTCCCTCTAGGCAAATGAGGATACACCTCCTTTAAACGCTATCTTTCTCACACCAACCCTTCTAGTACGTGGATAGGACAGAGGGGTTCTTGTTTTTAGAGAGGAGAAAACATGTAGATACATTAATTGTTTAGTTAACATAGTTTAAATTCCTTTATACACTTGTAAGATTATTATTTTTATCACCGCTTCATACTATGGCCCCGCGCAGACGTGCAATTTTAAGTCGGCTAACCGTTTAATTGCATCATTGAGAATCACTGACCAATATGTGAGCGCGAGTCAGCCAGTCCAGTCCAGTCAGCCGATTAAATAGTTTGTGTTTCGCTACAAGCTCGGTGCAACTTTAAAGTTGGCCAACTTGATAGTAACCTACAGGTTTTAACGCGTCTGCACTCACTCGCAAAGAAGAGTCGGCCGACTTCCCCCTTCTCCCCTCTCATTAGAGTCTTCAATGAAGATATTGTATTTCAGTGAATAGTTTGATTTGATTTGAATCAAGAGAAATGGAAGCCGAATGATCCCAGTCAAGAATCAGAAAACAGTTCTTCAGAATTATTCAATTTGTAATAGAAGTTAAGAATTTCTACTTTGATAAGAATTATTAATGTAAAACCATTTGTATCTCATAAATAAATTACATTGTAGCCAACATGGGTATATGTTTTCAACGTAAATTATTGTCTCTCTTCTGCTAGAATGCAATCTCTCCATTTGGTATTCTGATAGGTTATTGAATGTCTTAAGAAGAACAAATTTCACCAAAATACTGATACTCATTATACATTAGTTGAAAAGTATATTTGGATAAGGCCGTAAATATTATATAACTTATAGAATTTACCTTTTTAAGTACTCATTAACTTGAGAATGGATGTATCCAATAATGTTTCGTCCGTTTTAATTTTCTTTGACAGATTACCAAACCAAATCCATGTCAAGACTGGTGGGAAAAAGGTTAGTTGGATAACTTTTGTGTTGCACGGGTTGCATTCAGTCGACTGGTGCGCACGAAGCTATCAGTTGGCCGATCAATTAACTGGCCGACTCCAAATTGCATGTGCGCGTGGGGCCTACCTGTTCAGGTTATACACATACATTATGATAATTACTCTAATGTGGTAGAAATGAGCAAGGAGGCATTTTAGAGTTAATCCACTCGTATTTGTTTGGAAGGAGAGTGGGAAATAATTTAGGGAAATACACCATCAGTAGACCCAACTGGGATTCTAGACCTGATATCCTAGTCTTAAGAAAGCCATTCTAACACAAAAGTGACACCTTAGACCATTCGACCATTGAGTCGTGTTGTTATTATCATCATGTCTTAAAATTGGCATGAAGTTGGTTGCACACCGAATGGTAATCTCCCCCTTAATGTGCGTGTGCCTTGAGGTGGTGGAAGGTTGTGTGGTCTCACGTTATTATTTATATGAGGGGGAGCAATATAGTAATTTATGTCAAATGGCGCTCAGACTTATCTCCTGAGACCCCAACCCTTCCTTTTCAACCAGTGCGGTGTTAACGACAGCAGTGCATCCAGATCATTCTTCCCACCTGGGACGCGGTAGGAGGCCTAAAGTCATTTGGCCTAAAATTTAATATCACCAAAAGTCGTTTGGCCTAAAATGAATTTCTAATTTTAAAAAAAATCAAGGTTGTTAAGTTCACCAAATATCAGTTGGCCTAAAAATTGACTACACTTTAGATCAAAGGATTTTAGGCCGACTCACGTTTACCCTTCTCACTCTCCAAGGCCCAAAATAATTATAATAAAATATTAAGACCTATGAAATACTACATAGACATCTGAAGGTGTGCCAAATGCAAGGGCTAAATTTTAAGATCAGTCTTACGACTTGATATTTAAAATGAATACATTTATAACATTTTAAAAAGATCCTATGAAAAACTTATTTGAAAATAAAGTACAAAAATAAAAGATATATATATATATATATATATATATATGTGTGTGTGTGTGTGTGTGTGTGTGTGGCAATACAGCCGCACCTTATTACCTGTTCAAATTATCCATATATATATGAGAAATTACTTTAATGGGTTAGGGATGAGGAAGGAAGAATTTTAGAGGTAATCTACCAGCATTTTCGTGGAAGGAGAATGGAAAACCATTTAGGAAAAACCACCCTCAGTAGACCCGGCCGGGATTCGAACTCCGGTCGCCCCGTCTTCAATAGGCCAGTCTAGCACGATAGTGAAGCCTTAGACCATTCGGCCACTGAAGTGAGTTTTACCATAAATAAACTTTCTGGTGGCGAAACTAAAAGTTTAGTTTTTTAAAACCCACTTCTGTTGCCGCATGGTATAAGGCTTCACTCTCGCAATACACTATACACTGCTATTGAGGTCGATATCTGGGTTAGAACCCCGTATAGATGCACTGAGGGTGTTTTTACCTACATTATTTTCCATTCTATATATCCATGTCAATGCAGGTACACTTCCTCTAAATTCAACCTTCCTCATCTCTAACACATTAGTGTGATTAGTACATTTGCGTATAACCCGAATGCAATGCTAAAAAAAATTCAATTTTAAAATTATCACGCATTTATTTTATTTAAGAACACATTTAAAAGGAACATAATGAAAAGTGTAACTGTGCAGTGCTGGTGTGTAGGAGTCTTCCCAGCATTCTTTTCTCTGTTTACTTTTGAGTCTCCAATAAGACGGGGGACCATTTAGTTAGAACCACGTCCTTGGGCCCCAAGTGATGCCTGCCCACCCAGGGGCAGGACAGTGGATCGTGACGAGCTCGACCCAGACGTGGCTTTAAAGTAAACTGGCCCCACTTTCTTGGCATTTTTCGGGGACAATCACTCTAAAATTATTACTTTAGTGGAAGCCGAAGATATAAACTAATTTTCACACGAATCTAACAGAGAGAGAAAAAGCTTTTTTTTTAGCATCACGTCTTACTATCCGTTCAGGATATACGCATATGTACTAATTAAACTGATGGTTTTAGGAATTAGGAAGGTTATATTTAGAGGAAGTGTACCTGCATTTGCGGGGTTGAAAAAGTGGAAAACAATTAGGAAAAAACACACTCAGTGCACCCAACCGAGATTCGAAACTTGATCTCCCCATCATCGTCACTATAGTCTACTACGCGTTTTAGACTACGTGGCCACCGAAGCGGATAGTAAAGAATAAATATTTACTTGATAAACCTACATTTTCACTAACTTAGGGTACGGCTAAACTGGGCGAGCGAACGTGCGAGCGACTAAAAAATAAAATATATCATATTGGTTGTAATGAGAGGTGGCCAGATTGGAGCGAGCGCGCTTGAAAGATAGAACTAGTTTTATTTTTCAAGCACGCGCGCTCGAGCCGGTGAAGTCTAGTTTACAGGCGCTAGGCAATATTATTGTACGTTGGTCCATTGAGTGCTAGGAAAACTTCTCAATTTGACATGACATTTTACTTTTTTATAACTATCGATAGGCTTAGCACACTTTCTACTAACGGCCTAGTTTAATTGGTAAGATCATAAACCATACCATTATATATGTAAAACTTTTATGTTAAAATACTTAAATATTATAATCAAAGTATGCCTTTACAAATAAGAATCACCATTAACACAGATAGAGGATGGGAAAACCACAACAATAAATCACTTGTCAAAAACCACCCTCAGTTCACTGAGACAAGATTCGAACCTTTGCCTCCTCGTTACCAACTATCGAGAGATATCTGCTAATCACACGCTCACTCGCCAGTTTGGCCACGCAGTCGCTCAGTCGCTCTCTCGCTCGTTGTCAGTCTGGCCGAAGCCTCATACGTCAAGTCATGTGATTTTCAGCTGTCACTTTTGATTTTTATTATCAATACCTATTAATTAACACTAATAATACAGTCAAATGTTATTAATTTTCACCGCAAAAAATATATTTCTATTTTCTAGGAGGTACTCCAAGTATCCATTCGTAAGAAACTCAAGGTATGATCACTATTTAAATAGTACAGTACTTATTTTAGCACCGCGTCTTACTACCCTTTCGGGATGGACGCATTTATACTCATTACGTTAAAATGTGAGGAATGAGGGAGGTTTAATTTAAAAGAAGTGTATCCGCATTTACGCGGAGAGAGTGGAAAATCATTTAGAAGAAAATAATATTTTTTTTTTTAAATTTTAGTGTTAATGGACAGCGTCAAAAATGGGGTCTATGAAATATTGTGATGTATTAATGTAATAGAATACTGTATATATAGGCCCTATGTATAAACATATCGAACTAGCCCACGCACAGTTAGGGTATAAGGGTTAAAAAAAAAGTCAAATTTAGTGGGAAATAATCATCGCTAGCAATTATGATGTGAATTATTAAAGATTTTAAATTTAAAGTGTATAGATATTTTTTTGACTGGAACATGTTTGATTGATCCTTATACAGTTCAGTTTGCATTAATTTATTCAAAAAATCGAGTACAAAATCAGCGTCAAAATCAGTTCGGAACATACATTTTGTTTTGGGGACTCTCCATAAAGCCACTGTGCTATAGGTAGTAAATGCTTAATATTTATTAGTTAAGTATAAAAATTAATGACATGTACAGTTGGAAATGTTACATAATAGTTGTAAATTACCTCATATTTTGTATTAAGAAACTTCTATACATAATCACAGTGTTTAGAAACATGTGTTAAAGTCCATGGTTCTTAAATTAAATATGTAAGATAAGTGTTATTTGTATACGGTAATCTAAACCATAACCTTTGCTTTACCACTGAATTATCTAAGTTCGTTCCGTGTCCCCCCTCACTAATTAATTTGAAGGTAGCGTCTATAATGGACGTTTGAGACACTCAGTCTTGAAGAGGCCACACCAGCCATCTTTGAAGGTGTTCGTTGCAACGTACTGCAAACCATGCTTGTCCAATTGTAGGAGACAGTTTGAACAGTTATTGTGAACTTACTATCTTCTGACCAAGTGTGTAACGCTTAGCAATAAATGCCCAAGTCACTGTGTTCTGTGTCGTATCATTATCCAGGTTGCCTACAAATTTCCGTCATTTCCACCTGGATCTCCTCTGGATATGGGTTCCTCCTATCAAATTGCTCCATTTATACCCACCTACCTCCCCAAGGCATCGTATCATTTGTTCCTGAACACTCTGTAGTATTTCTTAAAATTGTGTGTAATCTTAATTTTTTTTTAATAATGCAGATTTTAAAAATGATTATTTAGACCTACGAGTCTGATTTTTAAAAACATTTAAATGTGGCCCCTCGGTATTTTCCATTTTCAGTGTGGCCCTTTTGATCAAACGAGTTCGACACGCCCGCCTTAGACCATCGGATACCGAAGCGGGTACACCAGTGTGTGTCAAAACTTATTTCTTTCTTATGATAATGTGGCCGACACTCGGGCCGTTAAAAATGTTTCAGGAACCCACCTGATGGCGCTTTCATTCGCCAACCTTGCGGCATAGTTTAGAAACGCAAGGTCAAAGTTTACTCAACCAACCAACAAAAAAAAACATAAATAAAGTTACTAACAAACATCCTATTATGTTTGATTCTCGCTGATCGAACATAGACTGGGGTTCCTATTGACATATTCCACGCATGCGTATTGGCACACTGGCCTGTCGACAGGAGCAGTGGTTGGCCTTCACGGGACCAGACCTCTCCAGTAATCTCGGCAAGCACAAAGACACGCCATTATTCTAGCGTCAAACCCCGTCCAGTGCCCAACTACAGTCCGATTCTCTTGGAAATAGTCTTCTCTGACAGATAGAAAAGTCAATCTAGTTTCAGATCAAATGACTGGCAGATATCCGACACCTTAGCTTAGTTAGTAGCGTGTCTGCCTGCTGAGCGAAGGGTCCCGGATTCGATTATCAGCATGGCCGGAAAATGTATCACTAGTGAAAAGTGGGTTTACCCTTTCACAGTGATGAATCAACGGCCGGGGACTGGATGTTGTGCCTGTTCTAGTCTTAATATAGATTATAAGGCATATGAAGCTACGACAGGCCTAGCAAGCCGGTGGTGGAAAATATATGGCTTGAATAAAAAACTGACCCAGGCCACGGGCTGGATGTATTTTGCGGTCAATATTGATAGTTTTACTCTCTTATCACTGTTAATTTATAGGTATTGATTTATATACGGGTTCTGTTTTTTATATCTTTAGCACCGCTAAACGCATAATTCTACTTATCAATTTTTTTAATTATCATGCTAAGCACCATGAGTATTTTTTAAATGAAGTGTACCTGCATTAGCGCGGAGTAGATATAGCGAAACCTCGGTGATCAATCAAAACTCAAAAGTGGAAAACTACCCCCAGTGCATCCGACAGAGATTCGAGCTTCGACCTCCAACCTCCTGGTAATCATCAATGCAGTAGTCTATTAGACCACGTGACCATCAGTATGTATGAGTGTGTGAGGAAGGGTTCGTGGTAGTAATAACTAGCAGCTCTGTGAACAGTAGACGTCGCTCCCTCCATCTTAAGATTTCTCTTTGGATTTCAAAATATCTCCTATATTTTCTCCTTGGACTGTAAGTTGATATTTTTTACTTGGTGATCAAGTTTAGACAGAAAACCAATTAAGATTATATTCAATAAATTATAATCATAGATAATAATCGATGCTTACTTGGTTCAAGGCGTCAGTCTCGCAATGTATATCAACATTAAAAAAAACTGTACATAGGTTGTTCGGCCTGGGTTAAAAGAATATTCCTGACAAATTTCGTTAAAATTGGTTCACGCATTTGAAAGTTATCGCGGAACAAAGACACGGACAAAGAGACAAAGAGAAGAAATGCCAAATGGTCAAGTTAAAACATAGCCTTGCTTCATCAGCCAATATTAATAAACTAATGTAATGTAATAAAATATTACTTTTGTTTTCCATTCCTGTACAAATTTTCTTAGCTGAATCAAAATGAAAACTTTTAGCTATATCCTGCTTTTCAAGGCAAACTTTACGTACTGATGGAGGGATATAGCTTTGCCTTATCCAGCACATTTTATTTACGTGTCAACTATTATATTAGTTGATATTCATATATATCGTACCATTTAAATGCAATACGAACACGGTAAAGAAGCCTTTTGAAGAGTACAAACGTATTTTTAGCGGTAAACATTGATAACAATTGATTATACTACTAATATGATTTTATAGCTATTGGTATGGCCTACTATCTATTTGAAGTGATAGCAACACTTCACATTATATACGTATGGATATAATGGGAGAGTAGTTTGAGCAACTTTGTGACTTTAAGATACAGTCTTACTAGACTAGCATAATGGAATTGAGACTATTTAGTTTATTTCAACCACGTGACAGCATTTAATTATCAAATTAATTTGCAAGGAAATATTTGAAAATAAATCAGTGTTAGATAATTTTGTCGGAGCTAGTTGAAAATAAGAAATCAACATAGCTAAATTGAAATAAGAAAATCAAATACAATAGAGCAATATATTATAGAGCAACCAAAATAAAAACATATTTTTCGTGCTTCACTTCTTACTACCCGCCCAAGCTACACTCACTCTAATAGGGTATGGATGGAGAAGGTATAATTTAAAGGAAATGAACCCGTATTTATGAAGGAAATGTAATAATACATTTAGGAAAAAAAACGCCTCAATATACCTGACTAGGATCCGAACTCTGACGTAATCAATAACATCATCTGTAAGCCAGACAAGAAGAGAGTGACGCCTTTTTCCGTGAGTTAACTGGCGCAATTATAAGTTCGTAACCTACCTCAGTAGCCACATGGTCTAAGACGTCACTCTTGCAATAGAATTGAGAGCCAATGGCGAGGAGATCGGGGTTCGAATCTCGGTCGGGTGTATTGAGGGAGGTTTTCCAAAATGGTTTTATACTCTCCCTCCACTCAATTGCGGGTACACTTACCCTAAAACTCAACCTTACTCATCCATAACCCATTAGAATAACCAGTACATAGACTTATAGCTCGCGTGGGTCGTAAGACGCAGTACTAAAACAACAAAAAAGTTAACGTAGAGAAGTATATCTTACAATATATAAATTAAATACAACTTCAGCCATCAGTAGTTATAACTAAACCTAAATATACTTCGTTATTGGCCGTTAAGGAACTGACCTTGACAAATAATTACCATACTCGCACCACAGAAAGAAGATTGCCCCAGGTGATATTGATTTATTCTGGGAATAGCGGGGGCCAATTCCAACTTTTCAATGATTAAACTTATTACCAGTATCATTATGAGCAACACTTCCACAGATACACTTTCACACTCCCTAAAGTTTGGTCTTAACATAATTATATATTTGTGAATGAAGTCGTACATACATTGTCATCTGGCAAATGAATTAATCTACAAACTAAGCCTTAGGGAACATTCAAAGTTACTAACTATAGCAATTTGTAAGTAATCTCCCCGTCAAATTAAACACACTAATCTTTTTATTTAGATATTCCTATCTCTAAAATTATGTAGTACAGTAGCTCAAGGAAAAAGAGTTTAAGTTCATTACAAATTTTAAAGATGTATGTATTCTATTATAAATGTATTATTTTTAGAATAACACTTTAATTTTTTTTATGTGTACTTTATTTCATGAATAACATATCTTACAAGTATCACAGTGCAGATTTAAAACGTGTGTCACAGACCCAATTTTAACCATTAATCCATTAAGTCTGTAGATCCCCTATGCAATGATCCAAGAGTCCTGGGTTTGATTGCCGGTGAAGTCAAAGTTACAGTATTTTTTAACAAACCCCTTTTCGAACAGACTAAATTAATATATCCATACATATTTTTTAGCACCGTGTCTTACTCCCAGTTCGGCTTATACGCTAATTTACTAAATAATCTTATATCTTTAGGGATTAAGGAGGTTATGTTTATAAGAAATGTACCCGCATTTGTGTGGAAGGAGATTGGAAAACTATTTTTGAAAAACCACTCTCAGTACATCCGACCGAGATTCGAACCTTCATAGTTTTTAGCAGTTTAGTCTACTACGAATAATAGAGCGTTTAGACCAGGCGGCCACCGAAGCGGATGGATTAAATATAGTTTCATTAGATAAGCTTATGTTAAATATTATAGTACTATAGTAATTTCATCAGTTGTTGATTATTTGTCATTGGTATCGCGGAACTCGACTGTGACGTTATCTCTTTATTTAAAAGGCTTCTGTTTAAATACCATCATCCTCATAGCAAAATAGTAAAATTAAACCAAACGTATCTACTGGAGTAATATTTTAATTATTTTTGCAAAAAAAAAAGTGTTTTACTACCAAAAAAATGTGCAAAATGACCGACCTTAACTCTCGTCCTTCTATCCAAACTTAAGTTTTCTCAATGGTACATTATCACGTGATTAGAGGTTTAGTATGCGACCGAAGTTGAAATTGGGCAAGGACTCTTTATGACGTTAAGGATGAAGAAGCATCTAGAGTTGAAGACCATGCCTCATCACCATGGCTACAGTCCAATTTTAAGAGGAAGGATATTAATAAAACACTATCTTATTTTTGCAGACAACATTAATAACATTTTATTGTATTATTAGTATTATTTTATGTTTATTGATAATATCTACCAAAAGTGACAGCTGTAGATCACAAGACTTGACGTATGGATGTGTGAAAGTAGATTTAGTAAATTTTTAGCTGTCAGATAAGGTTCTTCCTATGAAAATAGAGCTGTAGATAGAATTAAGAGAGGTCAACTATAAATTGAGTGAATCCCGGTTAAATTTCGGGTAGTATTGATAGAAATATTTATTATTTGTATAATAATTTATTCTGCTAGCCAATTAGTAAATATTTAGGCACAAGAGCTGGGTCAGTATTATTAGGAGTACTAGATTGAGCTAGTTTGTAAGTCGTGTTCCAACATAATCTGGATGGTCATAAAGTGCATCTTAACCACTAATATAATACTGTATTCTTGGCCAGCGGAATGGTTATCCTTACACTAGTAAGTACACCCCGTTTATCTTGAAAGGTAGTAAGCTGCCCATTCTCGGTTCCGCTATGGTGTTGCTTATAATATAGGGCCATAGCGTAATAGGTCAAGGTAATACCATGCTACCTTACAAGGTAAACGTAATGTACATCTTACCATTGAAACATATTATTCACTATTAGAAGAAAGGCACCAAACACGAGTTTCTACCACCACTATTATTACCACTCATTATTATAATCCTCTTCTTCGTATGGTAGGCAGCATCCGGTTCTTTTGTTTTTTTCAAAACAAAAAATCAAGGTCCATTGTTACTGTTTGTCATATTCGCGAACAGGTCGGTGATAAGACACGTATACGGTATAGTCAGATCACCGCTAATAGAACCTTTTCTGAGAGTTCAAAAAGCAGGGTTGCCACTATCTTATTAATACTACATTTCCTTTGTTTTCTAGAAGGAGTTTGCATTTTTTTCAGACAATTTAGAGATTATTATCATAGGTTGGGGAAATAGATATCCTATTTACACAGGGCTATAAAATACCTAAAACATTTAATAAATCCCATACATATAATGCCATCAATGCAAGAAACGTTAAAATCGTCATTTTGGAAAAATCGAAGAATACCGTAGGAAAAACCTATAAAAGTCAGGGAATTTTTAAAAATAGAATCTTTATAGTCAACCTGACTATAGATAAATTAAATGTCATTTTTCTGAAAAGTATCTAGTGTATTGGTGTTTAAAACAGGATGATTGGACATTATTGGGGAGAAATACTTGCTGTAACTACGTTAACTAATGTTTAAAGGAGAAAAAAAGGATTGGGAACGCAAGACCTGAGCTCGAATCTATACCTAGTGTTTAAATTTGTAATTAAATGTTCCGGATTGACAAATGTTCAATAATTCTCTTTTTATGAAATTCCCGATGTTTTCCAGGTTCTTCAGGTGTTTATCAACCTTTAAAAATGACGGATAAAATAGCTAAGCTATTATATTTGTTAGTTACGGTTATAGCCACATCAAAATAACATATTCTTTAAATTGAAAAATTACACCCGGACACGGGGATCGAAATTATAAAATGAGGGAACAATGACACCTAGTCACGGAACAACTCCTGGATAGCCCAGTAAGAAAATTTAGGTAAACTAGCCTGAACATTGAAAAGGAATACAAAAAATAAATCATCAATCGTTCTATCAGGAGAAAGAAGAGGTTGTACAACCAAAATACTCCCTCACACTCGTGGTAGGGCCCAGATATGACCAAACTTTAAAAAACGGAAGCTCTGTATAAAATAAAACTTCCATACAATATATTAATGAGTAATCGCAGTGATTCTCAACTTTTTTTCAACTCACGACACACCGGAAAAGGCACTAAAATTGGAAAGACACACCATCAGTTTTTTAAGGAGAGATTGGAAAAGGTTAAAACGTGTAGTTTTTTCTATAATGAAAGACAAAATAGGGTTATGTTTGTATCTTAACACCAGCTCTATTATAATATCTAAACACCACTTCTATTATGGCTATGTGAATAAAACAATGTCTATAAGCCCTGGGTATTGTAATAATGTGCAATGTTTGCTCAAATACAGTCCATTAGTTCCAAAGATTATGGCTCCTGATTCGGCCGGTGTGTTTTTTCAGCATCGATCAAGGATATAGTAAACAAAACTAACTGGTCTACTAAATAATGCCTCTAGGCTCAATAGTTTTATCTTTCGAGCCGTTTAGATCTCACGAGGTAAGAGTTGGTTTACGGTTCGTAACGTGGCCACGGTGGTATTACATTTAATTGCGATATGATATGTCCTTGTCAAAGTTGAATTTAGGAAAATGTACACTTGCTTACATAGGAATCCCAAAGTTTACTAACTATCAGTAATAAATACTTTACCAGGTTAAAATTAAATTATATTTTGTTTTTACTAGCAGAAGTAGCTGGCATTTCACGGTATAACCACGTAATGAACTGCGTGGTTACCCCTGGCAACGCTTTTCTTTGCTTTAAACAGATGGAAAAACAAACTCATTTTATTAATATATATATATATATATATATATATATATATATATAT